>KQ479131.1:0-233937 GCA_000331835.2 Trichoderma hamatum GD12
CCCCCCCCCAATTTTTTGAAGATACTGTGTTAAAGTTGTGCGAAAAGAAAGATGTAGTTAACCATAACATCAGATCATATACGGTTGTTCGAGCCCATGAAGTAATAGCAAGAATGGCCAAAGTACCTATATTATATGAGGGCAGTAGCAGTAGGTACGAGTACCATGTATTTTCAGCTTCTAGTAGTCTACTACTAGCTTGTGCGCTAAGTGAAACTCGGGAGGGGAAAAGATGACGGAGAGGGATTAAAGTACCCTAAACAAATTTTCGCAAGCGGACGGGAATTCTTGGACTGTACATGTTCCCATGCTGCTGGCAAATATAGGTATGCTGTATATACTGTATATACTGTACAGCAGCAAATTCGGAAAGGATGTGAAGAAGACAAAAATTCAGCATGGACAGACTTCTTTCCCTTGGAGCCATGTTCAGACGTCAAGAAAGCGTTTTCCACACATTTTGAGACGCTGTTTTTAGCAGGTATTGTAGCGCTCAATCTCCAAGCTCGTCAGAGTGGTCGGTGCACCACTGGCAAATAATGTGGAAGCGATCCAAGCACACCGCAAAAGCGGCGGATGATGCGGTAACAGCAGGCAAAGAATGACCAAATCAGCTTGAAATGCGCATCACTTGCTCTTATTCTCACCAAATGCAGCCATCGGACGCAGCACTGGTGCTCTGGGTGACAATAAGAGCAAGCTGGTGCGGGTGCTTAGTCAGATGTGCGCTCAGAACCACCCTTTATAAGCGAACCAAGAAGGTAAGATTTCGCCTTCGGGCATTTGGTCAATTTATAACGATACAGGTAAGGCTCAACTCCGGCACTCCACAGGTCGCAAGTTCGAATCGCTAACATTGCAACAGAGAAGATTAGCATGGCCCCTGCACTAAGGATGACACGCTCAATCAAAGAGAAGCTAAACATTTTTTTTTGTAAATTGTTTTTTGTAGTTTCTTTTTTTTTTCTTGTAGGTTTTTTTTTTTTTTTTTTTTTTTTTTTTTTAAATTTTTTTTTTTTGTTTTTTTTTTTTTTTTTTTGGGTTTTTTTTTTTTTTTTTTTTTTTGTTTTTTTTTTTTTTTTTTTTTTTTTTTTTTTAATCCGTAGTATCCCACATGTAGTGCTCATGATGCCCTCTTCTGCTGCGTAGGTATTGATTCTTAGGTTGAATGGGACCTTGGAAGAATCCGGTATCTAGAAGCTGTTATGGATTGGCACCAGCTGCTCTAAGCTACTACTACCTACTCATTGCGATCAGTATCATGCTCTTCGTCATTGTTGCCTTCTTCCATATCATCATCATATTCTTCACCCCCATCATCGTCATCATCGTCATCGTAATCCTCCATTTCATCGTCCAAGTCTCCTTCATCCTGTGATTCCGATACCGAATCAGGCTCTTGCTGATGCGAGCGTCGATTCCGCCTCTCTCTGATCAAATCATCCCAATCCCAATCCCCTCCCGCATCGTGGTCAGGATATGAGCTCCAAGCTTGAGCTCGAATTTTCTCGTCTTCTCCAAGGTCTACGGGTATGCCACCCAGTATGGACTGATTGACAAAATTGATCCAGCCCTGCATGTTATCAACATCAGGCACTGTAGACTCATGATCTTTGGGCTGAGGAGGTACGATGTAACCGCGGTTGATTTCCTCGTCGAGATCGATGGATTTGTCAGAATCAGAATCAGAATCAGATGCGCCATCCAAACTGCCAGCATCGTCGTCCGAATGACCGCACCACGCTTGAGCACGCAGTCGCTCGTCTTCTTCATCAGAGAGTATCTCATCCTGCTGCTCGGGGGTCAGGTCGTACCAACGCTTCTTCAAGACGTGCCTTGGCTTCCAGTGTTCAAGCGTATCAACGTTTGCGAGGACATCGTCCTCATCCTCAATATACATCTCTTCCATGGAGGGCACAATATTCTCTCCCGTCTTCCAATCAAAGTATCCCCAGATCATCATTTGGCTCAGGTGTTCGTCTAGATGGAGCCCTCTACGAACGGCTTCTATGGGGATAACTTCGTCCGGCCGAAGAAGATGTGCTCGGCCTGCTCCCCAACCCTCTTTGTGCTGCTGGCCAATTTCTTGAAACGGGATGCCCTGGATCTGGCCCAGCATGTTTTCTAACCAGTAGCCGCCTTCGTTGAAAAAATTAAAGTCATAGCGCAGCTTGAGCTCCAGTATCTCAGAAAGCTTGTTGAATTTCTTGCGGGTGAGAAGCTGCCATAGTTTAAAAAGACCCTTCTGGCCCAGCATAAGCTGCACCAGATCATATTTGCAAGGGCCATAGATGGGATCGTTGAAGAGCATGCCGAGCTTGATGATGAGCATTTGCATGTTATAGAGGTCAACGTCTTTGAATAGATGCGTCATTCGTAGCATGGACTGTCTCTGATGAGAAGTAGCAATGTCCATGAGAAGCCAGAGCCGCAGCAGCGAGTGATGCATCGTCGACGGCATGCGATGACCACACCGGGCCATGATGGCAAGAATCTCCTTGCAGCACTTGTCCCGACCCAGTACCAACTGCAGATACTTTAAGCCAGGCACTTTGCGAATCTTGCTGTCCCCATTCAGTGATGTAGTCATGCCCTGCTTCAGAGCCGTCCAAGTTCTCCTCTGCGGATCGTCAACGAGGTGTCTCGCGTAGAGCTGGTAGTGGAAAATGCGTCCTGCCTCTGGCGCCCTGTATTCAATCCACGTGCGTATGCTGGAAAGGAGGTAGCCGTTGACGGTGTAATAAAAGGCACGATTCGCGAGACAGAGATTCAACACGTCTTTGCCGTTGAGATGTTTGCCTAGCTCAACAGCCAGCTCAACGTGCTGGCATAACACTGAGATGAGATCTCTCCCAGTATATGAAACGCGAGATTTCGTTGCTTTTGGCGTCTCATATGGATCAGTGTTGCCAAAGTAGTCCTCGATATCGAGGTCATCGAACTTAAATTTCTTCTTCTTTATGCCGTTCACTTCCACTTCTTCGATGGTAACTCGGTTGATACCCCTAAGGAGTTCAACATGGTCGGCATCCATCTCTGCGCCCTCCATCTCATTGTCATACTCGTCGAAGAATTCATCCATCCCCGTCAAATCGATTCCAATATCCTCTAGCATAGCGTCACGCTCGCTTTCTGCCCATGCATCACTTTTGGAGTCCTCGGCCTCTTCCAAGGCTCGCTGCCTAATATTCTCGGCGAGCTGATGCAAATAATTGTTGGTGGTTTGCTGGCCGTTGCTCGGCCCAGCTTGCTCGTTTGTGTTATTCATTATCTTTTCTTGTTGATCATACGTGTGTTGGTGATGGTTTACTGCTGGGTTCCAATTAGGTTTATTCAAAATTTAAAAGAGCATGGAGGGACTGACGGATAATGGAGTTGCGATCTATTGTTCTGATACGTGCTTAAGAGGATTGCGAGAATTCTCTGGGGAAATAATGTGATGTAGATGTGAAATGGCGAAGAGATATTGGCCTAAGAACAGTTAGTAAAAGAAAAGATGCAACTCCGGGCACCTGTCCATCGAATCTGACAGCTGTCTCACAGTTGTTACGAAACAACACCGATTTTTTTTTTTATAACTTTTTTTCTTTTTCGACAAAGCTACATTAACTGCAGATAGGTAGCTTTGCTCTTGGTAAATATTTGCAATTACAACTCGTCCATCGTGGACCATTCAGTTCCCGTTTCCTCGCTTAACTCTGCCTTAAGACTCGCTGATCTCGACGTGGCACCCGCACTTTCATCTGTACTGTCCGTCATCTCGAGGGCGTAACCTAAGTAACCATCTGGCCTGGTTGTCCAATGCGGAGATTCCGCCTCGCTATCATTAGACTCGGCATCGCTCCTATTAGATTGGACCGTCCTGGATCCAAACTTCCCGGCCCTCCGAATGAGACTTTGTAGCATGCCTTGCCACAGCCTCTCTTTGCCTTCATTCTATGAAGATCGACTCTTCTCCCAGAACTTCCACCTCATCTATCGGTCAAGCTCATCCACTGGCAAGTCGCCATCATCTTTTCCAACAATGGATTCCGCAACTTTCCAAATTTGTAGCAGGTTGTCCTCGGCAGCACTGGCAACCAACCAAGGCTCATTGGGGTTCCAGCTGAAGTCGGCCAAGTGATTCGTATGACCGCCATGCATGAACAGCCTATAATGAGTGATTAGCATGTCACAAAGAACTTATCAAAGTGGTTTTTGAGAGCAGACATGGCTGTGACTTACAACTCAGGAGGACCATCATCCTGGTCATCAGGGAGCTGCTCTTCTCCCACACGGGATAAGTCCCAGAAGATAATTCTTCGGTCATAACTTCCACTTCCCAAAATGCCGGCTTCGGTGGGATGCCAGGCGAGGGATGTTACAGCATCATTGTGACCCTCAAGGGTGTGAACCTTCTCCTTCACGTTTCGTAGATCCCAGATTCCAATCGTCTTATCGGCGGAAGCTGTGGCAACAAGGACTTCAGACTTTGGATTAAACGCAAGCGCATTGATAGCATCCAAGTGGCCTTGTTTTGCGACCACAGCAGCCTTGTTTGTCTCGCTCTGTCGCAGGTCTACGATTTGCAGGGTCTGGTCGTCCGATACAGAGCCGATGAAGTTCTTGGAAATAGGGTGGTATTGAACATCGTTGACAATTCGAGCGTGGTGCGTATATCTGCGAACAGGTCGCAATATCCTTGAGTCGGCCTCAAGAAGTTTCAAATCCCTGTGTTGAAAGGTAAATTAGCCATACGTCACAAGGTCCCAAGGCTTAATAAAGGCTTTACATACCATAAACACATGGTCGTGTCCTCACTACCCGATACGAGGCATCCTTCCTCATGGGGACTCCAATTGAGGCCGAAACCTTCCTCTTTGTGGCCGATTAACTCAATCTGCGCGTTCACTTTGCCCAAAGTTGCGGGTTGCAAGGGGTGCTTTGTCCGATCAAAGATGAGAATTCTGCCATCAACACCAAGGGTAGCGATGATATCTGGGTTTTGAGGCTGATAGCGAGCCTTGTTGACCTCTCCAGGGTGCTCAATTCTTTGTACAATATCGCATTTAAGGGCAGCAACGTCGCCTGCCTTTCCATAGCCTCCAATCTCGCCTCGTTCCTCGTCATAGTCGTCAGGGTTCGGTACTACAGCTTTGGGTATCTGGACATCAGCGATTTGGAGAAAGTTGGCGCTGCCGTCAGAGGTGTGAGTTCCCAGCAAGAGACGGTGCATGCGATAGTTTTTGCCCTCGGGCTCCTTGACGTCAGGAAACCATTGGACTGTTAGAGTTGGCCAAGTCAGGGCCGTTCTGAAACAGAGGTGTTAGAGCGCAGATCCAACAACATGGCCGCCAGAGAATAAATTTACCCAAGAATCATATCGTATAAGAATGGGCTGTTTTTCTTCCATGTTTTGTACTCTAGGATGGGATCAAAGTCAGATCAGATGCCCCGCAGCACGAGAGCCAGTATTAGCCACGATGGAAGCTCACCCTCATTGATGAGACGTTCTTCTTGGTCGTCTTCCTCATCATGTACCATATCGACTATAGGCGCATATTCACATTAGCATGGGATTGCCAGAGCTGTTGTGGCATTGAGCCAGATTGAGTCGTAACAAACCATCGGGAGGGTCGAGCTCAGAGCCTTGAGGCGCCATGGTGAATATGAAAGGTCTCGGGGCGAAGAAGCGCAACGATGCTTGGTAAAATTTATCCGTTAGGAGAGACAAAAAATTATGCTGCTAATCCACTAAGAGGGTGCTCTGAGAGCAGATTAAAGAGGTCGAGAGAGCGAAAAAAAAAAGGCTGGCCTGGCGGAAGCTTGAAAAGAATAGCCGGGGTCGCGTCGCGCGTTAAGTGACGAGAGGTTGGCAGGGCGTGTCGTTAGCGAGCTGCAGCTGAGCCTTGCCCGCCACCCCCCTCCCCTCATCCTCGCAGCCTGGCCTAGTCGCTAGAGTCATTCGCCGCGACGCATTGTCACAGAAGCTTCCTCCAGCATCAACTCGCTCTTTTCCACGCCGCTCATCACCTCCAGCAATCTCTTCGTCCGCCCAGCTCCAGCCGCCTGTTAGCATTCCTGTTGGATTAGCTACAGGATAAAAAGCTGCAGCAGCTCCGCGGCTCTCTTTTCCGTCGTGTCCTTTAGGTTGCTTTCTTCTGTCCTGTTACGGCCTTGGGGCGAATTGGTTGAATCTGCCAGCTTCGTAACTTCCGGTTGGCATTCAAGCGCGGTTCAGTATCTGAACCTTTTTTCTCCTTTTTGTTCGACATAATTTTTCCACATATCTTGGGCGCATAGCTGCCCGACTACCGGCATCATGGGGTTTGTTTCAGAGTGCGAAATCCTCCGGGCTACCAATGCTGATATATTTGACCTACAGTGTTCCCAAATTCTTCAGATGGCTCTCAGAGCGTTATCCAGCTATCTCGCAAGTAATTGCGGAGAATCGGATTCCAGAGTTCGATTGCCTCTATGTAAGAGAGGACCTATAATACCCCTTATTACGACAGCCTGCTTATTCGCTCCTTTTAGCTTGACATGAACGGTATCATCCATAACTGTACACACAAAGATGCTGGCGAAGACACCACTTTCCGACTCAGCGAAGAAGAAATGTTTATTCGCATATTCAACTACATCGAGCATTTGTTTGGAAAGATAAAGCCTAAGAAGCTTTTCTTCATGGCAATTGACGGAGTTGCTCCCCGTGCCAAGATGAATCAGCAGCGTGCCAGACGTTTCCGAACGGCTTTGGATGCCGAGAAAGCTCGCGACAAGGCAATCCGTGATGGAGTAGAGCTTCCAAAAGAGGAGCCTTTCGACAGCAATTGCATCACGCCAGGTTCGTCAATCTCTGCAAAATCTCTTCAATCCTAGTACTAACTCCCCAATCCTCTTTATAGGTACTGAATTCATGGCGAAATTGTCACAACAACTTCGATACTTTGTAAACAAGAAAATCTCAGAAGATACCGATTGGCAGGGATGTGACGTCGTCCTGTCTGGGCATGAGGTTCCAGGTGAAGGAGAGCATAAGATCATGGAGTACATCCGAAACGCAAAGGCACAGCCAAACTACGACCCGAACGTGCGGCACTGCCTTTACGGTCTTGATGCTGACTTGATCATGCTTGGACTTCTTAGTCACGATCCTCATTTCTGCCTGCTGCGTGAAGAAGTTACGTTTGGACGAGCCTCCAAGACGAAGTCAAAGGAACTTGAACATCAAAACTTCTATCTGCTCCATCTCTGTATTGTGAGGGAATACCTGGAAATGGAATTTCAGGAGCTTCAGAATAAAGACGTTTTAAAGTTCCAATTCGATCTCGAAAGAGTCATTGACGACTTCATCTTGATGGCATTTTTCGTCGGAAACGACTTTTTACCGAACCTTCCCGGATTGCATATTAACGAAGGCGCTCTGGCGAACATGTTCAGAATATATAAGTCTGTCCTTCCGCAGTGCGAAGGCTACATCAACGAGAACGGTGTTATTCATCTGGACCGTTTACAGCGTCTGCTCGATGAGCTCAGTAAGACAGAGTTTGATCATTTCGAATACGAAGTTTCTGATGAACAGTGGTTTGCATCCAAGCAAATGGAGAAGAAACTCGAACAGAAAAATGGAGCTAAACCGAGATCGCAAAAGAACAATCAATTAATCATGACTTCGTTTCAGAGAGATTTGTGGAAACAAAAGATTCGTCCTTTCATCTCAAACAGGTCCCAGCAGCCACTGGACTTGGGATCAGATCTCAAGGCTGCGGATCGAAAATTTGTTCAAGACCTTGCTGAGTCTATGCACTTAGAATGGTCTACTCAGGAAGACGAGGAGGGAAATCGTCGCCTGAATCTTGCGTTCCCCCCCAAGAAGGAAACCAGCGACGGTGAGGACGAGGACGACGAGGAAGGAAACCTCGCAGCCTATCGTGTGATGAAATCTTACGATAAAGCGACCATTGCCGACGTTTCCCCCGAAGATGCCCAGAAGCAATACGAAGAGCTATACCAGCAAAAGTATCAAGGCTGGAAGACCAAATATTACCTGCAAAAGTTTGAAGAATGGCCTCAAGACAAATATGAAGAAGAACAAAAGAATCTCTGCGAGAATTATGTACAAGGTTTACAATGGGTACTCTATTACTACTACAAAGGCATTGCTTCGTGGCCGTGGTTTTATGCCTACCATTATGCACCACTCACGTCGGGTAAGTATTGCTGCATCACGTCTACCATATCATGAAGTTATTCACTAATGGATTTTGTATATAGATGTTACCAGGGGCCTCGGTGCCGACCTGAACTTCAAATTAGGTCAGCCCTTTAAGCCCAACGAGCAACTCATGGGTGTGTTACCGGACCGAAGCAAAAAAATTGTGCCAACAGTGTACCATGATCTAATGACCAATCCAAATTCTCCAATTATTGACTTCTATCCACGAGATTTCGAATTGGATATGAACGGCAAAAAGATGGAATGGGAAGCAGTGGTCAAGATCCCATTCATTGACGAGGCGCGACTTCTCGCTGCCATGGCACCCCAGAATGAGCTCCTTAGCGACGACCAAAAGGCACGAAACGGCTTTGGGGTTCCCCTCAAATTTACATACTCTCCCGAAGTGAATTTCACTTATCCTTCTCCACTTCCTGGAATCTTCCCAGAGATACAGTATTGCCATTGCATTGAGAATATCTTTGATTTGCCAAATATTGAGGGACTCGAATACGTCTCGGGGCTGACAAATGGAGCCTTGGTCAATATCAAGGCTCTCGCTGGATTCCCAACTCTACATACACTGCCACATTCGGCACAGCTAGTAGAAGGATATGGAGTCAATGTTTTCCAGCAAGACAGCAGAAACCCAAGTGTCATCGTCACTCTTACCGATACGGAGATGCGGACAAAGGTTGAAACATGGAAAAAGAAGCTGGGACAGCGCTGCTTCGTCGGCTATCCGTTCATCCAAGAAGCCAAGGTCATCAAGGTGCAGGATGAGCTATTTACTTACGAGCTGGCTGATGATGAAGAAACTCTTGTTACAAGAGATCATGGCAACAGAGAAGCCTCCGACTTTGCAAAAGAGGCAGAATTTTTAGAGAACTGGCATGCCAAGCGCCTGGGAATCACGGTCGGCCAGGTTGAATGCCTTGTTCATGTCCATATGCTCAAGGGCCTCATTAAAACGGAAGAGGGTGCTCTCATCAAGGAGTACGCTGAAAACCCTAGCCTGCGCAAGGTCTATGCGTCCCAAACCATTGTTGAAGAAGTGGTCAACGAAGACGAACGTTTCATCGAGAGGTCAGCTCTGCCGATCGAAGAAGAGTTCCCTCAAGGCACACGAGCTTTCTTCTTGGGTGAATTCGCTTACGGTCGCCCCCTGGAGGTGACTGGACACGTGAATGGCAAGGCGAACATTGTGGTCTTGGTTCCCAAAAATAAAGAGCCAGAAATTACGAAGAAGATCATCTACCAAGCAGAACGCTCCAATCCATACACACCATCGTTTGCGATCGCCAAACAACTTGGCGTCCATCCTCTTATCCTTAGCAAAATAACGTCGTCTTTCCAAGTTATCAGTGCTGCTGGCTTGAAGCTGAACCTGGGCCTCAATTTGAAATTTGAGGGTCGAAAGCTCAAGGTGCTGGGATACTCACGCAAGTCGGAGACGGGATGGGAATTCTCTAACTTGGCTGTGAAGCTCATTGCTGATTACATGGTCGCATTTCCTGACTTCTTTGCGGCGATTCAGAAAGAACCGCAAAGAAGCGACACTTCTGAGAGTGACCTGTGGAGCGACCCAAGCGTTGCTTCGCAGCGGGTCAAAGACATAGTAGCGTGGCTAAAGAAACAGGAGACGAGCAAATTTGAGCGAGTCCCCCTTGATGCTGAGCAGCTCGATTCGGCAATTGTCATGGCTCTTGCCACGGCTGGAGAACAGTTGCACCAAGCGAGCTTGGAGGCAACCGCTAAGCCCCTCAACTCTGTGCCTCGTACAGCCTTGTTGAAGCCGGCGGATGCGGAGATGGTGCTGGGCAACCAAATTTTCAAGCTGGGTGACCGAGTTACTTTCGTTGCTGCTGCTGGTAAGGTCCCAATTGGAACTCGAGGAACTGTTGCCGGTATTTCTCGCACGGCAACTGCTGTTCTCTTGGACGTCGTGTGGGACACCTCCTTCATGAGCGGCACGACCCTCGGCGAGAGAGCCCCAATGTTCCGTGGCCAGACCGTTTCATCATCGACGGTGCTGAACACTACCAATTGGCAAGTCGTCTCTGCATCATCGAAATCGCGACAAAGGAAATCTGTTCCGGCCACAGGATCGGTTGGATCATACGGTTCAGTCGGTGTTACACAGTATAAGGATGCCCCAGCTCCTCCCCCTCTCCGAGGCGGATGGCGTGGAGCTGCTACAGGCGATTCAGCTTCATCAGGCCGTGGGCGGAACAGCCCTGGTCGCGGCGCCCGAGGAGGTAAGCCAAATCTATTGCACAGCACACTTGTTTATCGGCCGGGCCAGCAAGGCGACAATGCGAACAATGGAAATCACGTCTCCAATGGAAACGTAAATGGAAGGGGTGGAAGTGGCCGAGGACGTGGCCGAGGCAACGCCGGCAATGGCGGCAACAGAGGCTCACTTGCTCCTCAGACTGGACCTGGGCGAGACCAGCCGGCTCTCTATGGCAACGTACCGCCTCCTGCAAATCTTGAGACGTCGCGAGGCGGTCGTGGCCGTGGTCGAGGAGGAAGGGGACGTGGTGGACCCAATCCCAATCGTGGCCGTGGGGGTGCTGCCACCCAACAAGCATAGAAGCCGTATATCTGTTGATATTCGAGTGGGTGCAGGGGTGGAGGATAAAAAGCGTTGGAATACCCTGTGATTAGCTTATGTAGCTACGACGGCAAATGTTCATAGTGCGGCCATATGTGGTTTGACATTATAAGAGCAGCTGTTTATCTAGCTGTAGTATAGCCTTGTGTCATTGTATATGCCAACAGATAAAGAAGGAGTAAACCTCAAAAGTCTCACCCAGCATGTCTCGTCATTACTTTTTTATTTCAGGATTTTATCTCATTTGATACTGATAGAAAAACAGATTGGTATCTCAAGGCTTCTTGCTCTTCTTGTTCTTTGTGCTGCTCTTATCCTTCGTGTCCTTGCCCTTGCTATCCTTTGACTTGAGCGCAGGAAGCGTAAACAGGTCACTGACGCCACCGCTCATGGCATTCCACATGGCAAGCGGCTTGTCCATGTCCCATGTCAAAATACCGACCCAAGGTTGTACGTTGTAATGTAGCTTCAGAGTTACGTCGGCAGTCTCGGCGATCTTGCCGCTAGGGTGGGTGATTTGGTACTTGGGCTTCTGGTTCTTGAGCTTGAGCAGTCCTCTGAAATCGCGGCCATGATTAGCTTTTGATATCAATTGCATTTTTAAATGGGCCTTTCCCCAAATCTTACCTTTCAGGAGCAATGCTCTTTCCCTCGGCGCTCCTCTTGAGCTTCTTCATAGCCACGGGGCCAATGTTCTGTAAGTGGTCGGCACTGGGGTTGGTGATGATGCTATCCCAGATGACGGCGGTGTTGTTGATACCGCCAGGGCTCGTCCAGTCTGCCGTTACGTATACGAAGAGTTGCTTTGTATTCCATGTGAAGAGTGAGGAGAGGTCAGCTTCCAGAGAGAAGCGAATGATGGCATACTCTTCCTTCTTTGAAGAGTAGTAGTGGGGTCGGCCTTTTACACTGTATATTGTATTGCACGATGGCAGGTTGGTTAGAATCGCTGGTAAGAAAAAAAGGGGGGGAGTTTGAATAGAATATTGAGCTTGCTTTACATACACTTGGATGTTGTCGGTTTTTATGACGCCGCTGGGGGTGCGAGCGGATCCGAGATCTGTGGCCGCGATGAATGCGCCCAAGACGAAGGCAACTGTGGTGAAGAAGCCGAAGACATTCTGGAGTCGGGTGAAGGAGCTGTGCATGCTGGGCAATTGTTGTGGGCGCCAGCTAAACTCAACAATGGGGTGTGTTTGTTGTCAATCAATGCGAATCCAGCGCTGTAAAGAGAGGTGAGGCTGCCGCATGTATGGGCATGCCCTGGTATTGTAACCAAGCTTGTCGTGGTATAGCAGCTGGCCGATGCTTAATAGGACACGTCGCTGAGGGATCGCAAATTGTCAGCCTTGCAGATAGAGTCCTGCTGCTTATTGGACGATCGGAAGAAGGCTTCAGCAAAGGCTAGACCCAAACAGGAGCTAGTAACGGGACCCCTACAAAATACTTGGCAGATCTACGACTTACATGGAAGGGTACAACAGACGATAGGTGTAATACCAGGGCTTAAGGCATCAGAGTAGCAAAGTATGTATATTGTAGCCAGGAGTTATGCAGGCCTTGGTAAAGTCTCTTTATCAACGTATCGCTTCATCTTTATCGCTCTATATCATCGAGCATACGCGGTAGTATCTCCCATCGCTTACCCGTACTGTCTGTGCCGTCTAGTCTAGCAGAAAGGGCAATGGGTCTGCACTTATCGACCCTGCTTGTACTACTGTACCAGCAGCAGCAGCTTAGCTCACCCTGTTTTTTCTACTAAAACTTGCTTCCAACCGAGTGATACTTCGGCCCAGGCGGAGTGTTGCTCTGCATGACATGTAACCCGATCGCACCTGTTCCTGTTCTGTATTAGCAAGCCGAGCTGTATGTCCCATCGTTGTCTGAAGTAGCCCTTGCCGCGTCTTTCTCCGGCGGTGATCGGTACGAGTGCTTCTTATCCCCTCCTCGCCTCCCTCGAGCCAGGATACCGAGAGCCTTTTTTTGGGCTGGTAGGCATCGAACGCATTCGGCTCGAGTCGCTCCAATGCGATAGACGCCCGGCGCCTTGTTGCTTACATCGATAGCATCCATAGAGCGCTGCGTGAACAATGCGACGACCACAACAGTCGACGACGCCATGTCTCGCCGCGACGCCGACATATCGCCCAGCGTGACCACAGGCGTACTAGGCGGTGCTGCAGACCTTGAGGCAAGTTAAAGAGAGAGAGCGCGCAAGAATATTGTTTCCCAGCAGCAGCAGCTCTTTATAAAGTGCGCGACCGATTCATCCATCCCAATGACTGCCTTGACGCCATCGCCTTGCTTGTCACTTGAAGAATAGTCTGCATGCCCTGTGGAGGCCTGAATGAGGCGCGCATGGGCCTGGACGCGCTGTGACGCAGCGGCTTTTGGCCACTAAACTGCGCCGGCTCACCACGCCTCGCTGGCGCTATAGGCCGCTATGCCCGCTATGAATTTTGCTTTGCCTTGGCCACGGGCCAATTTTCCCTTATCGAGCGCCTCCACTAATGATGCCTGGAATATACCCAGACCCGACCTCCAACATCGTCGCCAACCGTCCATGAACATGTGCAACAAGACCCTGTAGCTCTCGGGGCCTCAAAGTAAGCCCATCGCCTCTTCCTCTTGCGCTTCTGCACGACACGATCCTCCAGGCATTTGCTGAGCCAAACTAGGCTACCCAAATCGGCGCCGCGCATCGTTAGCCGAAGCCCTATCGAGGCTGCTGAAGAAAAATTCCCTGTCGGTCACGCGGAAACAAGCAGCGATCAGAAGCCATCTCGAGAGAGCAGCAAGGCGACGAAACCCCGATGGGAGTACGTCATCTCCCTTGTCTTTCTACACTGTCACTTCTAGCTCATGCTGGAACCCAGCACTGACTTGTAGCAGCCCGTTTGCTCGCTATCACTCCAATGCACACTCGTTCCCGGATTATGTGTAAGATTCTATGCCCATCCGGCAATCCCTTTTTCTTCCTCTCGCCAAGTTGCTAACTGTCTCAAGGGAACCAAAACGCAGCACTACCATGGGTACGGAACGGCTGGTGAGCGACGATATGTATTGATCACTTTGATCTGACTACTGACAAACTTGCGAACAGAAACAAATCAATGGAGCGACCAGGCCAGTCAATACGCTCAGCGTGAGACGATTCGAGTCCCATAACGATACAGATGCCCCAGCCAGTAAGCGCCAGAAGAAGGATATCACGCGAACGCACGACACAAAGAGCCCGTATTTCTCCAAACCTAAGCCGTCGAAGAGTAGCGATATTCAGGAAAATCACGTTGAGGGCTCACACGACGATTTATATGACATCATAAGTACTTCCAGCGCAGGAAACACAAGCCTGGGCGTAATAGGCTTGGACGAATATCGTCGCGTACTACGAACGGGTAATAGAGGAGGTAGTAAAGGGAGGCGGCGTCGAAGCCGAACTTCTTCGAATTCGATTCTCCAAATGCAAAGTGATACTGTTGGCGCCAAACTCGACATACACCAAGCTCCCGCTTCTCAATCTCCAGACCGGGCCCGATTACCTATAGATATAGACAGCCCGGATGTCCTCGCATTCGAGCAACGTCCGTCTAGGGTTGCAAATGCAGGCTCAGACACCTCTCGATATTTCAACTCAAAAAGAGATCGGCCGTTTCGCCTCGCAGAAAACACCGGCCCTCAGATTAAGCGTCAGAAGCCTTCGACAGTCAAAGAGCCCATTGACCTCTCAGAAGATGAACTCCAAGCCGATTTTGCAAAGTATAAGGAATCAAATGACGGCAAAAACACAGCATCGAGTATTCTTGCTCGTTTGAGCCGCCATAAAAAAGCGGCGGTGCGAGGAGATATACACCACACAGTTTTTAAGTTTTCATCACAGCGACAGCCGCAATCTGACGGCATAGCCATACTAAGAGCGGTTTGCGGGAAACATATCTACGAGCGCGGTGACAACTCCAATATACTGGTTTTGTGCCGAGAAGACAAGGATGGCAGAAGACTTGAGTCCGTGCTAGAGAATGG
Organism: Trichoderma hamatum GD12; assembly: GCA_000331835.2. Lineage (NCBI taxonomy): Eukaryota > Fungi > Ascomycota > Sordariomycetes > Hypocreales > Hypocreaceae > Trichoderma > Trichoderma hamatum. The sequence goes on from KQ479131.1 coordinate 14,838, forward strand.
CAGAGTCGCAAAAGAAGATTCTTGGCTAGGCATAGATCTGGATCAAGTTTCTTACTTCGGATATTCTGAAAAGCCAAGCCGATATGGCTACATAATGCGTTCGCAGTCAGGGGATGCTGGTCCAAAACTTTTTCTGAAATTTGAAAGTGTCAAGAACACTAAGGAGTTCTGCGAACTTCTAAGATCTACGAAAGTTAATGAGAGAGTCATGTACGTATTAGATGTTTTAATGAGGCGATAAAGAGGCTAATGCAATATCTGCAGCGGGGATCTAGAAAAGAAGGCGGAAAAAGCCTTTGATGAAGCGAAGAATTGGATAGCTTCGAATGAGGATATTAAAAAAATCAGCGAGTTGTTTTCCCCAGATGAGAAAAGAAGGGATGCAGTACCAAGATCTTCCAGTCCGGGTCGACGCCCAGAATCAGCACGTGGAAAGCTAAAGGACATTTTAATTCAGTCAGCCCAAGCTGCAGAGAGTTCTGTAACTGTTCGTCGACCAGAAGAAAGTCTCGACCTTGACTTTCGGCGATCTACGAGATCATCTGCTCCAGCCACGCGCCGCCGTGTGCCATCTCCTGATGTCTGGACAGTATCGCATCCAGACTGGGAGAAATCGTGGCTAGCACCGCTTATATTCCCCGAAACCGGCAAGAATAGAGCGACAGTGGATAAAATTGACATTCCGAGGTTAGATGAGAGGGAGTTTCTAAACGACAACCTCATCAATTTCTATATTCGCCATCTTCAATACAGGCTGGAGAAGGAAAGGCCCGAATTGCTATCCAAAGTTTACTTCTTTAGTACATTCTTCTTCGAGAAACTGAAGTCTACGAAAGGCAAGATAAACTACGACGGCGTCAAAGCTTGGACGGCGAGGGTAGATTTGCTCTCTTATGATTACATCTTCGTGCCTGTCAATGAACATGCCCACTGGTATTTGGCCATAATTTGCAATGTTCCTAACGCCGTTCGGGCCCCCTCTCCCGAAGAAAAGAATCCAAAAACCCTGGATACCTCGGTTGACAATGCTATGGAAATGATAGATGCACCGGAATCCCCAAGACTGGCAACAGTCGAGAGAGATTTGACTGATATTTCCTTAGAAGATGTGGGAGCAGCGGTACAAAAAGACGCGGATGGCCTCGTTCTATCACATCGCACAGCTGCCCCCTCTACGCCGTCCTCGCCTCCTAGAAAGCGGAAATTTGCAGGGTCTACCCCATCCAAATTCGATCCCACGCAGCCAAGAATCATCACTCTTGATTCCCTTGGAGGTCCACACGCTCCAACAATCAAGGCATTGAAAGAATATCTTGTTGAAGAAGCGAAGGCGAAAAAGGGCATTACCTTGGAAACGATTCCCACCGGCATGACAGCCAGGGGTATACCAGAACAGAACAACTTTTGCGATTGCGGAGTATTTGTGCTAGGGTATATGGAGGAATTTTTGATAAACCCCGATGAGGCAGCTCGCAAGCTCTTCTCAAAAGAAGAACTTGGCTGGGACATTCGTCCATCTGACCTGCGAGATCAGATGAGAGATTTGCTATTTAATCTTCAATCTAAGCAGCAAAAGCGACACCTGCAACAGCGAGAGGAGAAGAAGCTCCTCAAAGCGAAGAGAAAGGCAATGGCCGAACCCAGCTCTCAAATATCCTCGCCGCCGCCTAAGCCGTTGGCATCCCCATCTCCAGCACCGAAATTGCCCGGTTCTTTCCCAAGCGAGTCTCCGGAAATGAAACCAATGTCAGGGACCGAGTCATCTTCATCAGAACCGGTACAAGAGGCTGATAACTTAAAAGACAGTAACCTGAATGGCGAGACATTGCAGGAAGATGAGCAGAGATTCAAAGCGCTCTCAGAGCCTCAGTTTATCAGCTGCTTATCGGATGCATCAAGCGCCAGCCCTAATAACACGAAGGGCAAAATTTCTCCCATCGCTTCCTCCAAAGCACCTGAAGAGCCACAGTTCATTGGCTGCTTATCAGAGGGAAGAAATATTAGCTCCAATGTCCTGAATGACAAAATCCCCCCCAGCAGCTCTTCTCTAACTTCCAAGCACAACGGCTACACCAATAAACTGGTTGTGGAGTTGAAAGCCATCAATGGATACGACAGAAGCCAGTTTGAAGAATCCGCCTTGGGCGATGACGACGATGATGACGATGTCCAGTTTGTAAAACAACAATCAAGCGCTTCATCTGAGAATCATGAGGCCACACCAAAAGAGACGAGTCGGAGTCGACAGTCATCTGTGGAGCTGATAGGAGAGTCAAGGAGTCGACCAACGTCATCTCAGATGCATGACCATCGGAGTAAATTCTCTACTGGCACTTTATCACGATGGAAAGCGCGAAAAGCCCTTGAATCTGATGATACCCGAAGAGGGCCAAAATACGATGGCATTGACAGGTCGGCTGAAAGAGCAACATCCTAGTACATACATTCAGCTTTTCATTCTCTATTTTCCTAGTATTTTCGTTGCGAGAAGTACATTTACCGCAAATGAAGAGGAGTTGTGAGCAAGCTTTTGCTTGCTTAGTTTATTAATTTCGGTCCATACCAAATGCACTTTGTGGTTTTAGGGAGAAATACAGTCGGGCATAGCAGATGGCGTCTTACTTTTGTTTTTACGGTTTTGTAGGAATTCAACTTTTCCCGAGTTTGGAAGGGTATTTCGGTTCTTTGATTTATTCAACATCTCTCCTATGGCTTGATAGATGATGGGTTTAGTGAATACAATACACGGCAAGTGATATATCATGCAAGTGATATACATGGGAACGAAATGAAGATAATTGACTTCAAAATAAGATCCACGAGATTCACCACAATGTGTATGCATGCATATTATGTGCTCTTTAAGATGTGTATTATATACAAGAACCAATGCTGTGTACGAACGATCCGACTTTGCTATTATATGTAACCTCTAGACTGCTGCCCATGCTTCTTTCACTTTTTTAATCATCTTCGCCTTCCTCATTCCCTTCTCCTTCTGATGAATCATGTACACCATTGGTTGATGCTCTTGGGATCTTAGGAATTTCAAATACCACACCACCGTTTCTTACTCCTTTTCCTTTGCTCACGCTCCATCTTCCCAGGCGGTGGTCCTTGGCCACGGCGGCGACAATGCAGATGCCTTCTTCGCCGCGGTCGCCACGCTCGAAGATGGCGATGTCGTTGATGACTCCCTCTACGGAGCGATATTGAGGCTTGTCTTGACTGTCGCTTGATGCGCCGTTAGTCTGCTCTTCTGAAGAGCCGCCAAGGGTGGCGACAAGATCAATCTTCTTCTTGTCCTCGGACAGTTGCCATATCCGCACGTGGCCATCCCAGCTACCGCTAATGATGACGTCGGAATAGGGGATAACCTTGAGGGCTGTTATCCAGCGCGGTGTAGGGGCGGGAACAGCTTTGCGATCTGGATTCACCTCAGCAGAGGCAGCTTCTGGCTCCAGGGGCGGGTCGAGGCCGTGAGCGAGGGGCTGGATGTAGACGGGCTTCTTCTTCGTCACGTTCCAAAGAGCAATGCTGCCGTTGTCACTGCCGGTGACGAAGAGCTCGTCGTCAATCATGGCTATGCGGTCCATGCTACCCTCGTGGAGGAGTGATCGAGGATTGACGCCGGGCTGTGGCTTTTTGTCTACTGCGCCGCCACGGAAGACGAGCTGAGTCTCCTCTGCTACCTTCCATAAGCGGGCGGTTCTGTCTCGGGCACCGACACTGACGCATCGCTCCTGAGCGAGAGCATCGATGTCGATAACCTCGTCTTGGTGGCCAAACAAGGTTTCGATGTAGGCAAGCTCATCCAAGCTCCAGACCTTGACCGTTCGGTCCTTGGAACAGGAGTAGAGCTGGTTGGTGCCTCTCCGGAACGCAAGTCCCGTTACAGCGTCACGGTGGTGTGTGAAGACCTTGATGGGTTTCAGGGTCTCAGCATCGTGGACGATGATCTTCTTATCCTGACCTCCGGTGACGACGTATTTGCCATCAGAAGAAGCAGCAACTGCCAAGATACTCTTAACGTGTCTCTTGTAATCCTTATCCTCTTTCTTGCTTCCATTTCCCTTGATCCACAGCTCCAAGTCCGGTCGCTTTTTAGGTGGCGCCGGTGGCTTCTTCGGTTTCCGTTTTGTTGTCTGCGGGTACTGGTGCTGAGGGAGGTCTTGTATCCTCCACTTGTGTAGGAAGAGATCTTTGGTGGTGGTGTAGACGTATGGGGCGCAGGCGGCAATGGATGTGACAGAGTTTGTGTTTGATCTGAAAAACGTCTGGCTGGCCTTGTCAAAGGCCAATTCGGCAGCCAGTTGACGGTAAACTTTTCCTTTTGTTTCGGCCACATCTTCTTGCAGCCTCTCGGCGATCAGATCTCGGTCGATCTCTGCGGCGTCGAATCCAATCTCATCCACGTGCTCTTTAACATTGTCGAGGTAGCGCTCGGCCAGTCGCAGTCGCTTCTCGGCGGCGGTCTCGATTCCGCTGTCAGAATCACTGTCGCCTTCGTCGTTGCTCGCATCAGAGGCGCCATTGTAGCTTTCTTCATCTTCAGAGTCGCTGCCGGAAATTGACTCGTCATCACGCTCGACTCGCTTCTTGCTCGGGGCAGCCTGCTTCGCGGACGGCTTCGCAGATCTCGCAGAGAGTTTGGCAGAGGTTTTTGGGGCGGCAATTCTTTTCTTGGGCGCTTCCGGGGCCGAAGGTCGCTTCCTCTTGCCAGGAACTGTGAAAAACGACGACATTGTGGCTCAATCCTCCTCGCCAATTGCCATATACTATCCCACTATGTGCAGTCGACTTTCTCGCATTTACAAGCGTACTAAAGAAAAAAAAAAAGTTCGAGATAGGCGACCCACCGAACTTTTTTGACCCCACATGACGGCGCTGCAGCGAATCATAATGCAGAACCGGGTTATAGTGCTTCCGGCCCAGGGCGGTCAGGCCTGGCGTGGGCAAAACGGCAGGTGGGCGGTTCGTTGACGCGCAGCGCTACAGCCTAGCGGGATGAGGTAGCTGTGGTGGGTTGAGAGACCTCTCTACAGCTCTCGAGCAGTAACATACCAATCATACCCGCAACACACAATCACCATGTGAGTGCATGCGAATGCGCCTCTTCTGTTTCTTGTACAGCTGCTTCGGATAGCTAATATCACTGGCTTTAGGGAGGTTCTTCTAGGAATTACAGGAAAGGACTTTACCCTCATCGGCGCTTCCAAAGCTGCCATGAGAGGAGCCACCATCCTCAAGGCATCTGACGACAAGACAAGAGTGCTGAACAAGCATACTTTACTGGCTTTCTCTGGAGAAGCTGGTGACACAGGTCAGACCCTTGACGTTTGATCACTGCTCAGAGCCCATGATTTTGACGATAGTCCAGTACAATTTGCCGAATACATCCAACGAAATGCCCAACTCTACTCGATGCGCAACGAGACCGAGCTGTCACCCTCTGGTCTAGCACACTTCGTCCGAGGAGAACTCGCCACAAGTCTCCGATCCCGAAACCCATACAACGTAAATCTATTGATGGGAGGCGTTGATCCCATCACCGGAAAGCCCTCCCTGTACTGGCTGGACTACCTAGCGGCGCTGGCGGAGGTTCCTTATGCAGCACACGGCTATGCGCAGTACGTGAACCTTTGAAGTCCGAATTCCTCTGAATTTAGATTGGAATGATGGAATGTTCATCTCTTGCTTGCAATTTTTGCTGACAACCGCTTCACGGAACAGATACTACTGCTTGTCTCTCTTAGATAAGCACCACCACCCAGATATCACCCTAGGACAGGGAATCAAGCTCATGACAATGTGCATAGACGAGCTGAAGCGCCGGTTACCGATTGACTTCAAGGGAATGACAGTCAAGGCCATCAAGGCTGACGGAATTGTTGATATAGAATTTGATGATGACCGCATTGTGAAAAGCGCATGAGGCAAGAGCGGGTTGCTAGAGAAGGGAATGATGTGTATGGCTAGACTGGCTTAAGCTCGGTAATTAATATACAGCCGCCGCTTCTTTCCGGTGCATTTTTCAGCATGTCTCGATGTGCGCCTACTCAGTGCGTTGGCGAATTCTATGTGAGGGAGGCTATGGAGTCGGAGGGAGAGATCAAGATATCTGCAGGAGGGCTCCCCGGCTTGTGGATATGCCATATTGATGCTGCCATTACCAAGATTGAGTATACCTGCTGTTTATGGCAATTTGGCGGTCTCGTTCTCTGGTAATAAGTTTACACCCACGCCCGAGCACTTACATGGATTATACTGCTCTGCGGCCAGCAGTAATGTACATAAACGGCTAGATATCTACCCATGTTTCTACGGCATATGCTTATGGCTTCTGTATGATGAAATCATCGGTCTGGGATCTGCCCTCTTGTAGTAAACATGAGCATCTGATAGGCTAGCTTGGAGAAAGCAAATGTCCCGTTGTGGAATTTTAACATCTGACTCTGTCTGGGGTACTTTGCACCGGCGAACAGGCACTTACAATTACTAAGTACCATATAGGAACAGATGATACTCTGTAGACAGTGCATACTTATGTGACAAGTCCATAATAACATGGATTGCTAAATACAGGCAAGTGGCCGCAGAGCAGTGATCGGATCTCACGGTGTTGAATTGCAGGCACTTGGCCAGGACCCTGGTCAAACTTTGAATCCTCCGCCGTTGTCAAGCCCAGTATCCGTTATGAGAACTAGGTACGGAGCACATATGGGCATCAGGAGTACCTCGGGCAGCTTGCCAAGCGCGTAATAAATTTCCGATCCACGCATGGTGTCGGATAGCGCAATTTAGAATGCTATAAAAACCTTGCTGAGCCAATCTGCCATGAATTACATCACGAGAGCCGGCCGAGATCTGGTCATCGGGGCCTTATCGGTATCTACAGTGGTGGTACATAAAACGGGGTGGTTAGGCTCAAGGTAATACTCCGGACGGAGTAGGCGAGGAGAAAAAAATCCCCCACTTGAGCAGAGCCCAGGCCATTGAATCGGCGGGGAGTCAGATATTGCAGGCACAGTGGCACCTTGCTGTTGCAATGCCACTTGTTTGTACCCCGCCAAAGCAAGACGTTGGAGTATTCTGTACTTTGAGGTAGTAATGGTGGTGGTAATCATAGCAGTAACGCTGCTTCGTTTTACAGTAGAACCGACAAAAAGTGTGAATGGTCAAACGGACAGGCAAAACTCCTTTTTTGAGTACAGCGCATGCGTGCCTCTCTCTGCATTCATCCGCGGGTGCGTCATGTCCCACTCCTGCAGGAGGGCGGGCGAGGCGGTCTTCGCACCAGCTGTGCAGCAGCATCTATCGGTGTAGGCCCAGACAAGGGAGCATCCTTGGTAGGAGTCGATTACTAGGGCTTAGTGCTGGTGCTTGACGTGTTTCGTCAATAGTTTATGGACAGCACATGTCAGGCATCATGATAAGGGTCGCAAAGCCACAGGGATCCCAACACCATCAACCAACTCTATGTGTAGTCCGGAGTAGGTAGTAGTGTATACTCGGCACAAGCCTCTGAGAAATAGGCCAAGGCACTGTATATTCAAATTTTCGCAAATTCCGCGAGAAACCTCCGCGGGCGGCCCGTCGAATGGGCTGCCAGCCTCGCTGACTCCGAAACGTTATTCACCCTGTAGTGGCGATTCGGGTAGAAGCGCTGAGAATCTCTCAGCTGTCAGTAGGGAGGAAAAGAATCGGTCTGCCCAGTAACGTCACAAGCCACAGCGCCACGGACGACGTCCTAAGGGATTGCCAAAAGTCACCCTTTGGTACCCCCTCTGTGCCCAAATGTGCGACAAACGGCCAGCTGTGCGCTTCCACGTGAGGCGTCTACTTGTTGGGTACACGCTTCGTGGCTTCCATCCTAAAAAATCTCTGACCCCCTCGGGCACTAGCCTTTTTCTGTCCGGCTTGGGACCAATTTTTTTTCTCGCCTTCGCCTCGAGGCTCGCCGTCCCTTTTTCTTCTCTTCTTTCCCACAAACTCAACCCTCTTGACACACAACCTCTCTCATCTCCATCCCCCTCTCCTTTTTCCTCATCCTTGCATCTCATCACGGCATTTTCGTCTTTCCTTGGTCTTTCCTTTGAAGATTCTGCGTGTTCTTCGACGGAAAGTGCTAGCACAAGTTCTTTAACGCGTGCCCAATTTTAATTCGAGTCGGAGAAAAGAAAAAAAAAAATCACTTGGGAACTTGAGTTCTTCCCGTTTCTTTCTCTTCGTGTTTGCTGTCTATTTTTTGCGGACAGGCTTCGCTACTTCACTCTCATTTATTTTAGAGGGTGATTTATTTCTTGATCGACCGAGTTCGATAATTTCCCTCGCGCCTTAAAAAGTTTATCCTTTTTCCTACGATCCAAGTCGCTCTTCATCAGCAACTTTACGACTTCCCAACATGGCGGACCAACTTAACATGAACGGCCTCAGCCTTGGTGCTGACGGCCCTCAGTCTGCTCCCGGGGCTCGATCCTACATTCCGCCTCACATGCGAACCCGCGGCGGCGGTGGCGGCGGTGGTGGTGGCGGCGCTGCTGGCCTGAACAACAGCGCCTGGGCTGGGTAAGTACACGATACATCAACACTATTGCAATCGAAATTTCATGACTGACTCTTTTTTTTTTTTAACAGTAACGGTGGTCAAGGTGGCCAACAAGGTGGCTACGGCAGCCGTCAAGGCGGCTACGGCGGTGGCGATGCTCCCGCCTATCAGAACAACCGTCGTGGTGGTGGTGGTGGCTGGGGTGGTCGCGGAGGCTACTCTGGCGGTGGCAGCGGAGGCGGATATGAAGGCGGCCACGGCGGTGGTAGCCACCAGGCTCGCGGCTCTGGTGACGGACAATGGCGGGACGGAAAGCACATTCCCGGCCCCCAAAACGCCCGTGTCGAGCGTGAGCTCTTCGGTACTGCCGACGATCCTTCCAAGCAGCACACCGGTATCAACTTTGAGAAGTACGACGATATCCCTGTCGAAGCCTCTGGTCGTGATGTCCCCGAGCCCGTTCACCAGTTCACCACTCCTCCTTTGGATGAGCACCTCTGCCGCAACATCGAGATGGCCCGCTACAAGGTCCCTACTCCTGTCCAGAAATACTCCATCCCCATCGTCATGGGTGGCCGTGATCTCATGGCTTGTGCCCAGACTGGTTCTGGCAAGACTGGTGGTTTCCTCTTCCCTATCCTGTCTCAGGCTTTCATCCACGGCCCTTCTGCTGTCCCTGCCAACGCTGCTGGACAGTTTGGCCGTCAGCGCAAGGCCTACCCCACCTCCCTTATTCTCGCCCCCACTCGAGAACTCGTTTCTCAAATCTACGAAGAGTCCCGCAAGTTCGCCTACCGATCTTGGGTCCGCCCTTGTGTCGTGTATGGAGGTGCCGATATTGGCTCTCAGCTTCGCCAGATTGAGCGCGGATGCGATCTTCTTGTCGCTACCCCCGGTCGTTTGGTAGATCTCATCGAGCGAGGCCGTATCTCCCTGTGCAACATTAAGTATCTTGTGCTCGACGAGGCCGATCGTATGCTGGACATGGGTTTCGAGCCCCAGATCCGCCGAATTGTCGAGGGCGAGGACATGCCTGCTGTCAACGACCGCCAGACCCTCATGTTTTCAGCCACCTTCCCCCGCGACATCCAGATGCTCGCCAGGGATTTCCTCAAGGACTACGTCTTCTTGTCCGTCGGCCGTGTTGGTTCCACCTCTGAGAACATCACCCAAAAGGTCGAGTTTGTTGAGGACATTGACAAGCGCTCTGTCCTGCTCGATATCCTCCACACCCACGCTGGCGGCTTGACCCTCATTTTCGTCGAGACCAAGCGTATGGCTGACTCCCTCTCCGACTTCCTCATCAACCAGAACTTCCCCGCCACCTCCATTCACGGAGACCGAACTCAGCGTGAGCGTGAACGCGCTCTTGAGTTCTTCCGCAACGGACGATGCCCCATCCTGGTTGCTACTGCCGTCGCGGCCCGTGGTCTTGATATTCCCAACGTCACTCACGTTGTCAACTACGATCTTCCTACTGATGTGGACGACTACGTTCACCGAATTGGTCGTACCGGCCGTGCCGGAAACACTGGTATCGCCACCGCCTTCTTCAACCGTGGCAACCGTGGTATCGTCCGCGAGCTCATCGACCTTCTCAAGGAGGCCAACCAGGAGGTTCCCCCCTTCCTTGAGGCTATCGCCCGCGAGTCCTCCTTCGGCGGTGGTGGCCGTGGCGGTCGCTCTCGCCCTGGCGGCGCTGGCCGTGGTAACGCCAACCGTGATTTCCGTAAGTTCGGCGGCGGTGGCTTCGGCGGCAGCGGCGGCGGTGGTGGTGGTTTCAGCAACAGCCCTCAGGGCGGCTTCAGCAACTATGGCGGTTCTCAGGGAGGCTCCAGCTATAGCGGCGGAGGCGGCGGCGGCGGCTTCAACGGCGGCTACGGTGGTGGTGGCGGCAGCTACGGCAACCCTGGCGGTGCTGGCGCTCAGTCTTCCTGGTGGTAAATGTTATCGCTGGCATCTGGCTGGGATGGACACATGATTGTGCCCATCATAGTGGCTCCTACTCTTGCGCCACTTGATTTTTGCAAATTTTCATTTTCTTTGCCATTATTTCATTACTATTTTCCTTTTCACTTCTTCTGCTTTTATTGAATCGGTTATTTCATATTTACGCATTTACGTCATTTTTTTTCAACGACACGGCGGCATCATGACCTGCGAAGACGGAAGAGTGCCTTTTTCTTTTTTTATTTACTGGAAAAAAAGGCAGCATCGGTCAGGGGCATTTCACACGACGCATGTGATAGATTGCATTTCTTTTTTGATTTCAGCATCCTCCCTCACTTGATACCCTTAGACCGAGAATAGAGGAACTTTAACGACGTTGGCAGAACGTGGTGTTGAGAGATCTACAATTGCTAGATCTAGAAGGACATCACATTTTTTTATGTTTCTGCCGTCTACGAGGGTTTCCTCCCCCCGCAGGGCATTTTCTCGCTTTTCATGATAGAGGGTCATGCTATCGCCGTGGCATACATAGACAAAAGTGGATTTACTCGGTTCTCTGGTCGGATTTTACGCTCGACAGTCTCCACGGATTTTGGGACGGATGAGAGAGCTATGAGCATAGACTGGGAGTACAGAAGGCCTATAGGTTGGTTTCTCTATTTCATTCGAGAGCAAAAGAACTGGGCCTCTCGACGCTAGTTATGGATTTTGGTTGGGAGGGCATGGATCAAAGGCTCTCGGCTCTTTGACCGTCATAAGTACATGGAACGCTTCGACTCGACCGGAAGGGTGTCGAGTACGCAGCCTTGATAGGACAGGGTCTCGGGGCTTTTTATTGTTCCCGTGATAGACAGACTACCAGAGCGGACTGAGGAGTCCCAAGTAAAAAAAAGTTTTTGCGACATACACTGTGCCATTAAATGTGACTGTACTCTTCCTATTCTGCATATACGTGATTGTGGTATTTAACCGCGTTTAATTCTTGATGCCTGCTTCATATTGGTATATGACCGTTGGGTAACGGACTGGTATTGCACCGGAGCATCTAGGCCTAGTAGATACTGCCCAGATGATGAGATATATAGATACATTCTATCCAACATAAAACGCGCTCGATCGCTATTTCTTTTCTCTCTGTAATCTATCTGCGTTACCCTAGACGTCATCTTCATGTACCTTTGTGCTAAAGTTGGTACCTACTGGGTACTACTAGTAGGTATATAGTAGTACTGGGGAGAAGAAGCCGTCGCTGCAGCCTGTCAACGTTATTCATAAATACTACCCTGCCAACGCTGGGCCTGCACTGCGGCACAGAAACATCCTCCCGTGGAAGATTCTGGATGGCGGGAGGATTTAGAGCTACCATTTGCGTTAAAACCAAGCCACGGTAAGACGCAAAGCCTAGGTACATGGAGTAGGTATGGCGTACCTAAGGTACTACCGAGCAACACCACCGAGCAACACCACTGAGAATTGGAGGAGGCTATAACGCGCTAGAAATTTCACGGCAAGATTAACGGCATTGAGTTTCTTAGAGTCTATTGACGGACAAAGAGGTCCACAGAAGCTTTGCCTGTTAAAATAACATTAGCCCACGCCGGTGCAGCCGGAGAGCCTCAGGTCAGGTAAGGCTTTTGAGGGATTGGGGGATTGGGTACGAACCAGTGGTAAAGCCGCTGTATTACTAGTAGTACATGTACATTGCAGCACGGGCATCATCTGCTTAGGCATTTAGGTGGTGGCCAACTGGACGGGTTATCTCGCATTGTCATTCTCCCACCCCACCATTGTGCGCAGCTCTCTCCTCGCTTGCTTTTTCTCCCCTCGCTTGCTTTTTCTCCCCTCTCCTCATCACATGCCTCGACTCTAAGAGGGGAGTGCAAGGAAACACCACCAATCACCCTGGTTTGAAGCTCCCTTGCTCCCGAAGCGACACAGCATCGGCGCCGAGATGGGTCTCCTCGAGAGCATCGACGCTGGCCTCACTGGCTTTGTGGGCCAGTGGAATGGCTACTCGACCGCGCTGGTGACGCTGCTTATTGCCCTCGTCACATACCGCATCACATCATCGCGCGAGCCTGATGTGCATCCTCTGCTGCTTGCCAGACAGGCGGGCGCCTCTGCGGTGCGCAATGAGGGCGAGAGCGCCGTCTACAGAAACCAGGCTGCTCCTCACAGCATGCCATTGAATAGTGGGCTGGACGTCAAGGACCCTGGTGCTTCCCGATGGGCGAGGGGTCGAAATGGTGACCTTCGAGACGTCTGGCGGAAGGCGACTACTGGGAACGACCAGGGAAAGAAAGGAAAACTGTTTACTGTACTCGGATCGGAGAATGTCATTGAGCATCGCCTAGGTATGAACCCAAGAGCTTTTATATGTTTTGTACTCTGCCTGAAGCGATAAAGGTAGCGATAGTGGCTGACCTTTTTTTTCTGTAGAGGATATCAACCGACAGATCAACCTCATTGGACATCACATTGCAGAGCAAGGCGGTATCAGAGTTGCCATCTATCTACCCAACTCGATCGAATTTCTCATTACTCTGCTGGCATGCAGCTTCTACCCGAACTTGACTACCGTTCTGATCCCATTCGACGTCTCCAATGAAGAGCTTGTTTCCATGATGAGACGATCCGCCGTTGATACCGTTGTGACTACACCTGGGTCCTTCCCTCTTGATGACATTACCAAGGCCTACCCATCGCTGAGACAGCTCATCTGGGTTGTGGACGAGGGAAGCGCACATCTCGATTGGAACGAGGTTCCCGAGGGCATGGGAGGCAGCGTCAACGTCGCTACATGGCAAGAAATCATCCGGGATGCCCCTGCTGACTCTAGCAATGAACTGCCTCCCCTGGATCTGGAAAAGGTTCCCATGGACGTTGTGACTTTCTGGCAGACAAAGACTGGAACGCTGGAGGAGATGGTGCGCTTTACGCAGGCCAACCTGGTTGCTGGTATCTCTTCTCAGATTCACGGTATCCCCGTCAAGGAGAGACTGACTCCATCTGACTTGTTTCTTCCCGCTGAGTCGTTGACCGGTATTCACACCCTTGTCCTTACTCTAGCCGCACTTTATCAGAATTCTTCTGTTGCTTTCAACTCGGTTGCTGGACGATCGCCAGATCTGGTTCTGGCTGCTCAGGGTATCTCCCCGACGGTGATTGTTGCCAGCCCCGACAGCTTGCTCAGAATTCACCAAGAATCGTCTGCCAAGCTCAACACTCCTCTCGCCAAAGCCTCTCATGCTCTTTCGACCCGTGCTCTTACACAAGAGGGCGTGCTTCCAGGCTCCAATCTGCTGTCTGCATTCGCTGCTGGAGCGAAACCGGCCCTCGGCAAAGACCCAAGCAAGCTACGTGTCATTTATACCGCAGAGCGCGTTGGCGGACTTACCCCCTATCTCTCCTCTCAGGTTCTGTCTGATCTACGTGCCTTCACTGGTGCTCGAGTTGTCTACGCATTGACAAGCGCTCGGGTGGCAGGCGCGGTTACACAAACGGCCTATTTCGATTACCGAGTTGAGGAGGGCGACAATGGCCACTTTGGTGCGCCTACGACAAGCACTGAGATCCGTTTGAAGGACAAGGGCGCATTCAAAACGACGGATGACATGATTGAAGGAGAGGTAAGTTAATTTGATTTATTCTGGTCTAATCTAGTTCGTCTAGTACAGTTGCGCTGACACAAGAATTGTATAGATCTATGCCACGGGACCCTGCGTTGCTGGTGGCGAGACTAACCTCGGCGTCGTTGGAAGGTTGAGACATGACAACACTCTTGCCTATGCGTCTTAAATGGCAATGGTCAATAAAGGAAATACGAGAAAAATCGAATAAAAAGACCTGATGAAGGGAAGCATTGTTCGCGATAGGATTGGCGCGCAACGATACGAGCATGAATTGAAGCGGGTTGGAGGGTTCATCGGGGGCTAGGGAGGGCATTTAGGAGGACTTTTTTTTTGTTATTTATTCATGCATTACAAAGAGCTAGCGAAAGAGCGACGGCCATACGAGGTAGATTGATGATGATTATTGCAACGATGAACGACGATGGGCTTAGGATAAATGGGAGCTGCCTCAATATTTTGCCACTCTTACCCACCTAGATATGATAGGTACTTATCACTTACCCCGAACCCCCAATTTGTCTGGCAAGAAAGGCATTTGTTGGTCGCGTGCTCATGTAGCAGTGGTCTCTACTAGCAGTACTACTCTGTAGTGCCTATCTGGATTCCTAAGTGATAATCTATTTATAACCCGACGCGCGTGGAATCATCCCGAGAGTCCAAGTTTCAAGACTCCAGACTCCGGGTTAATGCTACCACTCCGCGTGCGCCAATGCCAGGACAACCTTGCCAGGCGTGTTAAAGCCAGGGCCCCTTTCCGCCTGTGGCACGGGCAATTCTGCATTACATGCAAGATGACGCCGCGGTTGGAGGGATTTGCTACCAGTACCAGGTACGTGATAGTTTTACAGCATACGGCTAAAGCCGTCGCGAAGCCATTATATGCAAGAGATTTGTGGCCGTCCAGATGCAGCAGGGCCCTGGCACACTGTCTGCGGCATCTTGGCCTGATAGAGGCCGGTGGCACGATCCGCTGAATGGCGCGCCGGGGGGGCAGAGCTGTAAGGGGGACCATGAACCGTCGTGGCGGCGCGGGCATGCAAGGAGCGCAACTGGCATTTGAGCGCTAATGACAGCTCGGACGCCTGGCAGGCCCTGTCGCTCAGGGACCTTGGACTTGGCTTCGAGCGCTGGCAGCGGCAGCGGCACTAGCCAGTTCAGTTCAGCTGCAATCGCTGGACACATTTTGTCTGTGCTTTTAACCCCCCGTGCGGAACCATAAGCAGCGAGGATGGAGTAAATGGGCAGTAGTCGAGAGTAGATCCCTTGGTTAGCAGAGACTAGCGCTGCGTGAGGCAAGGCCGTGCTAATTCCCTTTACTCCGTATACAGTAGTAGCTTGGATTAGTGCTCGGTATTTAATTTCCAGCGTCCGTGCCCGCGACTTAATTCACAGATGCGACCTAACCATGAGATAGGTGGCAGCAATAGCTTTTGACGTCTGCCAGACACGAAGCTTAGTACCCACGAAGAACCACTGTACTGAAAACTTTAAAAGCAAAACCGAGGAAACAAAACACGTCAGATTCTAAGCTCAAGGCCATGTCCCATAGAAATTGATTTTTTTCCCTCCTACTCTCTATCCAGCTTTTACACGGTGGGCTAGCGAGGGCATACCTGTACTTGTTAGCTTAGCGCCACAAAAATGGGGGGAGCCCATCTAGAGTGGGAGCGGCGGCGCGCGTCGAGTGGTTTGATTTAAAATGATGAGCTTTTAGCAGGGTTGGGAAAAAGAGCGAAGCTTCCCCCCAAAGTTCCCGGAAAAGGATAGAACAGAAATCCACGAGGGAGAAGAGAAGGAGAAGGAAAAGAAAAGAACTACGGGGAGGGAATATATCCAAGGAAAGAAGAAGGAAGAATATCGCCTTCCGTCAAACCAAGCGCCAACTGCGGAAGCCTGGGTCTCCGGCGTTACTGCCTTTTGCGAACTCGTCGAGGCTGCTTTCCGGGATCAGCTGGAATGAGGTTAGGCCTTGGAAATATTGCCATCCATCTCCTCCCATAACAACTGCACTGAGCCTGGTGGGACCCCTTGAACCTCCTGTTTCCCCGATCCGCGGGCCTGGTTGCTGATTTTTACCACCTTTTTATTTTGTGAGGGGGTCAGTCTCTCAGTGAGTGAGAGAGAGTGTGTCTTATCTCCTTTGGTCTTTTGTCAATCCCTCGATTTTTTTTCTCTCGCGCTTCTCTCTGCACTTAATATATCCGAGGCAGCACCTTGTTTGGGATCTCTTACGTCGATACTCGCCCCGTTGCCAAAGCCGCCCGAGTCTCTCTTTGTTAATCTGGGTGTGCTTTCTATTTATTTCTGGAATCGGAATTGGAATTTTTTTGCGGATACTTCCGATCTCACTCGAAAGGCTGAAGAGAGAAGTGTCTTACCACTTTCCTTTGGGAAGACTTTTTTTTTTCTTTTTTCTTTTTCACGCCCTTTCTCTTTTCCAAGTTTCAGGGAAAGTTGCTTGAAAAGGAGACGAATCGATTTATCAAATTACAGCTTATAACAGCACGCGGAACTAACAGTACGGAAAAATGCGCGCGGCGTCGTGAGGCGAGTGAAAGTGAGAAGTGAGCGCGAAGAGAGAGCGTGAGAGATCTACGTTGGTATTTTTGAACTCTCTGTGCTCGACTTTAATTTGGTTTTTTTTCTATTTGGACTTTTACGGATTTATTCAAAAGGTGGAAGAGGAAAAGAGAAGAAACCTGGCAATGAAGAAGTTTTCCAAGATCTTGTCGCGGCGGCTGGGGCGATCTGGTGGAGATGATCACCACCGCTGGGACGCGGGATTGCAGTCAGGGTTAGATTTCCACCAGCTTACATCGAGGCGGTGGCGGAGCGGCGATGATGGCTTGGCGATGAATGGCGAAAACCACAGCCGGATATTCACAAAAGAGATTCCCACGTACGGCGCCGGTAGGATCTTGGCCGACGGAAGCGACGACGCTGGACAGCTATGTGACATTTGCGAGGCAATCGATTTTCCGAGGCTGCTGGACTGGAAGCCAGGGGATGCAAGACCATGGGTTTCTTTGGCACACTGCTTGAGGCTGAAGCTACCAGACGAAGAGGAACTGAGCAGGCAACGCAATGAATCGACATCGGAGGAAGAGGATCTCAGCGAAGATGAGAGGCGGAGAAGAAGGAGGCGGGAAGGGAATCTATGCCCATGGTGTGTCTTTTTTCACTCCATGATCACCACGGTACCGGAAGGAGATGAGAATGGTGGCGCGGATGGAAGGGATGGCAGAGCTATGAAAACGAAATTTACCCCGTATCTACGCATTCGCCTGGCATTCGAGCGGCTTGGCGGTGGAGAGAAGCATCCGCTAGCGAAATCCGTGCTCTTCGAAGTAACGACTAGGAATCGGTCTCTTCCATGGGGATACATTGTTAAGGCTGCACCTGCTCTGGAGGTCGAAGTTCAACCAGACGATGTGGAAGTAAAGGCCGGAACTGAGACTGAGACGAGAGCAAGCACAGAGACCGGGTCGGAAAGGGCAGTGGAATCAGCGATTGAATCAGTAGCCGAGGTTGAAGTGAAAGAAGAGGTGGAATCCGAGGTGAAGCCAAGAGCAGTGGTCGCAGAAGGAAAAGTGGAAGAGCCGATCCAAGAGAAGCAGAATGGTCATGCCGCAGTAAATGGCAAGGCCAAACGAGCAGAGGAGCCAAAGATAATCTGGGGAAGAGAGATAACCCCCCTGCTCCAATTCGACGTCGCAAAGAACTGGATCAACTTCTGCAACGAGAATCACGCTACAGGGGCCTGTGCCGTCAAGGATCGCGCATTGGTAAAGGGACTAAAGCTGATTGACTGCGAAGAGAGTAAAGTCGTTCTTGCAGAGAATTTATCCACCTCGACTCTTCGCGACAAACCCCAGGACGCCGAATGTCAGAGCCTCACTCCCAGCCATAACAACAGCATCACTCCCAGCCACAACAGCATCGTGCATCAGAATGTAGACTATGTTACACTCAGCTATGTAATGGGGACCTATCGCGAAGATGACGATGATATCAGCAATGACGAAAACCTGCCACGCAGACTCCCAAAGGTCGTTACCGATGCCATTTCCACCACCAAGGCCCTCGGATACCGCTATCTATGGGTGGATCGATACTGTATCCCAAGAAGGGGAGACGCAAAGGGAGCATCAGAACGCCAGCGGCAGCTCGACCTTATGGGCCAGATATACAGCCATTCGGCACTAACTCTCGTTGTCGCCGCAGGAGAAGGGGTTCGCGATGGCATTGCCGGAATCAGCGCGCCACGCGAAGAGCAGCTTTCAATCCAGACCGAGTCCGACCTTTTTACTACTTCTCTTCTCCGCCCGGATCTCGAGGTGGCTTCGTCGCAATGGGCGTCTCGCGCATGGACTTACCAAGAGGGTCTTTTGTCGCGACGACGGCTCATCTTCACGCCCTCGCAGATCTATTTCCAGTGTCAGGCATTGCACTGTCACGAAAGCCTCTCTCTTCCTCTGAAATACGCACCGGGATTGAACTTTGGTCGTGTCTTTCCCCCTTCTATCGATGACGTTCTTCAACCTAACAAGATTAAAAATCATATCAAGGCCTACCTGGCCAAGAGCATCAGTAACACCGACGACCGCCTGGACGCCTTGAGGGGCCTGCTCCACGAATATTCTAAACGAGAGAAGCTGCCAGTAGAGAACCTCCTCGGCCTACCTCTATTCCACCCAGACGACTTCACCAAACACAAAGTCGTCAGCCAAACAGACCGCCTCTCCATCGCCCTTGGCTGGATGCCCAACCGGCCACTCCCTTCTTCCTCTGTATCTTCCTCCTCCGCCACCTCATCCCACGACGACCTCGTCTACAGCCCCGTCATCGACCCTTACTCCCTCCTCGATACCCCCTGCCCATTCCCCTCATGGTCTTGGCTCGCATGGCGCCTCAACCCGGCGACGTACAGCTATAGCACCCCCGGCTACTCCTTCAACTTCAATCTCGTGGACGACGCCTCCCCGCTGCTCGACAGCGTGTCTGCGCCGCCGGGCATGGAGATCTCCGTCGGCTTCAGTGACGGCATGGTCCTCTCGTGGGAGATTGACGGCGAGGCCATCGCTCGCAAGACCGACAAGATTGAGATGCTCCGTCTCAAGACCTTTTGCTTCGACCTCACCGTCAAGAAAGCCGCTGCTGGCCTGGGCGCGAAATACGGCTTCACTCTTGACGAGCCTGTGGCCTCCACGCTGGGCAAATCCGCCACTGACTCTATTGAGGCCTGGATCCGGCGCTCATCCGTCACTCTCTTGTCTGCTTCCGCGGACGACTTGCCGGCTGGTCATGAGTACTCGCTTATCGGGGTGCTCGTGTCCGGGCGGCACTGGAAGCCTCAGAGCACGGTGCAGCAACATCAAGGCCACCATCGCTCGACGGTTCCAGCGACGGTGGCGCCCGCTTCAACTGCAATGGCTACGGTTTTGATATGCAGGCGCGCGAACTGGGATCCTGAGGGCCGTTTGGTTCGTCTTGGAGTGCTGAACGTGGCGTATGACGGCTTGATGACTGCGGCGGGCGGTGGTGGGTCGATTATGAGGGGGATTGATACGAGGGTCAGCGGAGAGAAGAAGGACTTGAAGGTGGAAGTGCGGGAGTTGGACATCTACTGAAACTTGAAAGCGGTTTTCCTCATTTTTCCTGTCTCATTTTTCTCTGTTTTCTCTCAATCTATGGAGTAATTTTGATGAACTTGGGTGTGTGTATTTACGGGAGAATGGCGTGGCTGTATGGAAGATTGGCGGAAGGATAATAGCGTGTCTGGCTGGATTGGCTAATTGATTTTTTATATACATGTCTTATTATATATGAAAGTGTATGTATCCGGGTTGTCATGTTGACAATTCCTTCCTACGTGGGAAAAGAGAAAGATATGAACGGCGCTGCAATGAATACATTAAATTAATATAAACGTTATCAAACCATCTCAAACGGATACCTATCTAGCATCTAGTATTATATCTTCACTGTGCCCCTGTAGCCAACTTAATATCGATATACATTCCTATCTCTTCCGCAATGGCAGCCACTCTATTTAGGCCCCATTTCTAGTACTGTCCTCACAGAAAGATTATGCTGCACCCAGCTCACAATCCGACCGCTTACATCGCCCACAAGCCTGTCATAATGCGGCCCCGGGAAAAAGAGCCCACAATGGGCAGTTACCTCGTCCATCCCATCCATAAACACGCTCACCCATGTAAGATCCATGACGCCGTTGGTCTTGTGCGGCGTGGTGCAAAACTTGCCGAGCTTCTTGCGTTTTCCACCCGGCGTTTCAGCCTCCGTCTCAGAATAAGGAGAGGCGACGGACGACGCAGCTAGCGAAGACGTCGACGATGCCGCGGCTTGGCTACTGGCGGCGGCCATGGCGCGCTGTTTCGCTGCTGCTGCGGCTTCCTTTTCGAGTCGCTTCTTCTCCGCCTTTGCAGCCTTTTCTTCTTCCTTTTCGAGTCGCTTCTTCTCTGCCTTGGCGGCTTTTTCTTCTTCCTTTTCGAGTCGCTTCTTCTCTGCCTTTGCAGCCTTTTCTTCTTCCTTTTCGAGCTGCTTCTTCTCTGCCTTGGCGGCTTTTTCTTCTTCCTTTTCGAGCTTTCTCTTGTCTTGTTCGGACTTCTGCTGCTGCTTCTTGGTGTCCTTTTCTAGCTTGTCGGCGTCCTTTTGGGCCCCTTTCTGGGCCTTCTTTTGGAGCTTCTCTATTAGCTTTTCGCGCTCGCGGATGGCCTTTGCGCGGTCTTTGGCGGCTTGCTCGTGGGCCTTTTGACGGCGGCTGAATTCTCTTTCTGCCTGCTTGCGGGCGTCTTTGTCTGTGTATTGTGACAGGTCAGGCTGCTCAGGGGGATTAGGGAGATCGGGAATCGGGGGGAGATCCAGGTTAGGAGGAACAAGATCTGTTTCTGATGAATCATTCTTTTCATCGGCTTTGTTTTCGATAGAAGAGGATGGTGGCCTGTCTGAGATGTCAGATACAGCTGATTCTAACTCTTGCTCTACAGAAATGAGCCCTTCATCATCCATGGGAATGGGATCAATATTCTGCATGGATTGTATGGATTGCATGGATTGCGTAGATAGCCGGTTTTTGTCAAGGATTTTTTCTTCCAGCTCTTCTTGCTCAGCCATTGAATTAGTATCGACAATTTTTTCATCCTCGTGTGATCCCAAATGCGCCGTTTTCAATTTATTCAGATCATCATCATCTTTAACAGTAATTTTGATATTAGAAAGGCTCTCATCGGCCTGGTTTTTCTCCTCATCTTCCAACCTGGCTGAAATTATTGCGTGAACCAGCTTATCATTTATCTGGTCTTGAATCTTGATCTCGGGCACAGATTCTGTAGAGAGATCAACCTGGCTTGTACTCTGACTGCCCTTGGCTCCAGCTGGTTGTTTAGGGCGGCCAGAAGATAGAGTGTAGTAGTTGAGAAAACGTACACGAGGGCGTGGTATGTTGTACGAGGTGGCACTCAAATTCTGGAATTCATCAATATCCTCAAGAGCACGCAGCTGGTTGTATCGGGCTTTGAGCCCAGGATAGTCTGCCAGGCATCCGCCGAATTCCAGATGTGCAGCGACGTGATGAGCTAAAGCAGTGAAGATGCCCTCGGACCAATGTTTAGAGCTGAAATGAAACATGCGGGTGAGGAACGGTTGCTCCCTAAATGGACTGTCATTGAAGTATGGGGGATCGAAGTTGGGATCTCTCGATCCGCTCGGTGTATTATTAAATGAGGCAGGAGATGAAGGCCCTAGGTCACCAGAAGATAGTGAGGCGGCGTCCTGGTTTGGGGGGGTTGGAGCTGGGGAAGGATGGAAGAGGCTTGAGAGTCCTGAGGCTACAATTCCTGGATGAAGTCCCAGAAATGGTGAATCTAGGGATAGAGACCCTAGAATGCGATGCCTCAAGGGCTGTCGACTGGAAGAGATCCAATTGGACTATGGTGGTGGCAGTATTAGAACACGGAATGGCTAAGTTATGAAATGTAGCAGATCGGAGATGGCTCACCATGAGAATAACTTCGGCAGCCAGCAGACCTCCCATGGAGTGGCCAATAAGGATGACATCGGTTGTGGGCGACTCGTGAGGCTCTAGCCAAGCACTGAAATTATCCCTGGCGACCTCTATTGGTTTATATGTTTTGTATCTAGGGTAAACCTTGGAGTACACGGCGTGGGTTTCTGACAGGGTCTCACGTATCATATTGTGGACATGCCTAGGGAACGATTGAAAGGACTGGTCATTGCCATAGAATCCATGGATATAGACCAAAAGGAGGGTCCGTTTGCCATCCAAGTCGGAGCTCGATGGTGCCAGAGACAGTGATGATGAGGGACGAGGGACTTTTGAGCCTAAAATCGACCCGCCTAAGCGATTCTCTTGGCCCGAATTCAGCGAGCCTTGGGACTCTTCCACGGCCGAGTAAGGGGGCGGTGGAGGCAGCTGGGAAGTGTCCCTTGGAGGCAAAGGAGGCGGTGGAGGCAGCTGAGAAGTATCTCTTGGAGGCAAAGGAGGCGGCGCTGCCATGGTGTTGAGTATAAAAGCCAAAGATGGGACAAATGGTAGATAATTGGAGGATAGTTGGAGGATATGGATGGGCCTAAGTCTTGGGTAACTAAAAGGAGGAAAGGGCGGTGGCGATGTCAGGCCCGACAAAAAGTTGCAATGAAATACTATGGCACAATTTTCTAAATACAGCTGCTAAATCATGACCACTGTTATTCTCAGAAGATGATTGCAGGTAGATTCAGAGAGCACTGCATCACCATCGCCATCATTGTACCCAGAGGCCACTGTGAGGCAAACTCATTAGTGGATTGGCCATGCTAATAATACCAGCGACCCTGAAGCGGGGGAGAGGCGAGGCTGAAGGAGGCTAGTTCCTGTCAGAGCCCGGAAGCCTCCCGCGAGGCTTAATCGATAACGATTCATACTCGGCTGCAAGGTCTACGGAGAAATTCTGATTCAAATACGATACGCTGTCTTTAGCAAATACATAGTACTACACCGATGTATCCGAACATACCTAGTATTTGTGCTCCAGCTGCACATGCATCATACGGAGGATTGCCAGGCAGGTCTTCAGTACAGCCTTTTTAGCGCACTGCAGACGTATCAGCATTACGTATAGCCGTGCTGACCAGCCGGGGCCTGGTGCCTGAGCGGCCGTACTGGTACCTGAGCAGTTACTGTACGAGTTCATGCACTACACGACCGGGTCTGGCGCCATTGACGGCGGGGACAGCTGTCTCAGCAAGCCTCGGCCACGGCCAATGGCAGCAATACATGAGCGTCAGTGCATGAAGAACAAAGAATTACGCAGGCCAGGACGGGTCGGCGTTCCGGCTCAGGCCTTGAAATAGCATAGGGACCTGTACTGACGGCACGGATATTGGTTGTCTGCAGTTGAGTTTTTTTTTTTTTTTCTTCCATCGTTTCCACGTTCACACTTCTTGTTGTGCTTTTACGGCCCCAGCGAATTCGTATGACTCTGGAGTCGAATCCGCGCATGAACTGCTTCTACTGTACAGGCAACATGCTTTAGAGGCACGCACCGCTGATAGTAGGCGCTCTACGCTACAAGAACGTTGAAATTTAGCAGTTGTCGTAGTCGTCGTGCTAACACTCTTCCAGCGGCCTGTAGATTAGCAAGGAGCTCTCGCCTTGCTCCTAGTCTCCGCCATCTTTGGTCGTGCAGTCTCTAATCTGCAAGATGCATGCCACGCTAGGCACTAGCAGGGTTTGCTTGGGACTTATTTTTGCTCCGTGCCTTGAGCAAACACCGAATATTATAGCGTGTATAAACAAAGCGGACGGATCGTGAACAAAATGAGAAGGAAAAAAAAAAAATCCTCTCCAGGCTACTATTGGTTAGTGATAAAAGTAACAAGAAATGGATAGTATATTCGTAACTTGACTCATGGAGTACTTGCGAGCCGCAGTGGAAAACGTTTATCCGGATCTTGTGTCTTCGTAACCAGTCAATTACTTGGTAAACCTGAAGAGTTACGGTACTTGATTGACTGTTGCAACTCATGTACAGAACAGCCAAGAAAAGGCTACAGAGCGCTGTTCCTGTATAATATAATGCAACTTCTATTCTCTGTCTTCGGGCTCTATGTTTACCGTATCATTCCCTCTGCCTTCATGTCCCGAGATGGATCCCATGGGCGGTTCACCGAAGAGGACTATTATAGATCAATGCTACGGTACCTAGCCTGAAGCACCTTAGCACCGCCCAGTTCCTTAGTACCGCTATCAGGTGTCTCGACAAAGTTCAGGAGGATACGAAGTGCATTAGTCGCCCGTTCCTTGGTCCTTTAATAGTAAAGCAACCCGCTGGTCAGCCGTTATTGCATTTTAAGTTTGCATCCCAGCCCTGATTTGGCACACATCCATCTCTACAGCTAGGCCTGGGATGGACATGTTCGAATATCTCCATCGCCGTGTAGAGTACTGTACTGTAGATAGGTTCCTGTATATACCTACAAGCTCAGGCACGCCATAGCATGCGCTACTGCTAGTACAGGTACAGATACAGGGACTCGCGGACCTGCATTGTTTTGGTGCATCTTGGCACTCGACATTCCGACGCTTGGACCCGCGAATCGTGCGGCAACCCGCCTGTGATTGGCCGCCAGCACTGCGACCCGCACCAAGCGAAATTACCTACAAGTCTACTTTGCTGGTCGCTGGACTGGCATACGCTAGGATCAGGCTACTTCCAGGCACAGAGGACGCCAAAGCAAGAATTGGGGGGGCAGCGAGCACCATAATTAACCACATCCCAGTTGGCAAAAGCCCCGGCATCCTCGTCAGCGTCGTGCAGCTCGGCTTCGGACCCAGGCACGATCCCCAAAGGGCCCTCTGCCCGTGCGATAGCAGAGCCTAGCAGAGCCCTGTGCCTGAGCCTATGCCTGTGCCTGTACCTGTACCTCGATGCTAGTGCGCCTGTGCCTGGCAGTAGCAGCAAATCTCAGTGGCCCGGTGCGTCCCTGCGCCTGGTCGGAGAGATTGCATCTGTTGCCCCTTCCTTCGTTTCTCAGTCTGCCGTCTGCTCTCTTTCTCTTCTGCCTTTTCTCCATCGTGGCCAGCGGATGAGCGCGCATCATTGATTTGTTTCTTTTTCGTCGCCATGACCTTTGCCTTCCTTTCTGTTGACTGTTGTTGAGCCATTCCTTAGAAAGGGGGAGTTTTACAAGCGATTTTTAGCATTGGAGAAGCGGATACGAGAAACCCAGCGCACCACGAGCAAACGAAACGAAACGAATTGCCGCCACGGCACTGGTCCTTGGGAATTCCATCCTACGGTTGATTTCCTTCCTTTGGTCTTGCGCTCTTGGCCTCCATTGAGCTCATCCTCCAGTAGCACGGACGGGTGATAGAGGGACATTGGCTGCGACGGGATATACCAGACAACGACGACGACGACGGGCAACGACATCTATCCAGGACCCTCAAGATGCCGTCAGTAGGAAGAATAGCGAACTAGATTTTCACTCTCCTCATCCCCCACGACACCGGGGAACCCAATACAATCGTTATTGTTGGGTATATCATCAGCATTGCCCACCGACACCGTCACTATGACTAGCCACGAGCCTTCACTCCTTCAGGCCCGTGGTGGCGCTCATGCCCACGCTCATTCCGCATACAAACACCGACACGCACATGGTCATGGCCATGACTACCTGCACCATCATTATCCTCATGATGCCGTCTCCGGCCCCCGGCCCGGCGACGACAAGCCCGATACTGACCAGAACCCGGAACTCAAGAAGCGAGCCATTGCGCCCGCCGCAGATGAAAAGTCCGCCGACGGGATAACTCCCACCGCAACGTCTCTCGTTACTGAGGTCATCCAGACCGTTTCACTCGTTCAGATTGTGGACACCCTCGGAAGGCCACTCGAGACGCAGACTCACTTTGCTGTACCCAACACTGTTGTCATCAACAAGGACACGGGCAAGACCATATCTGCTTCGAATCCGGATCCCACTCCAGCTCCAGCTGCGCCGGGTTCCGGCCCAGATCTCAGCAAAGGGGTCTCATCGTCGTCTATCACGAGCTCACAAGCAAAGGCTACTCCTATCCCGTCGATCTCTGCATCATCTCCGGCGTTACTCTCGCCAACTGCTCCTTCTTCATCACCGTCAGCGGCCCCTCCACCGTCGTCTTCACCTGCGTTCTCAGCAGCGTCTGCGCCAGAGTCTTCACCAGCATCTTCGCCAGGGTCTTCACCAGCGCCTTCGCCAGATTTTTCACCTGTGCCTTCATCAGCACCTTCACCAGCACCTTCGCCAGCACCTTCACCGGCTCCTTCACAGGCCCCCTCACCGGCCCCCTCACCGGCCCCTTCGATGGGAATTGGTCACCATAACGGAACAAACAGTATGTTGCCTTGCTTGCTTCCATCTGTCACTCGCTACCTCTTTGTATGCTAATTTCAACGTGATAGCCCATCATTCTAGCGGCCATTCAAGTGCAAGCGCAGCCAATTCTATGTTCCATGCAGAATCTGTAAATGCCACTGCCACATCAACAACGCTTTCTTCGACAACATCGCGAACACACTCTACCACTTCGCTGACAACAACAACGCTGGAGTCTTCTTCATCGGAGCCTACGTCCTTTACAGATGTAGTAGCCTCAACCATCTCTTCTTTTGAACCACAGGCTACCGATGGCGGATTTGGTGGCGGATTTGGTGGAGGTGCCACTCCATCCACAGCAGACAGTATGCAACCTACCCCCTCCGCGTCTTCAAACTCAACCGCAAGCGCACTCTCCCCTCAGCAGAAGCAAGTTATTGGAGGAGTGCTTGGAGGCGTTGCTGGCGCCGCTTTCTTTCTTGTTTTGGTCTTGGTAGCTCTGAGGTGGAAGAGGCGTCAAAATAACGCGGCTCTAGCTGCCGGTCAACCTAACTCGGAGTCTCGTGGATTACCTCCAGCCTCCGGCGCTCCCAGTGGAGCTCCCAATGGTGGAGACGGAGGCGGCAGTGGAAGCGCCATGGCAGAAAGATACAGCGCAGCCGCCCTGACTGCGGCCTTCACCGGCTTGGCACCTAAGAGGAGCTCTGCTTCTGCAAATTCTTCGGAGACTGGGGAAAGAGGTTTCTACCGCGTGTCTGGCAGAAAGCTGCCCTCAGTCCTGCAAGTGGGGGGAGATGGGTATTCAGATCCTCGCTCGAGTTTCATGAGTGGCACCTCAGACTACTATCGAGGCTCGCAAGCTTTTGACCCCTTCGGAGGACCAGGAACCCGGTTACAGCTAGGAGCTCCCATGCGCCCAAGTAGCGGCGTGCCAGTTGTTCGATCCGGCCCGGCTCGCGCTGTGGTTGCAGAAGAGAATCCATTCGCCGACCCTCCAACTTCTCCCCCCGGTGATGCTCCGGCGCCCCCATTGGCGCGACCACGCAGCAGTCCACGAAGGGGATCTAGATTCCAAGAGGGCATTTGATATATATCGAGCTATTGCACATATAATACTTGTACAAGTTCATAACCAATATCCATAACGTTCCTGTACATTTTTTTTTTTTTCGTTTCACTTCTTTCTCACTATTTTTATGTCACTTTAAACATACTAAGAACATTTCCTTTCTGTTGCTGCTGCACTCACCGGGCTGCTCCCCCTCTTAAGGAGTGTCGAGTTTGGATTTTTATTCAGTCGACTCTATCTTTTTTTCTTTTTCTTTACATCTCTTTTCAGATGGCGTTGATGTGGGATATGTCGGGTTTTCGGGGCTGTTAATTTTGAGGAAAAGGAAGGAAAGGATATAGAGGAAAAGTAAGGACGAGATTTTTTTGATTTTTTTTACATTTGGGAGGACCATTTTCTTTTGTACTTGTCTGCCTCTTATCTTTCTTTTTCTTTCTTGTCCGTCTCTAACGATAATCCAATTGCATCGGTGGAGATTTGGTGGGGAGCGATTCTTACATGTTATACACCTTGCAGTCATATTATGTATAGTCCAAGTAGGATAATGCAAGTTATCAGAAAATACTAGAAATATTGCATATACGTGGCTCATTATTGTGTGCATTAATGTTAACGATTTTGGTTTTGATGTGCTATTTGGAGTCTGCTTCTTGTTTGCCTTACCCTGCACGCCACGAACGATTCTTGCTAAAATGGTGGTTATATGTGCATACATAGACATCAGATGTCGCAATGCGCGCTCCATATGGAGAATTAAGATAGCACTGCATGGCTGGATCGCATCTATACGTCTCGTGTTTGTTTTGAATGAGACAAACTTGGTGGAAATGCGCTGATAAGCAGGCGAGACGTTGATGAAACAGCAAAAGATGCGTGTGTGAGCGGGCCGGTATCGAGATGAAATATGAGAGGGGCAGCTCAAACGGACTTACCTCGCAGAGTCAACTTTTTTATTCGTTTTTGTTCGGCATTGAGCAGCAGCTTGAGTCATGAGAGCTTCTATATGACTTTGTTCGATTAGCTTCCACGTGGGTTGTATTGTCTGACAGATTCCACCTGTTGTGAACACGAAGACGAACAGGCGCTATGTATAGCACAACTAGACTATGTCCAATCCAAATTTAGACACTGTATTATAAAGCTATAATAAGACAAGAGGGGAGCAACGCTTGGACGTGATAGGGCTGATGACCTTGCCAGTGTGCTCTTTTTTAATATGCTTACTCCGTACCATGGGGGCTATTCTGGGAGGTACCTTTTGCGAACTCGGGGCTTGATTGGGCTGGGCCGCTTTTTTAGAAGCTGACGGGGGACCGTTTATTGCTGCTTTGGCACTAATGCACGTAGTCCTAAAGTTTGGACTGTTTTGCCGAGGAGTTGGTTGGTTGACTGAAGTTTGCCTCTGAAGAATGATGTCGCCGCCATGTGCGTTCGTATTTTTTTTTTTTTTTTGTGGTAAGCCCCCCGCCGGGGAAACGAAGAAGGAAGAGAGGTTGATTTCAAATTAGTTCAGGACTTTTGAGTGGCGTTCCTGTTGGTCGGTAAACTTGGTCCGAAATCTTGCGCGTGAGCACGCGTGTATGTATTTGTGTTTCACATCTGATTTATTCTTGTC
The DNA here is from genome assembly GCA_000331835.2 of Trichoderma hamatum GD12. Classification (NCBI taxonomy): domain Eukaryota; kingdom Fungi; phylum Ascomycota; class Sordariomycetes; order Hypocreales; family Hypocreaceae; genus Trichoderma; species Trichoderma hamatum. The sequence continues at coordinate 44,036 of KQ479131.1, forward strand.
GCAGCTAGATGGGACTTTGGCTGGTTCCTGACGGTGGCGGGTGGGGCAGTGAAACAAAAACAAAGAGAATGCGAATAAGAAGGGGGCCCGTGTGGCTACAGTATTGTCTCTTTTATTTTCGTCTGGGCCTATAATAATCAATACAAGTTCGCATATTAGTGCGCAAGTCCGCTAGCCCATTGGCAAGGCCGATAACCAGGTCCGCTCGTGTAAGATTGCTGGGAGGATTTGTTTCCATCTCCGCAATTGCCGCTCCGGGCTTATACGCACTTGTTTTATCTTGTCTTGTCTCTCATTGTTGAATCGAGATGCCGTTGCCAAAGCGGTTTAGAGGCCTAGGAGCAGAGGGTTATTACTGCTTGGGTAAAGATAGAGGTAGGAACCTATATGCATATACCTAGATAGGTGCCTATTTGGATGCCTATACTTCGTATAGAATCGAATGCTTGGTAATGCTGGGGTGGCAGCTTTATAGTACCGGTTTTCTCCGCAAAAGAAGACAAATGATACCGGGAGATACGGGACAAGTACCTATTACGGGGTAATGTGCAGTCTATTAGTAGCTGTATGAGATGAGTAGCCTGCTGGGCTGACGAAGAACCCCGGAATGAATCAAAAGCCCGCGGGTCTGGCGTGCGGACTCCGAACATGTCCGATTTGAGCATAGGAGCAAGGAGAGGGAGACATGCTGGGAAGCTTTGATACGATTCTGTTTTGTTTCTGCTGTCACAGGATGCTGCGTACAGTATTACTTGTAGATAGGGTCTGACTGGATCTCCTAGCATGGGCGGCGATACCTGGGCCTTGATGGGGGATAGGGGCCGGTGGAAGAGAAAGACGCAAGGACATCAGCAAATCAACCCGTTGAATTGCCAAGACGCGGGACTCGTCTTATTTTTAACTTTTGCTTATACCATCTTATACTATCATGTCGTTGTACAGTAGGTATGAATGTATATAGATACATCACCACCGTCGACACTATTGACACACAGTCAGTGGTCCATTCAATGTCAGGTCCGCAGCGCATTGACGGCGTCAGGCGCACTGTTACACGGCATGACGCCAGCGGTATCACCTTTTGGCCAAGCCTCTAGCCGTTAGTGGCATTGCAGGTCTGGCAGGTACCGCAAAGTATTCAATGATGTTGACTCACTAGCCTAGTACCTACTAATAGTAGTACCTGAGTGCTTTGGGTTTGCCTCTGCGCCGTCTGTAGCAGCACACGCGCTGTTTCGGGTATTAGTGGGCTGATCCGGCAAAGTGTGCGCGTGTGTGTACAGCGTCATCGAATGGCAATGTTCGTTCGCCCCTTGGCACTGCTGCTTGTCTAACGATTAAGACAATGTTCCCTAATCCGCAACGCTGCGGAATAGCTTACAGTGGGTTGGCTGTAGGGAAGAGGCCTGTAAAGGGGACCAGAAGCTGCGGAGAATAGGTATACTAGCAGTACTAGTAGAACGCAATACATGTACCTAAGACAGCCCAGCACAGCCCTTCCCATCCGCTGTGGGTTTCGGGGCTCAGCCGCTAAGAAAATAGCCAGCCATGTCAGAACTCCAGCAGCGTCCCCGCTTGCTCACCTGCAGTGGTAATGCCTACTGCCAGGCGCCTGTAATTACTGCTGTACCTGCGAGTACCTGCGACCCTGGGGATGCGCCGCTCAGTCATCCATCCGAATCACATCTCCCTCTCACTCACGTTAATCCTCATCCTGGATCCTCATCCCCGTCCTCTCCCAGCCTTGACCTGCTTCTCGCAGATGCGCTGCCCAACACCGCCTCGCCGTATCTCTTTTTAAGGCAAAAGCGAGTCGTCGCGTCACACCCTTCTTTCCAGCGCAAGTCATATTAATTTCCCGCACGGCCCCCGGCAGCGGCTCTGCGTAACCGTCATAGACAGACAGGCAGACACAATCGGCCATAGGCAGCCAGTCAAGCCTTTCCCTGGATATACTGTCAATCTTCTGCTCTGCCCCGAGTAGCACAGGCATCTCATTCGGCGCAGCCTCCTCAGTGCAGTACGGCACTTTCCAGTATCACCACCAGTTCTTCGATGTTATAGCTACGCCTCCGATTGCATATAGGTACTTGTACTCGCTGATATTTCGGCAACGACGGCCATCCATTGACATCCCCCCTGCGCGAATCGACAACACCCGAAGGCGGGTCTCTCTTGGTTCAATTTTATAAGAACCAAAATATACGGAGAAGAGATATATTATTTCACCTTTGCAACATAATTTCCATCACTGCCGTTTTCGATACATAACATCCGTTCACCACTCACCAAAACTCAACACCATCATATCGTCTTCCACACCACCGCAGGACGGCAACATACATACAACAGCACATCGACGAACCGAGTACTTTCTAGCAGCGAACGCGAGAGCCATCGCTTCTCATCCCTCACCACCATGGATCGCATGGGAATGTTCCAGATGCCTCCGTTGGTGGCACCACCGCTTACAAACCAACCGCCACAGATATTTGGCTCGTACCTGGCTGATGGCTTGCCACAGCTGACACCGGACATGGCGGCCCAGCTGTTTCCGGATTCCAGCATGCTGCTAGACGATAGCCTCGATGCTAAGAGGAGGAGAATTGCTAGGGTAGGTCTTCTATATGCCTGCGGGGGCGATATCTGATATCTGTGTCTCGCTGGCTTCCACCTCCCACCCTTCGATTTAGTGTGAGATGCTGATCTAATTTCTTTGTGACTCTTTTCCAGGCCTGTGATCAGTGCAGAAGAAAGAAGATCAAGTGTGATGGCAAGCTACCATCATGCACGCACTGCACCAACTACAAGACCGAATGTGTCTTTACTCAGATTGAAAAGAAACGGACACCACCAAAAGGGTACGACTGTCCAATGTTTCCAGTGGTTCGCATGATTCTCACATATATCATAGTGCCAAGTATATTGAGGCGTTGGAGAACCGCCTAGGTCGTATGGAAAAACTTCTTCGATTAGCTGGTACGCTCTTCTCGCTTTTGTTCAGCGAATATGGGTGTTGACAAATATGTTCTTCCTTAGGCATTCTCGAGAACGAAGATGATGATCTTGCCGAGCTCGAAAAGAGACTTACCGAAAAGGTACACCAGGGAGGCGCCGCTCCCAGCTCAGGCCCTTCCTCGCCTTCACATCTTGCGTCAGAAAGTGAGGCCACAGCGTCTCCCAGAAGCTCCGTGACATCACCAGGTCTACAAAAGGACAAAGAAAAGAGACAGGAGGATAAAAGCAAACTAGGTGCTACACCAGCAAGTGCTCAAGGAGAGGAAGAAGTCGAGGCTCTGTCTGAGATGATGTGTTCTTTGGTAACTAATCAATCTGGCGAGACAAGATATATCGGTAAGACTATATATGGAAGCAACGCAACGTCGATGCATATGTCGACTAACTTGACGCAGGCTCTTCATCCGGATTCTCTATTTTCTCGCCAAAGGGCGTCCAGTGGATCAATCACAAGACCGGCGACAATTCCTTCCAGAATATGATTTCCGAAGTGTCGGAGGACGACCATAAATGGACTAATTGGAAGCCTGAGATATTCGGAGACCTTTTCAAGCGACCTGTCTTCCGGCCCCTACCCTCCAAGCCTGAAGCCATGTCTCTGCTCAAAGATTTCTTTGAAAACTTCAACTGCATGTTCCCGCTCTTCCATCAGCCAACTTTCATGCATCTAGTCGAGCGTCAGTATTCCGATGATCCATACCAGGGGTCTGGCTGGTGGGCAAGTCTCAACTGTGCTTTTGCCATTGCCCATCGCCTGCGCGTCATGAGTAACCTGGTTCCGCAAGAGGAGGATGATAAAGCATGGGGTTATTTGAAAAATGCCATGGGTGTCTTTTCTGAACTTGCCATGCGCAACACAGATTTGCTGAGTGTTCAGGCTCTACTGGGGATGGCGCTCTTCATGCAAGGAACTCCCAATCCTCAACCGGCGTTCCTCTTAATATCTGTTGCAATCCGACTTTCGCATAGCATTGGCCTCCACAAGAAAGGAACGGGATTCAACCTCAACCCAATCGAAATTGAGCAGCGCAAGAGAGTGTTCTGGATTGCCTACATGCTAGATAAGGACCTCTGTCTTAGAGCAGGTCGCCCTCCTGCCCAGGATGACGATGATATGAACATTGAGCTCCCTGACGCCGACCCGGAAGATAACATTGGCAATATCCCTTTGGCGGATGGAAAGGGCAAAATGAACTTGTTCCGAGTCATGTGCGAATTTGCCGTCATTGAAAGCAATGTATACAAGAGACTATATTCAGCTAAGGCGGCAAAGCAATCTGACGGCGAGCTTCTTGCTACGATTGGAGAATTAGATCAGCAACTGGAGGAGTGGAAGGATAGGATTCCCATCGACTTTCGACCCGAGCATGAAATCAGGGCGTCACATACGCCGCTCATCCTGCACATCGTCATGGTGCATTTTACCTACTACAACTGTCTGACCACAATCCATCGTATGTCAGTACACCATGGCTTTTGGACAAGCCGACTAGCCAACTATGCCATCTCCGGCCAGAATGTGCGGCCGCTGAATCCGAGAATATTTTCGTCTGCTATGCTGTCGACAGCAGCAGCACGAGCATCCATCTCTTTGCTTAAATATGTCCCTCAAGGTGATTTCTCATGCGTCTGGTAAGTTTGAGAGATGTCTGAAAATCACAAGCAAAGAGAAGCTAACCATTTCACATAGGCTGGTCCTTTACTTTCCTGTTTCAGCGCTGGTTACCCTATTCGGAAATATCCTACAGAATCCTCTCGATCCGCGCGCGAAATCAGATGTTAAACTAATGAACCTTGTCGTCACGTTCCTCTCTATGCTTGGCCAAGAGGCGGAGCAGGGAGGAGTCCACAGAATGTTGGGCGTGTGCTCTGAATTCTGCCGTATCGCACAAAGTGTCATCGAAAAGGCCGACAGGGAGCAATCTTCGCGCCGAAAACGAAAGGCAGCAGACACTCCAGGAAGCACTGAAGGCCGTAACCAATCTCTGCCGCCTGGTGCCACAGCAGCTGCAGCCTCGATTAAATCATCGACACCGGCATCTTCTTCCGCACAGGATACGCCAAAATCAAGCTCCACGACGGCAGCAACAACGCCCCAGCCCCCCATCCATGACACTTTGTCGCCTGAATTTGTCGCAGCACGGGCTTCGTTCCAGAATGCAGCGAATAAGACGCCGTCAGGTTCATCTCCATTACCTGATCCGATGCAATGGGGACAAGATCTTCAGATGGGCCAGGACATGGACTTTGATACTTTTGGAGACTTGGCCGGATTGAATAGCGGCCTTCAATCGCCACCATTGCCTAGTAGTGGTACTTTCCAGCAGCCTTTACTCCCGCAAGATCTCTATTCCATGACCATGGGCCTGGACTGGAACTGGGTTGAGATGAGTGGAGGCGTGTATCCCACGGTAGAGAACGGGAACTTTGGTAATCTCGAGAATACCGGGGTGATTGATCCAAGACGGCAGATGTAATAAGCTCGGAATTGACCGATGTTGGAATAACTTGGATTTGGAGTACATCTATGCTTGCAAGACTATTTATACTTGAAGCCAACGTACATTTTGAGATGGGGTTTTGACTCATTCTTTTCTTCTTCTTACTTTCGTTGACTCTTTTTTTTTCTCTTTTTTTTTCTCTTTTTTTTTTCTCTTTTTTTTCTTAGGTCAAAGTTTTGCGAAGTTGTTTTGGTAGATGGAATGGTTTTTTGACTTAGCGGTTTTCATGTATTTTAGCACGACTGATGACCGTATTGACTTCTCTTCTCTATCATGTATTTGTTGCACCTTGTTGTTACTTGAGACACTTTTGGGAATATTATCAGGAATGTACGATATTCTACAGTAAGAAGGGCAATAGTAAATGTGATTTAGATGTGAATTATATCATTTTTATTTGATGTCAATCAACGCTCGGTATCGTATCGCGTTAAGCCCCCTGCCCCCTCACTGATTATTATAGTGTTTTAGCCAGTTCGATACTTGATAAATCAACGCAGGCCAAGTATGCCAATAATATGCTGGGATCCAGCCTTCTTATTGTTTCATCTACTGGTATCTGTGTGAAAAAGCACAAAAAAACACAATGAGCCTTAAGCCCTTTCTTTTCGAAGGGGCCGTATAAAGACCAAAAGCCCCCATGTCACCCGCCTTTCCCTGTTCCTTTCCCACTGCCGAAGCAGGGCATGAACTTTGTAAATCAAAACAACAGGGGAACCCTCATGAATGCTCAAGAATGCTTTTAACCCTCGTTTCGTTCAGCCGTCCAAATCGTTCCGTTTTGCTCGATTTCCCATTTCGTTAAGTTGAGGCTTGTGCTTCTTGACATTCATTTCTGCTGTTCCCCTCATGTCTCTCTTCCTTCCTTTCTTCATTCTCTCCCCCAGTCCCCAATTTTTTTTTTGGTTTCAAGCTTTCCAACCGCCCCTTTTTTGATGGTCTGCTGAAAGGGAATATATGAGTGAGTAAAAAATAAAAACAAATAAACAAAGAGCCAAAAAATAAAACATAAAAAAAGATGAAAGAAAAAAAACATCGATGAGACAGAATATTTGCCCGGTAGTCAAGTAAGAATAAAGGACAAATTTTCTGCTCGCCGGGGAAAAAAAAAAAAAACTATATATATCCCTTTCCCTCTCCCAAACGCCATGCTAGACAAAAACCGCAAAATGGAGGATCAAAAATTCCTCTTTGTCCAAGGATGCAAAACAAAATTGTAAGATATGAAGAACAAGAGGGCACCTCGGCCCGTCTTTTGATCTTCTGTGAGTGCCGAGCCTTCGTGTATCGTGGTATAGAGCTTGTACAAAGTTATCAAATCGTTGCTTCCTGTAACTTTCCTTTTTTTTTGTCCTGCCCAAATCATGTAAAGAATTATCATGGACCGCAAATCAAAGACAAAAATAAAGCTGCCGTGGTTCTTTGAGAGCATTGATTTCAGCTCTCTGAGAACTCTCCATCGGTGAACGCTGTCGAAAGGCAAACCGGATTCAGAATGGTTGCAGTTGTCATACTCCAACCATTCCAGGGCCATAGCTCGATTGGCGCATAGCACTCGGGTAGGGTGGCGTGTTTCCTGAGCTCTGCACGGTGTTAGAATTTACCGGCAGCATCGTAATTCGGGGTTTGGCTTGCCTTCTTGCGGCGCTTCTGGCCACCCTCACCTTCCCCCGTAGAGTAGCCTGTTTCTAGGCCAGTGTCGTCGTCGGGGAAGCCTTCGCCATAACCTTCATAGCTGCTATCACCATAGGACCGCTTCTTGATGCTCCGCTGAGGCCGTGCGGGATTTTGGCCGGGTAACAGTTGAGACTTGGACCTGCTCATGGCGGCGGCCCCAGACATGGATATCAGGGGTGTGTTTGGCGCCGTAGGTTTCGCGGATGGTGCCTTTGAACTATCACCATTAGATGGGCCAATGTCCCCTAGCACTGACGAATCCCAAAATGATTTCGGGACTGGGCCCTTAGCCATAGTCAGCGCGCGACCCAAGGACGATTTGGTTACATCTGATAAGCCTTCCATAAGAGATCGGCCCTTGACTTGATGGACGTTCCATTCATGGTCGGGAACCTGCAGCATGGATAGAAAGTCTGAGGGAGCGTCGTCGTTCTTCTTGGCGACATCAAAATGTCCAGTGACGCCTAGCCGCTTGATGTGACCCTTATACGTCTTGCGGAGCGCGTTCTTCTCGCCGTTTGGCTTCTCTCTGGCGACTTCGGTGGCCAGATCGACCAAGTCGTACATTTCGTAAAGATCTTCCGATGTCCTAGGAAAAGACTCGGGATGCGCTAAATGATAGCAGTGTCAATAAAGTAAAGATCTCAGAACAACAAAAACGTCCCAACGACTGTCGAGATCTCGTCTTCCAGGGGCGGAGGAGCGAGACGAGGGCAGCGGAGGGAGTCTTACGAGATTGAAGAAGGAGGTATTTATGGCCGACATCTCGGTGCAGGTCTTCGATGGCGAGCTTGTAGTCGTCCACGTGAGCCTTTTTCAGCTCGCGGTCGTCGCCTACATCTTCAAGAGGCCGCTTCCGCTTCTGCGGCGAATCTTCGAGCATCATGGAGTCCAGCTGAGAGGAGCTGCCGTTGACGCTGTGTGCGGGAGTCGGCAAAGTCGTTGTTCCTGTTCCTGCGGCAGCCACAGAGCCGGATGAGCCGAGAGAGGGATCCGAGGAGGTGGCGGGCGAGAATTGCGAGGGGCTTTGGGGAGTCTGGGGATGGAACGACATCATGAACGAAGTCTCCTCGCGAGAAACCGAAGTGGCGTGTCGCGCCAGGCCAACGGCCGAGAAGTCGCTGCGGTAAGGGAAAAGGGCCTTTGCTTAGGCGAACGGCGTCATACACTCGTATATTCGTGACGGAAAGCCTGGGCTTGTATCCCTTGTGCTCTGGTGATGATTTACGGCGATGCCTGCGCAACAAACAGGTCCCGTGTCGGCGAAAGAAGAGGAGCAGCCGGGCGCCTTCAGGGTTTTTTTTGCCGTGATCGGTAGGGGGCGAGAGACGGTGGATCGCTGGGCGAAATTCGCCGCGGCGCGAGGCGGATGAGAGAGAGCGGATGGCACGCACAAAATCGCGGCGTCGTCGACTCGGCAGGATGGCAGGGAGGGCGATTGCAGGGCGACGATGGCGATGATTGAAGCGTTTTGAGGGCTGGGAGATGATGGAGCAAAAGGTGGAGTTGGATGGAGAAGCAAAGGGAATCTCCGAGCCTGAAAGACGAGGCAGTAGCAGAGAAAGCGCAGGGCGGGCGGCACAGGCCAGGACAGGCCAGGCCAGGCCAAGCACAGGCGCTGGCTTGCAAGGGCTGCCTTTCTTGGCTAAAAGGCTCACTAGCGGCTGTCAGCACTGAAGCGTTCGGCGAGCACAGAAGGGCTTGCGCGCTAAGCTCCAGCGGGTTGGTTCCCTTGGGCGGCGGCCCCGTTTTGGGAGCGCGTGCTGCCGAGGGCCTGGCCGTGTGCCTTTAAGGAACGGAAACGCTGGGGCGTGACAAGCAGGCGCTTAAATGCTTGCTTGCTTGCCTTGCTTGCTGTCTGGCAATGCCCAAGGCAAGGCACCTCTTTGAATCAAAGAAGCACAACAAAGCAATGCATGTGCGGCTCTTTGTTGCTGCTGCACAGTGCCAAAACGATTGCATGGCAGGTACATTTATGCTCGTTTTTTCTCTATTGCCGCTGTATTACTACTACCTAGTAGGTATTGCAACTACCTACTACCCAGGTACCTTTGTACCTCCACATGCTCTCTAGTAGGTACTTCGTATTATCTCTGGGCAAATGGCCTTCAACGGTATGTGCCTGTATGCATGTCTCAGCCCTCTCCAGCAAGTAGTAGCTCACCGTTGCCACCGCAAGTCCCGCTCCGCTCCGCCCTTTTTCGTCAAAACAGTGAATCACCAGCCTCAGCTTCGCAAGCGGTGTCTTGTTTCTCCATGATTAGAGGCTTATGTAACCGGGTAAATAAGTGGACACAAGTAGTTGATGCTCCATAGGTAGTGTGTAGCAGCAGGCTATTGCTCGTGGCGAGTACAGTAGCAGTCGGAATTAGCTGCTAAATCCTGGACAAGAGGCTTGCATAGCTGAACTGTATACCACTCTGTCTCTCGCCCAGGCTCTACACATCTCTCTCTGTAGTTCTGCGTCCATCTACCCCCGTCTACAGAGACTCTTGCCATTGCCCTCTCCTCATCCCCAGACACAGCCTATCGCGTGCCGCTGTAGAAACTTTTAGCACCACCTTTAGGTATCACGCCGTACCACACACCGCAACCGCAGGACGCCCACTAAAATTCCAGCCCGTACCTGCCGTATCCGTAAAGCCATTTGCATCACAGGACAGGTCACATGACATGCGGGGCATGAGAATCTCGGCAAGGCTGCAAAACAAAACTGCACGTCCCCTCTCCTGGGCGATCTTTTTCTTCTTTTTTTTTTTTTTTCCTTTCTTCAACCAAACGACCAGCAATCGATGAAAACAAACATTCGCCGCCGGCCTGTTCTGATCACTCAGCGACAATCCGATGCTGTTCGACGATACTTCGATGCCTGGTCCAGAGTGCACTTTAACAGCAACCTTGCCTAAAACCATCATCACGAGGGCCCCGTCTGTGTGGCTACCATGATGCGATGATGACCTGATGCAAGTGACATATTACTCTCAGAACAACGCATAATTGAAAAGAAAGAAAGAAAAGATGAATGGGTTAGAGGGGAAACAGGATGGAGGATGAAGAGTGGTCACAATGCTTGTCCTGCATTTGAGTGTGTGTGAATGTGTTGCCCATCTTCGATTTTTTTTTTCACATGCCTGTGATTCACCAATTAGATGCGATGCTCTCTCTTCACACACACGCACACATCCCTTAGACTGAGCGGCAGCGCCCTTTTAATATTACTGCTTGCACATCATTTATACGGATATAGACCAGGTGAGCCATTTCCGGGCATTGATACACTTTGAGTTTATCAACGTATGTCATTCAACTCAATACACCACTCCCCCAACATGATGACACCTTTACATCTGGTAAACCTATCTGCTTTGATGCTGTTTTCTGGGAGTTTTGAATGACTTTTTTTATGTTCTTTTCAAAACAACCGTCAACCACTTGGCTGCAGGCGGAAAATCTAGGCTTGACTGATTTTGTGATGGTTCTATATAGAGCAAGTGAATTAATGGACATGGTAACTTGCATACTAACGGAAGTCATTCATTCAGGTGAGCCTATTATGCCGAGAAAATATTTATCAATCTTCGTGAGGCGTAGATTTCAAATATCTTGAGTTTCACATTACTCAAGTCGTAATTCAAAGCACAGGAGATGGTTCATTATTCAATGGTTATTGAAACGAGAATCTCATCGTTTACGTAGAAAGGAAAGGGTGCTAGGGGTGATAGCGTCCTCTTCACCCTCTTCACATTCAGAAGCCAGAATCAACGGCAGCAGTAAACATTGGTTCGCAATGACATATGTATATTGTCTCATTGCCATATCTTCGTCCAGCGGCGGGGTAGCATCCGGCTCCTAAGAAGGTAAATATATATATACACCTATGAATGAAGAAGATGAAGTAGAAGAGAAGAAAAAGGTAAGAAAAGGAGAAGGGGAGAGAAGAGAAGAGAGAGGAAGAGGTAGAAAAGAAATGAAAAGGCTGTCACGCTTCAACGTACACAAAAATCTCCCCAAGTATAACCCTCAAGGCAGGGGGTGAAGGGTATGTCCTTGTAATCTATACAAATGAACAGAAAGAATAGAAAGAATGAAAACAATAGGGAAGAAAACCAAAGAAGGAAAAGAAAGAAAGGAAGGAAAAGGAAGGAAGAAAGAAAGGAAGGAAAAAGAGCAGTGGAAGAAAATAAGGCCGGATGTTAAAAATGGAAATTGCGTTGTTCTGCTCCCGCCAACTCTAAGAGGGTATTTGGTATCTCAAATTCTCTCAATTTCCGCATATGATCCCATCATGTCGCTCCAGGTCAATTCCTTTCCTCTTATGTGTATGATTTTGTTCATATATAAACCCCAGCCTCATATTTGCAAAAGACATAGCCTCGATCTTTGCAACCATTTAAGCTGGTTTGGTAGTGCCTGGTGTAAATCGACTTCGCTTTAGCAGTGCGTGACCTGCAGACTTTCTCAAAAGCCAATAGCTTCTTTGCCTTTTTCCCGGCACCTGCCGAGCCTACCAGGGCCCGTCCGTAAACCATTCCCATTGCATAAATCATTTGCTGCCCGACTCCGAAAAGGATAAAAGAGATAGAAAAAATAGAGGGAAAGTGAATCAACTTATGGGGATGGGCAATGTCGAGCTCATCCATGCTGCCGCTAGCCAAACGAAATGCAAATACCTCATAACCGCCCCCCTTTCGCAAAACCGATCGGCGTTCTGATTGCCTCTAGTTGTATATATCCACGTAGCTTCACGATTTTGATTAAAGTCGTTTTGGCGGCATAGATTTGGCTGTTATTTTCTTCGCCATTCTGTCATTCCATTTCACAGGGAAAATGGCGATTTAACGTTATCTTGTGTTATGATGTGAAGGAGGTCTTGGCCTATCCAAGGGTGAAGCCTCCCCTCTGTGAGTAGCATATCCTCGATGCTGGTGATCTGCATAATCAGCTGCTCCACTGGTATACATGCTTCTGGCTTCAGTTCGAGTATCTTGACCATTCAAACCGCTGGGTACAGTTTGAGAAAATTCAGTTGGTCCTGTAGGATCTTGATAGCTTCTTGCGCTTGGTTGGCCACCCGGCGCTCGTGACAGTGGTCCTGCCAGAGAAGGCGTCAGTGGAGCTGTTAAAGAAGCAGCTCCGTAGCCAGTTTGATATGTTGCTGAGGCTCCATATTGCGATGAAGGTCCAGTTGATCGATGGCCATTTGGCTGAGGAGAGTGGAGCGATCGATACTGGTCTGTCGTATTCAATGGTAAAGAGGCTGAGGCGGCTCGAAGCCGAGATCCATTCTCCGATGTCTGTTGAAAGTTCGAATAGTTCAATGCAGTCGGTGATGGTTGTGCATTGTTACTGCCTTGAGCATGACAAGTATTAGTTTGAGAGCTCAAGCAATTTCGCGATTTTGAAAATAACTTACTCGTATAAGGACTCCGATCAACGCTCCCCGCGTTGCCAGATGTCTGGTTCATTTGACTTGATTGATAGACCAAGGGAGATCTATCAGCCGTATTTGAGTGCGCATTTTGACCTGAATACATATAGTACGATTGTAGTGACTCAGCTCTTGGTCTCGTCGAATCTCGACCGTGAAAGCCTTGAAGTGGCCTGATTCCATGACGATGCGCTTCCAGGGATCCGTGAGGCCCGGCACTTCCGTGAGGAGGGTAGCGGTCAGTCGTGTGTGGTGATATTGGTGACATTACTCCCGACGAATTTACTGCATTCGGAGGATGAAATCCGATACTGCCAAACGATGGGGTCAGTCCGGTTGGTGACAGATGTTCTGGTGCATCTTGTCCACGCCGAACATCCACCATCAGAGGCCTCATTATTGAACTATTCGAATATTGAGCGTGAGGAAAATCAACGGGTGGCGCTAATGGCAGAGGCATTCCATGGACCGCGCCATATGGTGAATGTAAAGCCTGCACGTTATCAAAATCATCCGGAACGGCCCTCATTTTAATCATTCGGTCACGATCATCAGCATTGAGCCTTTTAATCTTCGCACGTCTGATAAAATGGTTAGATCTCCCTACACACCGAATTTCTCTCCTTTAAGCTCTAGAAATATTCCTTTTCGGGCCATCTTACCTGTTTTGAAACCACACTTGCACTTGTCGAGGACTTAATCCGGGGATTTCTCTAGACAGTCGCTCCCGATGCGCAGCATCAGGATGAGGCTGCTTTGCGAACTCGCTAGTTAGGAATCTTGTCTGTTGATGGGTAAGTCTTCGCCGGTATGTTAGCGCTTTATTCGTCACCAGAAATACCCAGAATCCTACCTAAAGCGCTTCATCTTCCGGCGGGCCGCCACTCGTTCTGCTGTAGTTTGCAGTAGCGAATCTGCTTCTTCCTCTGCCATGTCATCGTCAATCAGATCATCTGTATCGTCCTTCAGCACTGCCATGGATTGGTCATCTGGTCCAAACGTATTTGAAGGGTTGCCTAAACTTTTGGACATGGCCGTAGCCGTATTGATATGGTTCAAAGGCGCGGGGAGCCTAGTAGCATCTCTACCAGGCGTAAGGGACTCGTCTAGCAGAAGTGGAGCCGTCTTCATGCCTCTCGCTTCATCCTTTCTCTCTGATGGTTCTGCCGCTCGGGAAGGGTAAGTAGTGTCTTCTGCTCCTACACGATAAATATTATGGCGTGAATCGGGTGGCAGCGCCGGTTGTCTATCAGTTTGGGCTTCCAGCCGAAGATTCTCGTTCCCTACCACGGGCTGTGGTTGGATTACTCCCGAGCCGGCATGATTCGATTCTGAAGATTGAGCATAGACCGATCCGGTGGGCTGCGGCAGATACGGATACTGGCCTTGCCAGTCTGGCAGTGTTGGGAGCGAGGCGTCGTACTGGTCTGACATGCGTGGACTGGTTGGTACTTTGCCAGAGGGAGGAAAATATTTGCCAAAGGACCAGTGGCTATGTTCGGAGTCGGAAGGTCTAGTGACGAGCATTGGGATATGTTTTTGGATCTTCGGATGAACAGGCGCCAGTAGAGCCACCCGGGCGTCTTCTTCCACAAATATTTGGAAACGTTGCCAACATCAACTCAATAAGAGGTCGATAAAGTCGCCGCCAAGCTGTTGATAGATCCAAGCTTCGAAACAGGCAAATAGCTTACGAGTTGTTGATAGAATCTCCGTAGTAGCCGCTAATAGTTGCAGGTGTTACTGTTTAACTTGTTCCTCCCGTTCGTGAGTAGTGTAGACCAGAAACTTGAAACGAATCAACCAGATAAAGTGATTTATCACAAAGAACAAGCTTAGTTATGCTGAAGAGCAGCTGCACGAAATAAAGACCGTGCGGATTTGATCTGGTCAGGGTTGAGGGGGCGGGAACCTTTCGAAAAGAGGCTGCCTTTGATGTCGCCCAGCGGGAGGGCTACAATACAGTGGACGTATCCCTTTTGGCCGAGTTAGCCAGGACAGAAGCAGGTAGTTAGCCGCTTGCAAGAGCGAGAGAGCCAGTGATCAGCCCCCCTGTCGAAGCAAAGTTAGGGCATGAGTGGCTATTCAAGTTCAGGTCGCAAAACTGATTTGAAGGGGTAGCATCTGGATTAGTTCCAGGTTCCACGAGGTAGGATTAGGGATATACTTGTATGGTGACATGAGAGCTCGAGGACCATCTCCTAGGCGCCTTTAGTGGGGTTAAACCTCGATATGGGTGTAATCGATGGTCCTGGAATCATCAGCTCGCATATATGCCTCGTACAGGTATGAGGTGCTGGGTCCTCTCCAGATGCTGGTAGGATGGCCGGCTTTTCCCAAAACCTGTAAGCTCCAGATCTTGTCAGAGAACAAAGTACTCGTAATATCTGTAGGGAGGGGTGTCAGAGAATTGTCCGGACAGAATACGGTAAAATGGAGGCTGCCGCTAGACACAAATGTTGATGGAGAACCAGCTGTGGGGGGGTGTCTCCGTACCTGGTACCTGATGAAGGAGGATGGGGTGGGCGAGCATATGCAGCTTGGAAGCTTCTTGATTCGAAAAGACGCACTGTAATAATGGGCCAACACTACAGAGCATGCACTATTACCCTTGCGGTTGTCGGTTGAGCTACCAGGAGTCTTCCGTGTTCCAAGATCGGGAAAGAGGGCCCGCTACCAGGAAGGGTATAATTGAGAACGGCCCCTTGTCTGTTTCTTGGTCGAACTACCACTACGACTACTCCGTACTCTTACACGTAGTATAAGTACGTATAGCCAACTACGAAGTAATGCCATGACTTCAGTGAAAGGCAAGTGGCAATAACTCACTGGCGATGACATCTCTTTCATCTCCCCAGTTGAGAAGGGTGATGGATGATGAAAACAAAGGTTCTATTGCGGGTAGCAGTAGAGCAAGCCGAGTAGGTACGAGCATCCTGAAAAATTCTTGTCGGCCGAGAAGGGGGGACCGTTCAGAGACGCCGATGCAGTGATCCGATGCATATTCTTGCTTCGGGTATGCAAAACCAGACCCATCAGGACACTACGTCCAGTTTTTTTTTTTCGTCTGCACGAACCCAAACACCTCGACTGTTGCAAAAATGCCACTCTAGACCGTCGGTTTCAACAGCGAGAAACGTCCGCGCGCAAGCATAAGCTGAAGTGGCCTTCTTCTATCCTGCGCGCCATGGCATCAGTCTCATTAGCCAGCAGTTTTGCATGTCTGACAGGGTTCATAACAAGGTGAAAATCAACAGCAGCAAAGAATAAGACTTGAATCGACTACCAGACGGCACCTCGGCTGGGCTATTCCATGCTCCTGGAAAGTAGTAGCACGTTGTTCCAAGTCAACTCCACAGACGAACGAATGACCGTCGCTCGAGGCGTGTTTTGGTACTGAGCCAACGGGCTCTTCAACGGGCCACAAAGCCCATTGTAGTCGAGGGCATAGCATGTACAACGGGCAAGGGGCTAAAGAAACGCAAAGGGTTGACGCCCGGGGGCGCGCATATCGGTGAGCATGGGACCGCCATCGAGGACAGGGGTCACCAGCGGCAAGCAACAAGAATCCGCAGGGCCTTGTAAGTGGGGGACCGCCACAATTTCGAATGCAGGTAATAGTTACAGAGGATCAGGTAGCAGTGGATCTGTGGTCTTCTGGCATTCAATCAGAAAGAACAGCTATGAGGATGTAAAGGCGGATGTCCTTGGTCATTGTTCTTCTGCCGTAACCGGAAGAGGGTGGGAGCAGCACTAATATGCCCAGCCTCGTTTCGCTTGCTCATGCAGACAATTAATTGGGCTAGGAGAACATGTGAAGCGGATGACGCCTGGGAAAACTGCAGCACCGATGCAGCTCAGGTATCCACACCTCCTCCCGAGCGTGGCGTAATGGCGCTAGAAGCCCTCTCACTGCAGAGTTGTGCCTAGCACATGCCTCCTTAGCTCTCATACGATGGAGGCAAAGCAGACGGCATTTGCGGCCAGGGCTAATTGGATTCTCATCTTGGATCAGGCTGAAGCGGGAAAGCTGCATCCCTCGGTCTGACCACAATAGTAAACGGCGAGGGGGAGGGGCATCGGCACTGATATTGGAGGGACGCAGTTGGTTTGTCGTTTTATAAGAGCATCGCCAGGATATCTATACATGGATTAATTAGTGAGCGGAAGAATTACAGGGCAACGTTAGTGCCACCCGGACATCAATCTAAGAGTCACAATCCTTGCTCGTGGAGGCATGTATGTGCAAGTACGAGTATTCAGGCCATACTTCGCACGAAGTGCTTGTACATAGGCTGAGAATGGCTATGCGCCGGTGCAACCGGGCCAGACTTAGTGGAGCCAGCTCAAGCCGCAAGGTGTGGCTCGTTCAAGGTGCTCATTCCGCGTAGCATCGCCCTCGTGTGTGTATTTCGTACATGCGTTGCCTGCCTGCATTTAGTCAAAAGTGAAGACAGCAGCGCGATAATGCACGGAGCTTAGTCGCTTCCAACAGGAGGTCTAGTCGCAGCAGCGCGTTCATGCCAGCAGCAGTAGCAGTACTATTTTGAAGAGTATACTCGCAGAAGCAGTACTTGCAGTACTCTTGCTACTCGTATGCTGCTGTTTCATCCCAAACCGGGGTGGCTGGACAAACTCACGTTTCTAGCTTCCCCAGGGGTAGTTGCAAACAGAAGGCTCAAGAACGTCCTCGGTAATTGGCAGGCCCACGGCTTGTTGAATCGTTGTTTTACTTTGTATATTCCGCTTGTGTAGACATGCAAAGGCCATATGTGAAGTATCAACGGTCTCCGGCCGACCTCTGCCTATTCCTAGTAAAATCTCACCAGCGTCAGCAAGGGCCCATGACCGGAACAAGCATTCTCCCGCAAAACCAAGGCTTACAAGTACCATATACGTACACGCGTATGTGCAATTTACTCATACAATCTGAGATTGTAGGCACCTCAATGTCGCGCAGATACTATTTTGTAATGAAAGGAGGAGACGCCATGTCGTTTCAAGAATGCCTTAGCAGCAGTGGATCTCAGGGTCCGGGCGGCTTATGCTGTCAACGGAAACAGGAGTGAGATTCTAGAAGAAAGAGACGCTCCACCATACAAGTATAGTATAATGAGACGCCATGAAAGAGGAAAAAACAAAACCTACTCAAACATCGAGCCTGTTGGAATAAGCATGAATTTCAGAAATACGGCGGCGTGGGGCAGTGATTCGGGGGAATGCGGTGATCGATGGTGCTAGTAAGCTGAATTGCCAGCTATCAGTAGCATATCGTACGGAGTAGAGACCTGCAGGTCAGACAATGAGCCCTCGCGAATCTGTCAGGTTGCTACTGCTGCCCCTGTTGAAACAGCTGCGCATGAGAGTAGCTCTTCTTGTCATCGTGCTTCGCGCTTCGTGCCTTATTCTATCGCTGATGGTGTGTGCCAGCAGCAGTAACTGCAGTAGCATGTACGTACGAGCTGGGACACTTTCACCAGAGGTCGCACGCGGCACGGCGCAGCTAAGGTGAGATATCACATAGGCCTACTTCGTCCCTGGCGAGGATCCCTCGAAGCTCGCAGGCCTCTGCTCAATCGTTGACGTATCTATAAAGTCATCACATATTACAGAGCAGCATCTACTCGGCGGAACAAAATACGCACGTTGTATTAGGCAAGATCCGACCACATGGCTTTTCGTGCCAGGTCTCGGATGGCCGCCGGCCACGCGGACGCAAGTAGCCGCCATGTCGGAAGTGGGAAAGCCTCAGGGCCACTTGGCTCGCTGGGCATGGGTCGCCGTGTTTGACGCGGCGGGTCTGGCGGTTTAGAACTGGAGTTTTGGTGGTTCTGCTCCCTGTCTGGAAGATGGAAAATGGGACCCCGGTCAGCTGTGGCACGACTGTGCAAGTGAGTTTCTAGCTGCCGCTGTTGTGAAGCAGCTAGACAACGAATGGATCACCCGATGGCCCATGGCAGGCCGCAACTGTTGAGAACGGCCGAGCTGGCATTGTCGTCGACGGTTTTCCTTTCCTTTTCTCTCAGCACGCGCAAGGTGTGTCGAGGTTGGTAGTCGGCACTGTACTTGTAGATCCCACGTCTAGGAACAGATAAGAGCGGAGCAAATGCGTAAAGAACCGGCTTTGAGTCTTGGTTTTTTCGTCATGTGCATACGGCTGTGTGCATATATGGAGCGCTGCCTTGATTGTCGCGTACTAATAAGGTAATGTATGATAAAGTAGGTATTATCTCGATTCTCCGAAGGTTCGTGCTAGAAGAAAACAACCTAGCAGGGCCTGGGGTGGTAGCATAGCAGGAGTGGCACGAGGGCGATGCCGTACCTGTACCAGTACAGAAATAGCCTATATCTGTCCTCTGCACCAACACTGGCGCCTTGGAAGTTGAAGCCTTTGCCACTAAATCACGGCAGCCTCTGTGTTGTCTGCTTCTAGTACCTCTAGCACCTACCTGGAAGCAGCTCCCACCACAGTAACGCAATGCACTGTCTGCATGATACCAAGGTAGCGCACCACTCATCAATCGCTTGCCCAATGCTATTACCACCCACCATGACGGCCAAGGGATCCGGAGGAAGGTCGGGCAAGAAAGAAGACGACCAGAAAACACGACGAAAGAGAGCAAGGCTGTGCTAGGGGAGGGTGCACGATGCAGCAGACGAGATATCGACACTCCCCCGAGACCCAGTGGGCAGTGGACAAAGGGCCGTTGAGACAGGCACCCGGCTTGTACCTGTACCTGGCGCCCCTTGGCATGGCCTGCCGCCAATGACTGGCCGTGTGAAAAATTTCAGGACCTCTCGCGTAGCCTCGCGTTGCTGTCTTTTTCCCCGCGCCAGACGCCTTGCCAGCCCCGGCCGCTATCCAACCGCCCATGCAACGCTTCTCTCTCAACTTGTTGCGCGACAAAGCGGGGAGCTCTGTTCCAATCGAGGCCCGGACCATTGCCTCAGTCAGTGCTAGTTCCCGCCCGAAGAGACTACGGAAGAGAGGCGGATGGAGCAGCCGGGCCTTTCATTTCGAGATGCTACCGTGTGCGGAACGCTGCAACCACTGCAGCTGGTTGAGCTGCATGAGCTGCCGCTGCTGGGACACTGGAGAGATGAGCAAGCAAGGTACCCGGACTTTAGGGAGAAGAAAAGAAAACCTTGATGGAGCCTTCAAAAAATTCTCAGTCTCCTCTGCACTGTGGGTGGCCTGCCGGCCGACCCTGAAGCGTTCTCGGTTTTACTCCAAGATTGCCCGAGCAGCCAATGACCACAGCTTCTCGCGTCTATTGCAGCTGGTTCTGGACCTGCTGAAACAAGCAGGTGGTGTGGCGAGGAACACTGTGGATGGACAGCTGATGCGATGCCTCCAAGTCTGTGCGGAATGGATATGGGACGGCATGCGGGCGCAGAGTGGCTTGTACTTGGATTCACGCAAGCTTGCTGTTAGCAGTGGTGTTATGCCGGCTTGGAGCTATTTGGGAACAAGCTTCAGCCAGACACCCAAGGTAAGTAAGGTGTAAGGAAACGTGTGCCTCTTCCCCTGTACGAAGTGGTATTGCTACTTTGTTTTGGTTCTACCTTGGTATGTATACTACCTATCAGCAGATCCTTTCATGAAGATTCTAGGTACGCGCGTACGAGGTACTACTACTCCAGTAGGAAGAGGGCGCTCCTACCAGGCAGGCAGGGCCTTGCTCAAACAAGCTGCAAGCAATCGTGAGCACATGGGCTGGCCACATGCTCCCCTTGGACTAGGCCAGGTCTTTAATCATCGCCTCAGCAGGCGGGAGATCTCCCTCCGAGTGGCATAAAGATGGGCAAAATTTTGCAGATTCATCGCTGCGACTTGGCTACCGTACGGCAAGTGCGGAGTCCACGCCAGTCTATATTAGCCGGATAGCGACATGACCTCTCAGGAAAAGCTCGGTCCTGGGCTGCAGAAGCTGAATATTGGGGTAAATGTACGGCGCCCTTCGGGACAACCAGTTCTTGGATGTGGCGAACGACGAGCCGCTCTCTGCTCATTTCGGATAGGCCCAAACAATGTTCAACAATGTGCGAGCCTGCCCATCTAATTTCCGTTCAGCTCCTACCGAGAGTCGTGATCAAGCCATCCGCGTCACAGTGGAGGGAGGACAATCCTCCAATTCAGCCTCAATCTCTTGAGCAGAACTCGGATGGTTTTGATCCTGGGCAGCGTAGCACCGACTACGGAGTGACATGTCGCCAGTATGGCGCGGTCCGCTGCTTGCTTCCCCCCTTTTTCTCTTTCTCTGTCTCTGTTCGAAAATCGCGATAGTGGCTTCAGACACGGCCAAACTTCCGATGGTATTGAAAGCTGAAGCGAGAATCACAACCGCTGTGAGTGCTGCATCGTGCATTAAAGCGCCGGCCTATCTTGCCTAATTCTAGCAGAAGTGGCAGGCTAGTCTGCTCTAGTCCTCTGAATCCCAGAAGAATTCCCGCGTCTCTGGCCGGATGCGGTGTCTACGCGCTGAAATTGCTGCGATTTCGCACCCTGAGACGTTTGTCGTCTGATCGGTAAAAATGGTGAACAGAGTACCTAATTGCCACTTTGCCTCTAAGCGGCCTATCCCCTAATAACTGCGGCATTGCGCTACTTGGTGCCTTTGTCGCACGGATATAGCGATCAACAGCAGGGACCTCGTATTTTGTAATGCTACCGATAGTAGGAGGTACTCGTACGAAGACGATTAATTAGGTATCTACACGCCATCGACCGTTATTATTATAAGGCTTGGTGAGACATGTCGCCAGGAACAGCCCGATCTTAATCTAAAATTAGCCCGTCGGATGCGCTTGCCTAGCGCTGAAACGCTGGGAGCACAGACGCTACTTAGGTGTCGTGCCTTTGGTGAGCTGGGAATAAAAGGTAGGTACCTACTATAGTGGCTGCAACCCATTAAGACACAAACAGCAACTCGCAATCACTGCAAATCAGCAATATAAAGAAGCCAGTTCGTGCTCCACAGAAGGGCGGTGATACGCGCCCTGCTTGAGATGTTCAGATTTTCGTATGCATGGCCGTCACAGTCACTAGACTTCTGCCGGCATATGCAAGTCAACCCACCTCGTACAAAATGCTGACCGGTACGGCTGCTCAACCTTGCTAGAACTTTATAGTAATATATTACTCTGTGGTCACTCGAATAGTCTCGTGACCACGAAGGTCAAGGGAGAAAGACTAGGGTGTAAAATTGGGTGTTTATGAGGGCTGTTCACAACGATAATGGGCATAAGGGTTAAACATATCTGCCATGTGAGCCAATACAAGTATAAGTATATTTAAACTTTAAGCAATAGCTAGGGATCTAGCCGCGGCATCTACAGTGAACACATGTGAAAATACAGTCAAGCTGATAAGATGTAGTTGCAGCATGATGAATGAATGAATTTGAGGCCTACTTGCTAAGATGTGCTTACTATGATGTCCCAAATGAAGTGTATATATCTCAATTAAAATATTTAGGAAATTGTTATTCAACATCCCAGTCTCGTTATCAAGCGCCTCAATTGTAACTTAATGGCCCTGATGAGGACCATTGTATAAGTAGTCATTACGGAGCATACAACACATGCCAAATTGTCGCTTTTAATAAGATTTTCAACTTTGTTCAACCTTGGGATTCGTACAATTTCCAAACTATAAACTATACACTATGCTTTTTGCATCTAATTATTCATGCTTTCGCATCTTCAGATCTAAGTTTTGGAGCTTTAGTAGTCGTAAAATCCCTTTCCACTCTTCTTTCCCATCCAGCCGGCATCTACCATCTTTCCTAGTAGCACGCTGGGTCGGTACTTAGAGTCACCGGTTTCTGTGTGGAGAACCTTCATGATAGACAGACATGTATCGAGGCCAATGAAATCCGCAAGCTGCAGAGGTCCCATGGGGACATTGGTTCCGTTCTTCATGATGGCATCAATCGAGTCTCTGTCACCAACGCCTGTCTCAAGGCAGATGATGGCCTCATTGATATAGGGCATGAGGATTCTGTTTGCGAGGAAGCCAGGAGAATCAGCTGAGACGGAAGTAATCTTTCCCATCTTCTTGCAGAATTCGACAGCTGTGTCAAGCGTCTCCTTGCTGGTTTGCAGACCGCTAATGATCTCGACACCCTTCTGAATCGGGACAGGGTTCATGAAGTGAGTAGAGACAACTCTGGATGAAGCCGAGGTGTCGTTGGGATCGGTGGTAGTGGCCGCAGCAATGCGTGTAATAGAGATTGAAGACGTGTTGGTGGCCAGAATCGCGTGAGGAGGTGCAATCTTAGCCAACTTGCTGAAGATCTCAAACTTGAGCTTGGGGATCTCGGGCACAGCCTCGATGATGAAGTCGACAGATGAGAAGTCCTCAATATTGGTGCTAGGCTTGAGCAAAGCGCGAGCCTGGTCGGCCTGTTCCTGGGTGATTCTCGACTTGGACACATCCTTGGCCAGCAGCTTCTCTGCATCACGTTCGTCAGTAATGACATCACTCGGCTTGCCGCTCGAAGAGCTCCAACGCACCAGCAAAAGCAATTCCCTTGTTCAATGCCTGCTCGGAAGCATCAACAACAGTAACGGGGACTTGTGCCCTCTGCGCGGCAACAAGAGCAATTCCCAGACCCTACACACCACATTAGAGCTTCATCTTCACATGTAAGAGCGCAATCGCTCACCATCTGGCCGGCACCGAGGACACCGAGACTCTTGACATCGGCGGCATACTGCCTTGGAGTAGAGCTGAAGCAGCGCACCTGGCGCACCTGGCGCACAGCTCCCAGCGCCCGCCCTCGAACAATTGAACTGGCCATTTTGGATTGTGAAGAATAGATGAGAACGGTGAGGCCTTGGCCGGCTAGAGCAGGTATATAGCGAGACGCTTAATATGAAGAGCCGCAGCCCGGGTAACCTCGGCCCTTGGCCCACGGCTACGGCTAGCTATGTCGAGGTAGGTACAGTATGGTGAGCTAGAGGTTGAACAGCTTATCGGCTGCCGATGATGATCCGGCTATCAGACCGCGTAAATTGGTTTACTTTTGCGCTTGAGCGCGTCAAGCTAGACGCGTGCTGGAGGGGCTCTATAAGCTGTGAGGGCTTGTAGTTGATTTGCTTGGGGCACTGCGTAGGGCGCATTGAATGTTTTCAATGTTGCTGCTGTCGCTGATTCATGCACCTTCATATTCATAGCAGCTTCTCGCCAGACTGCTGATATGGAGCTGGCCGACGGCACAACGGACATTGTCCACCCTGAAGTTCGGGCGCACATCAGCAGCCTCATCGCAGCGGTAGGTTGAGAAGCAGCTGCACTTGTACCAATTAAAATTATACTAATGGGTGATGCTAGCTGGGAGGCGCCAGTACGGAAGATGATGGCCGATACCACTTGGGAGACGACGCTTTGGAGGTCCTCCGCGATATCAAACGATGGATTCGCTTTTACGACGAGAAGACGAATCGAATGGATGTTGCGCGCTGCATCCACGAAGCGAACCTGATCGAGGGCGACTTACTGCCGATCTTGGCAACATGGCCAGAAAATGCTACCGATAGCAAGTACAAGTCTCGAATTGCGCTGGCGTGCTTTGAGATCATAGTCCCGTTGACATGGCCGATGGAGCGAGACAAGGAGCGAATGACAATCAATCACCATCGGCATATGCCCGTGCTGGAGCTCGCACAAGTTCAATACAAGATGGCCATTATCAACTTTGATGAAGCCCGGATTCTCCATGCTGCTGTCAGGACCGCCCTGCCGTCGCTGGCGCTTCCTGCTAGCGACAGAGCAGCACGAGATCAAGGCATCATCAAATTGGTGCTCTTCTTCCTTCGCAACATGGCCATGATTGCCCCTCCTCCCAACGTTCAATATGAGGGCGATGAGACGCAAATCTCCCGTTCAGCCACAATCGACGCATTTTCATACCAAGACATATTCTTATTCCTGCTCACATTGGCTTCAAATATGGGCGATGATTTCAGGACCGAAGATACGTCTGTTATGGAGATTATCTATCATCTCATCAAAAGAGTTGATATAGAGAAGCTCTTTATGACAGAACAGCAGGTACACAAGGCCAAGGCAAATGAGCTTTCATCCCTGATGAATAAGGAGTCGGCGATGCTCAAAGCTTACAACCGCAATGGCCCGACCCGACACAACCGCTTCGGTACAATGGTTTGGGTCAAGCGTGAAGATGGCAAGATGTCTTCTCTTTCAGGGCAAGATGCTCTCGCCGACACCACAGCACGCAACTTGAAGATGGATAAGAACAAAGTATTTAAGCCTCCTAGAAGGACAAAGAAGGAGAATAAAGATGAGAGGGACCTAGGAACACCGGCAAAGCTTAATGCGCGAGCAACCGGCCAGCTCCGCTCATTTGTTGAAGAATTTCTCGACTCAGGCTTCAATCCACTATTCCTACATCTTCGCAAAACTATTGACCGAGAGGCTTCACATCTCATGCAGTACCACAGGAGGCAGTTTTTTTACCTTGTGGCATGGTTTCTCGAAGCTGAGCGGACACGGCAAAAGCTGAAGAAGGACTCTAGAAAGAATAACGACGAAGTATCCAGCTTCAGTCTTGTGGCCGGAGTTTTAAACCAGGAAATGTTCATCACTCTTAACAAGGCAATGCACGAAGCGTATGAGTACAAGGACTGGCATGAATTAGCTGCTGTGATGAGGTGTTTCACGCAGATTCTGCTCACTGTCCAAGAAATGGCCGAGAGCGGCAGGGAAGACGACGAGGAAATTGCGGAGAATGTTCTAAGCCGTTTGTTTTATGAAGAATCGACGCATGATGCCATCGCCAACATAATCAGGACGTATAAAGACCAAGGATTTTACTATTTGGATGCTGCCACGGAGCTGGTCCATCATTTCTTGCGTATTTTAGAAGCATACTCAAAGCAGAATGCAGACATGCAGGTTCGCTCCCGCAAACGAACACGGCAAAAGAAGAACAAAGATCAGCAGCAACAGGGTACAGAAGACGGTGTATTGGCCGAAGAGAATGACGACTCGGCCAATGATGATGAAAATGTTGAGCGCACCTCAAAGGAGCGCAAGTTTGATTTTCAACGCTTTGCGGCTCGCTTCACGCCACAGGGTGTTGTGGATACTTTTGTCAAGTTTACGCGATTCTACCAGGATATGGACGATTCACAGCTGAAACGTGTTCATCGATTCTTCTATCGACTTGCTTTCAAACAAGAGATGAGCGTTATGCTTTTCCGGGTGGACATAATACAGTTATTATATAACATGATTAAAGGTCCCGAGCCTTTGGATAAGGGTTCAGGCATGTATAAGGACTGGGAGGAGCTCGTGAAGCAGATCCTGCGCAAATGTTTTAAAAAGATTGAACAGAGACCAGAGCTTATTGTTGAGATGCTCTTTAGCAAGCTGCAGAGCACCGCTTTCTTCTTAGAATACGGATATGAGAAGCAGACTACCTCTAAGAAACAGGCGAAACCTGGTGGTGAACTTGTCTTCAAGTATACAGAAGAGCGGGATCGTCAAATTGCCATTGTGGTCGGCGCACTGCTCGACAAGAATGAGGGGGATCATATCAACTGGGTGAAGAGTATTCTCACTGCAGCTGAAAGCGAACGTCGGTCATGGGCTGCGGCAGAAGAGGTTTTGGCATCAACTGAAACTCCGTTGGAAGAGTCAACAGATGCTAGTGAACCAAAAGAGCCAAGCAAACCTCCTCCCTTCAGTAAGTCACCCCATTCACGGTATACAATATCTATGAAGCTAATATATGTTTAGATGTGCGTCCTGATAATGACGAGAGGCGCGTTGCCAGGTTTAAGAACTCGTACCTACGACTTCTGTTGAATCTTTGCGGATTTCAGCTGCTAGGTCCTGCAGATGAAGAAACGCCAGAGTCTCTTTGGATACTCCCAGAGGATGTCGCCGCCGACTCCCTGAAAGACACACTGCATTATATCAACCAGGCAGAGTTTAGCCCTCCAACGTTTGACGATGGACAGCTGGCAGAAAATCAACTAAAGAGAAAACTACCGCCGCGCAAGAAGGCTGATTTTGACGATGACGAAGAAGACGACGTGGATGACGAATTTCTGTTCGAGCCTGGCGGCCCAACAGCAAGAAAAGTCATTGATGAATCGGGAAAACCCAAAAAGTCAAAGAAGAGGAGACGAAGGAATAGCCAGGTCGTGGAACTGGACGACGAGGAGCTTGAAGAGAAGGCCCGCAAGCGTCGTGAGCGCGAGCGCGAAAAGCTACGTAAAATTAAATCCGCCGTATACGTCAGGGAAGGAGACGATGAATTCGATGAAGAAGAAGACGAAGAGTTCTTTGCTCGCGAACGAGAGATTGCTGCCCGCGCTGCCAAAGCCGCGCAGTCAGCCACGGAGCCTTCCGTTGCGACGAAGCCCACAAAGCGCAAATCCGCAGTGCAGGTTGATAGCGATGATGGAGGTGAAGACAATGACGATGACTTGTTGCTAGGAGGCCTGATTGACGACGAAGAGGCGGGGAATAGTAGGGATGATACCCCCGCTGAGGAGAGCGATGGCGATAGTAGAAAGAGGAGAAAAGTCAGCGTGGAGGAAGATGATGTTGACGCAGAGGGCGACGATGTTGACATGGCAGATGCCTCACAAACGCAGCAGTCGGGAGTGAACGCTGCTGAAGATGGCGATGATGCTCCTGTTGTGGTGGCCCGCAGACCTAGAGTACGGGGTGGTTTTGTCATAGACAGCGATGACGACGAATAAAAGAGGCGGGTGTCTTTTTAGAAGGTGTATTTTGTATGTAACAGAAGCATTGCGAGGAATTCATTATGGGAGGGACATGGATCATGGTTACGTGTTTATAGGAAAAATGCATTTATTGATGGGTGTTAATGCCTGCAAAAGCATCGTACCAAATATTCTATTATGTATATCTCTACTTCCCAACACTCCAACATTATATCATAAATCCACGCTGTAAATGTCTTCACCTAGGGTATCATGTATTTTTTTTTTCCCCCTGCTGCCCAATTTTCTTTTATCATGAGCAAACTACTCATATTGTCGTTATGCCGTGTCGGATGTTATGTTCCCTTGGCGTCCTCGGCCCGCCCTCTTATCAATACTTCTCCTCCTAGTCATCGTATTTTGCGTGCTCTGGACTTGGCCGAGCTCCGCTAGGTCTTCTTGGCTTTTATAACGGCCGGCTGCATCATCGTCGCTGGCGCCATTGGTTCGTCGCGAAGAGGACGAGGATCTGCTCTGTATGGGTGTGTCCTCGCTGCTCTGGATTTCATTTTGACCACCGCCCCAAGAGCCGCCGATACCTTCCATGGTAAAGTCTGAAGCAGTTGGCTCGTCGAGGGCCATCAGCTCGTCTGGGTGGAAGATCCTGGGTAGAAGGAGAGCGCGCACGGGAATGAGGAGCAAGATGATAATGGGGAAGCCGACGGCAGCGATGGTCTGTGTGATGGCAAAAGTGGCACCGAAGCCAATCAGCTCGATAATGACGAAAATCCATATAGAGATGCGGCGTTTGATTAGCTTGAGAGGAGAATTTGCCGGTGTCAGATTCTTGTCGCGAGCCAGGAAGAGCAGCTTGGCTGTGATGCCGTTTGCCTGAAGGGCTTGAACACCCATGATGAAAAAGAGTCCCGCCAAGACTCCATGAGGAACAAGATGAAGGACCACAAGAAGAGGACCAGTCATTGTGCCGAGGGTAAGGAGCCCCTGAGCCAAGTTTGATACACGTTGTTCAACAACGTGAGTCGTCTCAAAGGTATACGCACCCTTATCTTCGCCTTTCTCATCGAGCTGCTTGACAGCCTTGGTGACGCAAAGGGATTCTGTATGAAAAGGGGCTTGTGGGATCAGCCCATTGGGGAAAGGTAGTCCAAGAATGCCGGCCACTCCAGTAGTGATGCCGAGAAGGAAGAAATCCCAGTGAAATCCAGCCGGCTTTCTCAGCGGGAACTCGCTTCCTTGTGCGATGAGAGATGATACTATCACATTGTTAATATCACATCTTGTGAAACCTTGAATTGGGGGGAAATAAATAGGAGCAATCATACCGTTGTGGTCAAACCAGAATAGAATCGTTAGGAGTATGGCAAATGGCAGCGCAGTGAAAATTTGCCCAATGCTCAAGTCCCAAAAGTTAACAGCCCAGCCTCGGTCCGCCGTAGGTTCAAATGCCTTGCTGGTTGGGAGCACCGCGAGGTGAACCTCTGCCATGCGACCAACGTGTACAAAGCCAGTGAAGAAAATAAGAGTCAATGGTGTTCCGTAGTCTTTCAGGAAAACACGAATTGGGTGTCTAAAGAGACTGCTAGATCCAAGTTCACTGCAGATGTAAGCCACCATAAACAGCAGCAACGCTGCGACAATAGACAGGTAGAAAGCACTGTCGCTTCCAAGACGCTCTATAACTTGGATGCCTTTTTGGAGATAGATGAAGGCTACGTAGAAGCCAAAAATGTCGCAGGGGAATCGTGTGACCCAGCGGAGCCAGTTGCAAGAATTTGTGATGGCAAGGATCCAGTGTAAAATCAGAGACCATCTAGATGTAGAGACGGGTTATTAGTGTGCTCATAGTGTCGGGTCTGGGAGCGGTGTTGAAGCTTACATTCCAATCCAAGCCATAAACCCGAGGTAATTAACGCCAGTTGGTTTCATAATATTATATACCGTACTGTGAATTGTCAGTTATTAGGAGAATGTCGGCAGATGACTTGTATCTCAGCGCCTCTCGTACCTATTAAACACAGTAATGGGACCTACGGAACGCCAGAATCAGTATCAAAAAGATGCACATGACTCAATCCATAGCGAACATACCAGTTACTCCAACAATGACAAGTGGCTGCGCAGAGAATATGGAAAAGACAACGGAGCCCAGGACAGAAGCCAGCAAAACTTCGTTGACACCGTAGTTGGATCCCGTATTCTGGAACATGTCTAGCGAGAAAGCAAGGGCAGGCAGGATGCTGTTAATTGCATAGACGGTTAGCAAATGTCTGTAAACGGTTTGTAAATGCCCGCCTGCTGGTTTGATGCGGTCTATTGAGCAAAACAAGGAGCAGAGAGGTGAAGAAAAGGGGTGATTCATTGCGTACTTTGCAAAATACATGTAGACTGTGGCGGGCACGACACGATAATCCCACGCGTCGAGCCAATCGCTCACATAGTAAGGCGCTCTCCGACGAATATCGTTGACCATGCCACGGAAAGGATGGATGCTCCACCAGGCTTCATCGTTCCGCCGTGTCGTCGATATCGACGCTCCGCCATCTCCTGGTGTTGATGTTGCCGTTGCCGTTGCCGCTGTGGCCATGGGCGGCAGCTGGTGGTCCTGGTGCTTCACTCCTCTAGCAAGTGAGTCGTCGGCCACGAAATTGGCCATCGGGGGCAATTTCTCGGTGTTTGCAGCCTCCTCGTGCTGTCGATGCTGCCTCTCGGCGCAGAATAGGCCGAGACCAAAATGCCAGGCTCTCTGGGAGTGGCCAAACCGAGGGCAGAACTGACCGGTCGGTATGGGCTACCTCCTCATAACAGAGGCATCGACGCAACAAGTGAGTCTGCTCGCCGAAGAGCGTGGGTGATGCAAAGCAGAAAAAGCAGAGACCGAGAGTTTGGTCAACGCTTTTATGGAGTATCAAGGGAGTCTTGCCAACACCCCCTGCTCAGGCAAACAGCAGATCCTCCACTGCAGCAGCCGGCACTAGAAACTGATTGTATGCAAAAGGGAAAAAGAGCCAATGGCTGGTCCTCTTTCTCCCGCTTGGATATAAAATTGGAGCTGGAGAAGAGAGTCCATGTCACTCGTCTTTTCCAATTTTTTCCTCCCTGGCTTTTTAGATTCGAGATCGGGAGACGGCGCCAACACTAGGATTATAGTAGGATTACCACTTATGACATCGGCACGCACTGGGGGTGTGAACCATTTCCCAAGGTGGTTTAGGCCGTCCTCTGCCGTTTACCGCATTTTTGCCTCTCCACATAACATGGAAACTTGCCGACTTCAATCGTGCTACGGCTATCAAGTACTGTTTTTTCGTCGTTACATGTGCTGCGTATTACACGCCGTGTTTGGCAGGCAGTTTCAGCATTCAAGGATATAATCAACAGCCAGTTAGATTTTCTCTGCAGAGTACCGTTGTCTCTTCCTTCGACGCCACAGGGTTGGACATTCTGTGAGCTATTGCCCACAGCCTCAGTCCATCCAAGATATATCAGCGGGCAACAAACTGCAGGAGGCAGACCACTACACTGCTAAAAGAAAGGGATATATGCCATCCAGTACCCTCATGCAGCAGGGAATCTAAAATCCACCACAGCAATTTCTCGTCCCTTGCGGTGGAACTCTGCTCACTACTAGCGGCCGCCAACGTTGGTGCTAATAGCAGCATAACGATGATAATTACTGTACGAGTAGGAGAGAACTTTTACCACCAACCAGCAAACAATGCTTCTCATTTAACCTTGGCATTTGTGAATGGATGCGGGGAACTGTATATGCCATCTGTTGTGTAGCTGTGACTATTGCAAGCCCCAGTCTTTTTTTTTTTTTATTCCAGCCTGGTATATTATGTATATGTATATCCTGGGCATATACCTCCATACTCCGTAGAAATTCAAGTCGGTTTTCTTTTCTTTTTTCTTGACAAAAAGTACCAATTCCCTCACTCCCTACCAGGGTAGGTAATGTTTTACGAACTCGCCTACCACGATAGGCAAGTCC
Source organism: Trichoderma hamatum GD12 (assembly GCA_000331835.2). NCBI lineage: Eukaryota > Fungi > Ascomycota > Sordariomycetes > Hypocreales > Hypocreaceae > Trichoderma > Trichoderma hamatum. The sequence continues at coordinate 75,378 of KQ479131.1, forward strand.
AAGTATACCATCCTTTTGGCTGCTTTTTTCAAGAATCCAGACCAAAAACAACCGTCTCGGCGTCCATTTTTGGATCTCAGCACCCTGGAACATCGCCACTTTCGGAGCCCCATATAACACGAGTTAAAAGACTTCCCGCTGTGTAACCATCACTTTTCTTCTTTAGCGCCTCTCCGGGGGGAGGAACTTTGCCGCCCAATCATCTTCGGCCCGGCGCCCGTAGCCAGGATTTTCTTCCCAGTCCTATTCCCGGATTCTCAGATATAATGCGACAATGATAGGAATAGTACTATTTGCCCTTATCTCGTCGATTCTAGATGATGCATGGTACCTCGCCTAGCATACATGTACATCATCCTCGCTTGCGGATGGTGGCGGCGATGCCACTCTGCCGAGCCCGTGCACTGTACTTGTTAGTTGACGGCTATACTGAGTAGTACACGGCGATTGTATAAGACCGGAATACTTCAACGTACGTCTTACAGCTGCACATCACTCGGCACATGTGCATTTCTTCACCACCAAAGCTCCATTTTTTGAGCAAAACAATGCTCTTCTACAAGATTTCTTCATCCTTCAGATTTATCTACGGTTCTAAATCCAGGTACAAGTACACAGTAAAGTTCAAAAAGCCCCCCTTTTCCTTTTTCCCGCTAGACCCCTAATATCATGATGGTAAAAGTACATACAGTGGAAATTTTTAACATCTCCAGTGTCCACGGTAGAGTTGAGACTCGTAGAAAAAAAAATTAATAAAAAACAATGACACAGGCCGCCGTCTCCAGCCACAAAAGTAGCGGGGATTGCTTCCCGCTGCACTGGTGAAAAGCGGCAGCAGCCAATCCGGACATGTCGTCAAGTTCCCGGCAGCGCCCCTTATCCCCATTTCCACTGACATCCATGTCTCCTCAATCTTTATGCTCGTTTTTTACTTCATAGGATTTCAATCTTTGTCGAAATCACCTCTTGACGCCCGATGCGTCATCTGAAATGTCACGAAACGCGGGGGCGGGCGTGCCTGTGGGCGGCTCCTCCTTCGGCGTGTCGGTCTCAGCAGGGAAAGGCGGCGGAGAGCTTGCCTCTTTGCCTCCTCCAAAGAACTTCTCAAAGTCTTCATTGTCGTCGAATGGTCGCTTGCCAAGAATTCGTACCATGTCATCACGAGAGAGAACCTCCTTTTTCAGCAGCTCCTCGGCGATTAACCCGACTTCCTTCTTCTTCTCCACCAGCAGGTTTCGGCATTGAGCATAAGCTTCTTCTACTATCCGGTGCACCTCTTGGTCAATTTGTTGGGCGGTAGCCTCGGCAAATGGCTTCACCATGCGGTTCGGGTCATTCTCAAAGTGCACTGGTCCCACCTTGTCTGACATACCCCATTGAGTGACCATGCTGCGTGCCATTTGAGAGACTTTCTTGAAGTCATCACTAGCACCGGTCGTCACTGTGGGGAAATGCAGCTCTTCGGACACACGTCCTCCCATGGTCATGGCCATTCGGTCCATGAGCTGGTTGGTGTTCATCAGGTAGGCATCCTGAGGCAGGTATTGCGCATAGCCCAGAGCGCCCTGGCCGCGGGGAATGATGGAGACCTTGAGGAGGGGATCTGCGTGCCTTAGGAACCAGCCACAGATGGCGTGTCCAGCTTCGTGATAGGCCACCGTCTTCTTCTCCTCCGGTCTGAGTACGAGTGACTTGCGTTCCAAGCCTCCAATAACTCGCTCAATTGCACGCTCGAAATGTATCATCTTGACGTCGTCTGCGTTCTCTCGTGCAGCTATATGCGCTATTAGTACTGAAGACCCTATCATATACTTCTCGATTTTTTTTTACTTACCAATTAGAGCTGCCTCATTCACAACGTTAGAGATATCCGCACCGGAGAAGCCAGGGGTCAAGGTAGCAAGTCGGCCAATGAGATGTTCATGATCTTCCTTGGTAACAATCTTCTTGAGATAGACTTGGAAGATTTCTTGTCGTCCTTTCATGGTAGGTCGGTCAATGTAGATGTGCCTGTCAAAACGGCCAGGACGCATCAGTGCCTTATCTAGGATATCAGCACGATTGGTACCGGCCAAGACAACGACCTGTTCTCGAGTGTTGAATCCGTCCATTTCGGTAAGAATCTGGTTAAGGGTAGCCTCGCGTTCGTCATTTCCACCGAATCCACGACCGCTTTCCTGTCGAGCACGGCCGATAGCATCGATTTCGTCAATGAAAATGATACAAGGCGCGTTCTTTCGACCCTCGGCGAACAAGTCTCGTACTCGAGAAGGACCCACACCGACGAACATCTCCACGAATTCAGAACCGCTCACGCTAAAGAAGGGGACACCAGACTCTCCAGCAGTAGCCTTGGCGAGAAGGGTCTTTCCCGTTCCTGGAGGACCAGAGAGAATGGCACCTCGAGGAATCTTGGCACCCAGCTTCTCAAACTTCTCGGGCTGCTTCAAGAAGCTAACGAATTCCATAATCTCCACCTTGGCTTCCTCCAGGCCAGCGACATCACTGAACTTGACTTTGACTGCATTCTCGGCGTTGAACTTTTTGGCCTTGCTTTTTCCAAAGTTGAACATGCCTCCAGCGCCGCCTGCTCGTCCGCTCATGGACCGCTGTGTCCACAAGATCAAACCGATGAAGAGGAGAGTTGGTCCGAATGCCAGTACTAGGTTGCCAACAGTGCTGCCACCCGCTTCGTAGCTGACTGGTATTCTCTCGGATGGGGGGATGCCCAGTTGATCCTGTGCTTCTTCGAGCTTCTTCTCAAAAGACTCAACGGATCCAATCGAGAAGATGTACGTTCTTCTGGCGCCATTTCCATCAGATGTTGACTGAACAGCATCAGGGTGCAGTTCCACACGCACTTGAGATCCGTTGACGACCACAAGTTTCTGTACAAGACCCTTGTCCAAGAAGGCCTTTCGTAGCTCCTGCCAGGTGATTTCCTTCTCAGAAAAGGGTTTGCTGAATGACTCGATTGCCCAAAGCGTAATACCCAGGACGAGACCGGTCTGAAGGGCATCCATCCACGAGTTCCTTTCGGGTTTCTTGGGGTCTGATCCTTGCTGGTTAGATTGTGATTCGCTGGAAGCTTTGTGTGATTGGCTTGCGCCTTCTTTCTTCTCCCCATAGTTGTGGTCGTTCATTTCATTGGTGTTCTGGTCAAACATGCCCCGTTTTCCTTGCTGTTGCTGTTCGACCTCCCACTCCGCCACTCTTTCAGCCATGATGAAGACGCATCGCATCAGCCGGCCCTTGTCAATTATTGACAGGTTTCCAGGTCCCTGGCGCATCTTCTGTAGCAGATCTCGTATCTCGGCCGGTGCGCCGGTGTGCTGAAGCCCCACCAAAATGTCCTTCAACGTCTGCCTCTGGCCTTCGGGGAGCATTTGTTGAAACGACTCCAGCTGCGATATCTCTTCCTTGGTCAGGCGAATCCAGCCCTCCGGTAGAGGCGGCACGGGCACCTTTTGTGATTCTGGCCCGCCTTCTGTCTCTGATTTTGCTTCATTGTGATTGATCGGTTTTCCAGAGTCGGAGTTTTTACTTTCATCGGGATGCGGGGTTTTGGAGGAGTAGTATCGCGGGAGGATGCCGTTGTGCGCAGACAATGCTCTCAGGGGAGCTGTTCTGGAGCTGGCGACAAGCCTTTGGGTCCTCTGTAAGCTTACGCTGGTTGAGAACCTCGCCAGCTTGGCGAGCTGGCCCGACTGGCGAAGATATCGCGACATGGTGGATGGCGGCGGTTTGTGAGCTTGACGGCGGATCCGCCGGTCCTGGTTTTATGGCAAATGCGCAATGCAGCGCAATCTCACTCGCTGCGCAGAATTGCGCTTGATAGCTCGGATATGACTATGCCAGGAAACAGACAGATGCGAAGAGAAAACTGAAATATTCCAACGCCACTGCGGACTTAGATGACACTACGAGACTGAAGCCTGCCGGCCGAGGGTCCATGTCTAATCCCGAAAATTGTACGGCATCACGTGATGTTCTCCGACGCTGCGCAGGTAGGCCCTCGGCGGATCGGGATTCCGCCCGTCCAAAACTCCGTGCTCTAATGCTTTCCATGCCCGTCTAAGGCAGTAGATTACTATTGCTCTAGTCATTTCATATGTATCTATCCACTATGCCCGAATACAAAAGAACAAATGTAAGAAAACATCCCACATTTATGCACCTAGTTTGATGAAAATGGATCGTACGTTGCCATCGCCTTGTATCGGGACAGCTCGGCTGGATCCATCCGGCACTGGGATTTCCAGTAATCTGTCTTTGTCGCCAGCTGAAGCCAAATCTGGCCAGTCTCTCCAGACTTGCACCTCAGAGTTGACCGAAAGAGGGTGTTGCAAAAATTGTGATATGACACGGCGGGCCTGCTCTTTATCACCAATCTCCAACAGCATGGCTCTCGGCTTGAGGTGGCGTGCAATCTCCAATAGTCTTGCATAAAAGACATCCTCGTGATTCCAAGTTACAGGAATCGGGATCTCATCTCTTGGGACCAGAGCTAGAGATGGTTCGTATTTGCGAACAGAGTATCCAACTTGGCCACCGCCATAATTCCACACTTGTCGGGAGATATAGGGAGGGTTAGACACCATCACGTCCCAGTTACGCCCTTTTAGCTTCTCTATGACTTCATCCTGGAAGATATCCTCCTGCATGACGCTGAGCCCGTTATTAAGGCCAACATCTGGGAGATGGCCAAGGCTAGTATTATGGCCAATATTGCTCCTGGCTAATTTTATAGCTTGCGTAGATATGTCCACTCCAAGGACCTTTAAATGATCAAATTTCTGATAAAGTAATGCGTAGAGAAGCAGGGGTATACATCCTGTTCCTGTGCAGAAATCGACAATACCGAGACCGTGTTCTGAGCCGCCGATCTTCAAGCTCCCAGACTTGATTAAATCAGCAAGATGATATGTGTACGCTTCAGTCTCAGGTCTTGGTATTAGCACTCCAGAGCGACATTTAATATCGAGAGGCCCAAATGGTTGGGACCCCAAGATATACTGCAAAGGGTAGCCTTGCCCTCTCTTCGAGCATAACCGTGCAAGCAAGCTCTCTTTGGCAGTGTGTGTAGTGCCATGGACATGCTCTTTTAGCCATCGCAGCTCATTGATGGCAGATGGAAGGTCTCTACATGCTGGGAGTAATGCAGCGACGTTGGGGGAGTGACGATTGGCCTTGCGGAAGAGCCATGGCGAGATTCGCGGCATTGGCTCTAATTTAAAAGATGGACATGTCTAACTGGCTGAAAGCCAGAATTGCAGACGGAGAAACGCTGCGACTAGGCTAGAGTACTGGGTGGTCGAAGTGCAGGCAGTAGAAAAATTATATAGCCGGCTATTAGCCGGTCTGTTCTATCAAACTCGCCGCCAATGTCATCCTTCAAGGCCACTTTCGGACTGCGACATTCATAAGCACTTTCGAACGATAATGGCAAGAGAACCCTATTAAACTAGATTTTGCCATAATTTCTTCTTTTTTGGATTATCAGAGAGAATCTGCCTAAAGGTTCCACGATACAACTACGCTCATCTTATATCCCCAGCTTTTTTCGACGGTCCTCTTGGCGGTATCCCTTACCACTGCAGCCTTGCCACGAGATTTCATTCTACGCGTTTCTGAGCGAGCCATCGGGCTCTCATAGCTGAAACCTCCTATTTCATCAGAATGAACGCACCTGATCGGTACGTTGCGAAATTTATGATTAGATTTTGCTTTTATTTCTGTTAGATGTCATTCCATGGCTTAGCGATAGACTCCTAGAACTGAAAGCCTTCACACTCGAATGCCAGAGCCTGGGAGCCAGGCCAGGACTACATCTTTCACTTTTGGGCTATTATTACTATTACATGCGGATGCAGCGTCTCTATTGTATGCCTTTTAGGCCCCTACATATTCTGCCGTATGCAAGTGCGTGCCCAGCTATAGCCCTTGGTCAGCTGGAAGTGATCGCTGCTCTCACTTTGAACTTGCATTCTCCTTAAAGTTATGGGAAATCTACGCAGCTGAAAATTATTATCAACATGTTCTCTAACTCTTTCGTTCTCCCACTTCCTCCCTACTCCAAATTTCTCACCTCCACTTCGTCGATGTTATCCTGTATCTATCATCCGCCCCCTTCTAGCTTTCATTATTCTTTCTCCAGTTGGCAGCGGTCATGGCGGGATGCAACGCCAAACATGATAATCTTCAAGACAATCTGTTGCGTCTTCCCTTGGTCTTCATTTTCTTTTATTTTCTGTTTTGCCTGATGATTTGCTGACCGTACCCTAGTTTCGAGCTCTTCTTGCTCGCCGATGGCGAGAAGAAGATTGAGGAGAAGGTTTATTCTGGTAGGTGGATAATTGTCACTCTTGACGACCCGAAATAGAGTCTAATATTACTTGATAGGAATGTCCAACACCTCTGACTTTGTTCTAAAGAAAGAGGATCACACACTGGGCCACCTGCTCGCTGAGCACCTCAAAGCCCACCCCAACGTCTATATGGCAGGATATAAGAGTGAGAATTGATTTCAATGGCAAGCGGGATTGACTGTGCTAACCACGATGGGTAGTTGCTCATCCTAATGTTCCTGAGCTCTATATCCGCGTTCAAACAGACGGAACCATTTCACCGCGCGACGTTTTCACGTCAGTATGTGAAAAGCTCATCAACCAGCTCGAGATGTTGTATCAAGAGTTCACTCGCGAGTGGGAGCTGAGACGAATCACCAACACCGGAGACCAGGGTAATATGCCATCGAATGGCCATTAAAAGATTTCATCAAATCGTCTCATAGACAGGCGTTAGGGGGACAGAAAGATTTGGGCTTTTGCATTTCGGTTTTGTTTGGACCAGGGGGGAAATGAGCTTTATATTATTCAACCAAGAATCTGTTTACAAGGATCTTCAAGACCAGCTTAAAACTGGCGATCCTTTCCAACAATCAGAAACTAATATTCTGAAATAAGACCATAGTGTTTTTTCCTTGTCATTAGACGCGTAACAATGAATGTATGATTGCACAAGGGGGTAATATTGGTAATCATGTGCTGATATGAGATAAATCTGCTTAAGCTCTGATTTCTCAAGCTGCGGCGCCAACTGGCCCTTCTCCGCCAGGGATGAGCTATGAAGCTGCGTTAGCATATCTAATATCTCGTCAAGCAATGAGGGGTTGTTGGCCATACCATGCAGATATTGTTGCCGTTCAGCAGAATTTTAGGAAGCTTTGTGTGGTTTCCAGAGTAGTCGCTTGGTGAAAGAAAAGAAGTCAACACCACAATCTATAGTAGCTTCACACTGAAAACTCACAATTCCGTCACATCCTCCAGCACCATGTCTAAGCCCTTGTTAGATAAAGTGTTCCGATTGATGATGAATGAATATGAGGTGTCCACTTACTGACGTAGTCGTCAAAACCCATGAGCGTGCCACTGAATTCTGCCCGAGGTGTTAATGCTGCAGCTAGCGTCTGAGATGAGGGTACATGTTGATACCTTTGTCTCCCTTCATGACAACCCATATTCTTGATCCGACACACTTGTCAATAAGCTCTGGGGTGAGATGTCAGTGGCCTGAAATACAACCCAACATGAGGCACAGCAGAGGGACTCACCGAGGGGTAGCAGCTGCGACGCCATCTTGAAAAGCCTTCTGTATTGCCTTTCCAACTCCGCGAGTACTATGATGGAATATGATCTGATGAAGGTAAAAATTCCACAAGCTCAGACCTGGATAATCCTGCAGAAGATCAATCTCTCATTAGATTCCTTGTTCCTATGCAGCAGGCGAGCTGCCAACGCTAGGCAGATTGCAACAGCCACGAAAAAGTCCAGCCCCACAGCGGTGACTAAGCACTCATCTAACATGCGGTTTTGCTCCTTCGTGCGCCGCACCCTAAGCGCGCTGAGACGTGATGGCTGCCGGAGCGGCCAATCATCACTATTCACAGACTCAGCTTCTACCCCGGCTCACTGCGAGGGCCTGTAACAAGCTGAAGGCTCGCAATGGGGTGTTGACGGGGTCCCGGTTGCTGTGAGGTGCATACTCAATAGCGGGCTTTGGATGCGCGCAAAGCCCCCCATTTCCTATTTAACCCGTCGTCGTCCGGCTGGGAGGCATGCATTCGTGCCTGTTTACACACGCCGTTGGCTCTTCCAGAGGCTGCCTGCTTAGAGCCATGAGCTTCAACCCTCCCAATCAACTATGGAATTCTCAGTTTGGCGTTCGCTTCGGAGCGCTTGCGCCGCTGCGCCAAGAAACAAGTAATACTGCTGCTGCTGCTGCTGCTGCTGCTACTACTATATCTCAGTCGCTTCATACTTCGTTTTCTGTCCAAAGCGACGAGGGTTGGTCCCAGACTTCTGTAAACTCAACGCAGACAAGCGTATTCTCGGCCAGTGTTGATCAAGACCCACTGCCGCCTGCATCAAATGCAAAAGATGTCGCTGCTTTTGATACTCGACGGCCAACGCATGCACAGCGGCCGCCGATTTCTCTCCCGGGCTTAAATGTCGCGGCCGATGCAGCGAGAAGCCTCGCCACACCCATGGGCGCTGGCACAAAGAAGGCCGTTGAGCCACCATTTACACCACTAGAGTTCAACATTTCCAGAGAGCAGTTTCTCGCCGCCCGTGCCGCCGTTCCTGGCAGTCCAGAGTCTCACTGGTCGTATGCCATGTACCACCGAAATGGTGAAAATGGGGCTGTTGACAACGTCAAGGTCCATTATTGTGAAAGTAAATCCACCATGGAGCGCGTGTGCAGAGAGTATTTCTTGACCGAGGACGTCATTGGCTTGGATCTGGAGTGGATGACATACGCGAGAGCGGCGGATGGGCCACGGCGTAACGTCTCTCTAATTCAAATCGCTAGCCCGAGTCGCATTGCCTTGTTCCACATAGCAGTTTTCAAGGACAATGTCAAGGACAATGCAGACTTTATACCGCCGTCATTTCGCAAAATCATGGAGAATCCCAAAGTGAGCAAAGTGGGCGTGAACATCGGCCCAGACTGCACACGTCTCAAGAACCACCTCGGCGTCAGCGTTCAAGGCATATTTGAATTGAGCCATCTCTACAGAATCGTCAAGCACTTTCCGCACGAGCGCCACTTGGTCCACAAAGGGCTGGTATCGCTGGCCTCTCAAGTCCATGACCAATTGCTACTTCCCTTATACAAAGGCGAGGTACGAACTGGCAATTGGATGAGGCGGCTTAATCCGCAACAAATTGACTGTATGAGGAGCCTACATATATGAGACTGCTTGGGCAATAATATGGCTAACAAATTACAGATTCAGCATCAGATGCCTATGCCGGCCTGCAACTTTACTATGTGCTTGAAGAGAAACGAAAGATGCTCGTCCCCTGCCCTCCCAGGCCGCATCATGCGGAGCTACGGCTGCCCATTTCTCTTCCTGATTCCCCAGAAGAAGCTAAGAGGAAAGCCGACGCACTCGCCGCTTCAGTAGCAGACCCTAATTTAACGAATATCACTCCTAAACCTAGGACTTACAAACCTAGAGCTCTCAAGCCTAAAGCTCTATCTAAAGAAGCCATATCAACAGACGCCTCATCAACGGAAGCCAAATCACTAGAAGCTGAATCATCAGAAGCTCCGGCAACAAAAGCACCTACGCCACCGAAGCCAAAATCAAGGCGCTCATTGCCTAAATCTATACCCGCCGACACTAGAGATGCGCGGGTCATTGCGGGCGAGGTGCAAATGAAAGAGTATCGCGCAGCCAAAACAACCGAGCTGAAAACTCCCGCGCCATGCCTCAGGGCATATTATATTTGGCATCGAAACGAGGACCTCTGTCCTGGTGATATTGCAGCGCTCCTGCGAGAGCCACCGCTGCTGACCAGCACTGTTGCACATTACGTCCTTGACGCTATAAAGGCCGAGAATCTGCCTTATCCCGTCCTTAGACTACACAATGAGGTGATTCCTCATATTGACCTAAGCAAACCGTATTGGAACAAGCATGCATCATTGGTTGAAGAGTGTACGAAACTAGCAGACGAGATGAAGCGGGATATAGAGAAAGCAAACGAGACAAACGAGTGAAGAGCATTGATAGACATCTGTAACTTTTAGAATATTATTGTAGTCCTGGTATATCAAGCCTGAAATGAAATTAAATAAACAAAGTCTATAACGCCAACAATCCTGTGCCCCGGTTGATCTGCACCTTTTTGTCCTCTCCTCCGCTTACGATTCCCCATGTCTTGTCCCACACCACGCTCAACACCTTGGCGCCATCGCCAGCAGGAGGCAGCTTCTTGCCCTTTAGCCACTCTCTACCAATAGTATACACGGGTTCGCTGACGTTGCCGTTGCCCTCGTCAGATGATGCAGTTCGGGTGCTACGCAGATCCCACACGCGACATGTGCTGTCGTGTGAGCCAGAGACTAGTGAGTAATCATTCTCCGGGCAGGAAGCCACAGAGACAACCATGTTGACGTGGCCTCTGAGGGTCATGGCGGCTGTTGCGGCAGCAGACTCTCTGGGGTCGAGCAGGGTGATGTGTCGTGCCGATGAACCAGCCGCTACCAGGTTTGCGCCGGGAAGTGCTGTTGCGCAGAGGATAGGGTGCATGGTGGTGAGGCGAGATACCTCTTGTTGTGTTGTGAGATCGATCGTCTTGACCGTGTGGTCCAGAGAAGCCGAGTAAGCGACGGTCGAATCCTTGGGGTGGAAAATTGCGGCGGTGACTGATTCGTCGTGCAAAGGGATCATTGCCAAAGGTCCACGCTGAGCCGTAGAGCCAGCATTGGACAGCTTAGCTCGCTTGGTGTTGTGAGCGGAGGGAAGAGTCTCAGGGTCAGCCTGAGGTGCTGTCCTCTTGGAAGCAGACCACAAGCCGACGCGACCATCTGAAGACGCAGTCAGAATGCGTCGGGTGGAACCATTGACATCGATGCTGTTGATGTTCTTCTCATGTCCCCAAAGCTCCATGTTGGGCTTAAGAGTGCCAGAGAAACCATCGTTTGACTCTTTGTAGTCCCAAACCATGACCTTTCTGTCCAAACCAGCCGACGCCAGCTGAGTCGGTGACAGCCATCGCACAGCGTTGATGCGCTGAGTATGTCCTTCGCCCTTGCCGCCAGCGGAGACGGCAATCGTCTTTCCAGATGGATTCCAGATTCTCACCAGTCCATCGTAAGAAGCGCTAGCAACTCGATCATTCACGACAGCATCACCGGCAAGAAGTCCAGCAGCAGAAGTTGAAGACAAAACATCAACTCCGCTGACCCAGTCGTCGTGCTCAAAGCTGGCCTCGTAAACGGGCGGAAGGAGACTGCGAACATATTGGAGGGTCAAGGTTGTCTCTTGAGAAAGGCCATTTGATTTGAGATATTCTTCGATGCTTGTCTTCAGAAATGTGCCGTTCGCGAGGAAGTCGAGAGGGACTGGTGATGAAGTATCCAGCATAGACTCGGAATTCAGAATGCGGGAGAGGCCATATCGCTTGATGTCTGTGGTGTGTTAATTAATGTCAATCGACCTCCTTTCTTTAGCCTATGGGATATGTCTGGGAAGATCCTCACCTGCTGGCACAAGCAGTTGTCTTTTGGACTCTGGGAGGACGAGGTCTTCCTCGCTGGTGGTGAAGACGACCTTCACCTGAGCAGATGAGGCATCCATTGTGGCAAGAAAATTTTAGAAAAAATTCAGAGCGCTTCTATAGGTGCAACAGAGTATAAAAATCCGCGCGATTTTCGGATTTCAGAAAATTTGAAGTTGTGCTAGACGAAATTACCGTCCTGGCGCAAGTCGATGGTAGTGGTGTGCATTGGCAGACTAGGAAATCTCAAAAAATTTTGGAATGGGCAGCGCAGCCTTGTGAGCAGGGCTCCACTGCGGGGTTCATGGCTAAAGCGTTGGACCAATTGAAACGAAGAAAACACAAGGCTGAGAGCGTGGTCTAATGCACGCTAAGCCGCATCTAGACCGCTTAATGATGCTCTAAGACGCCAAAAGGCATAACAGAGTGAGACAAGTAGTCAAAAAGAAGTGGGAAACAATCTGTGGACCAATATCTTGCTTGGCCGCTCCCAGATCAACTATCCTTGTCCTCCGGGGAATTGGCCAGAGAGATCTATACTGGAGACGGAATAGTCAGCTCATACTCAGCTACATACCAACACACACTTCGGAGCATCAGAGACAAACTTTCTACGTCATGTTTGAGCGTTGGATACATTCATCAGGCAGATCATGCTCTGAATAGATGAGAGCACTCATAGTGCAAAATAGCCTTGGCATTGCAATGCACTTTAGCGTCACCGGCTTGCAAATTGAGTGCCGAATACAACCCAAACCGCCAAGATGGCCACAATGGCGATAGGCGGCGGTACTGCAATGCGGAGGAGAGCCAATGCCGTGACGATAAATGCAACTCTAGCTTCGGAGTCGTCTCCCATTGGGGGCAATGGATAAACTCGTGGGAACTCCCAAGATATTCCATCGTAAATGCATTTACACCAGCCAATCCGAACCTCTGGTCACTCGACCTCGATCTGCTCCCCCGCAATCCATGGCGTCATCCCCACACTGCTAAGGTAGTGCACGAGATCAACTTGACACCTCACCTCCCGCGGCAGGCTTGCCTTGACCCGCCGGCTGCGAAGTATGCAGGGACATGAACCTAATAGTGCGGTTGCTGCTGCGCGTGGAAGAGGGCGCGTCAGTGGCTATGATGCTGAGCGGCGTTGCGTGGCGGCCACGCTAGGTGAGGAAATCATGCAAGCCCATTGGCGGGAGGGCACATCGCTCTAGGCACTGGTCGGCATGGAGGAAAGAAGTGGCATTGGGGAGGGAGAAACAAGGTAGCCCTAAGCATTATTCATAATGGCATAATAGCATAGCACAGAGATATGGCATAAAAAGAAGCCCTCTCCTTAGGTAAGCGGGCGACACACCCATTCGAAATGGCTTCTCCCGTGATCCGCATGCAGCAAATGCAGATATAAAACGCATACATGAACTTGCAAGTATAACAGCGCTCGGTTTGCGCTGTTAGTGGTAGCCCAACCGCGCGCTCCACTTTACGGCCTTGTTGCATAACCCCAGACCCGCCACCTTTAGCACCTTTGGAGGTTGAGGTCCCCACTTTCTTTTGTTGCACCCCTCCAAAGCTTCAGTCCAAGTCCCTCATCAAGTTCTTCTCCCCCTCTCGGCCTGATCTTCTTTTCTATCGCTGCTGCTCATACTAAAGCCTCAGATTCGGCGTCAACTGTCCTTCGACTGTCTGGAGCCAATATCGGCGGTTCACGGTCTCAGCCATTGTCTTGCCTCGCTGCCAACACCCTCTGCCGCACGCAGAACCATCTCCCGCTGTCTTAAGCTCTGACGCCACCAGAACCAAAGCTACCAACCAAACCCAATCACACCACAATATCTCGCACCGAAATTCGGCCGTACTAAACAAAAGTTTTTCTTCGCTTTTCGTGATAGCTACAGTCCCGGTGAGTTGCCCTCCTGCTTTATGCTCGCTTTTACGAGCGCAAAGGCTTACAATTCCAATGTCTAGCTTGTGCGAACTCGCGCAACCCTAATACCTACGTCATCTGAATTGTCGGCTCGTGGCATAGGCTTCGCGCCTGAGCTATCACCATTGTCAAGCAACTCTGCGATAGTCTACAGTTCAGAACGACGCAATGGCCGACGGACACCCTGTTCGCGACATCAAGAACCACCTTCTCTTTGAGATTGCTACGGAAGTAGCTCATCGAGGTGAGTCGCATTCTGCCCCTCGCGGGCCATGGGTCACTTTTGCCTCTGCGCCCGTTCCTGCCCAATGCTAGGCACAACTTGAAGAGATTGCCTCGCTAACATGTGATTTACCTTACAGTCGGTGGTATCTACTCTGTGCTCAAATCCAAGGCTCCGGTTACTACTGCTGAATATGGCGATCGATACACGCTTATCGGTCCACTCAACCACCAATCGGTACGCCCTACCTTGCAAGAAAAAATTAATTAATAACTCAAAGTTGGGCATCAACTGATGACAAACAGGCCGCAGTCGAGGTCGAAGAGATGGAGCCCACCAATAAGGAGCTGGCCGCTACCATGCAGACCATGAAGGATCGGGGAATTGGCATGCTGTACGGCCGCTGGCTGATTGAGGGCGCTCCCAGAGTGCTCTTGATTGATACCAAGACGGCTTACAACTTTGTCAATGAGTGGAAGTCCGATCTTTGGTCTGTGGCCAGCATTCCGTCCCCACCTGACGACGATGAAACCAATGAGGCTGTTGTGTTTGGATACTTGGTGGCGTGGTTTCTTGGAGAGGTAAGAATTTTTTTCTCTCATCCGCATAACCCCAACGATGACGATGTTACATTCTCACTGCATCTTTATTCCTCGACATTTGATTGGCTGCCGCTAACATGCAAGTAGTTTGTATGCCACGAAAAGGAAAAGGCTGTCATTGCCCATTTCCACGAATGGCTGGCTGGTGTTGCTCTACCCCTTACCAAGAAGAGACGGATTGATGTTACGACCATCTTCACGACCCATGCCACTCTCTTAGGGCGATATCTCTGTGCTGGCTCTGTTGATTTCTACAACAACCTGCAGTTCTTTGACGTTGATGCTGAGGCTGGAAAGCGTGGCATCTACCATCGGTACTGCATTGAACGTGCTGCTGCTCATTCTTGCGACGTCTTCACAACTGTCTCTCACATTACCGCTTTCGAGTCAGAGCATCTGTTGAAGAGAAAGCCTGACGGTGTGCTGCCCAACGGTCTCAATGTTACCAAGTTCTCGGCAGTTCATGAATTCCAAAACCTGCACCAGCAGGCCAAGGAGAAGATCCACGACTTTGTCAGAGGTCACTTCTACGGCCACTATGACTTTGAACCAGAGAACACGCTGTACTTCTTCACTGCTGGGCGCTACGAATTCCGGAATAAGGGTGTCGACATGTTCATTGAGTCTCTTGCGCGACTCAACCACCGGCTCAAGGATGCAGGCAGCAAGATGACTGTCGTGGCCTTCATCATCATGCCCGCTCAGACTACTTCGCTGACTGTGGAGGCTCTCAAGGGCCAGGCCGTCATTAAATCCTTGAAGGATACTACCAACATCATTGAGCAAGCCATTGGTCGTCGTATCTTTGAGCGGTCTCTCAAGTGGCACGAGGGCGACCCAATGCCAGATGAGAAGGAGCTCATTTCCGGTCAGGACCGCGTTCTCTTGCGTCGACGTCTCTTTGCCATGAAGCGCCATGGGCTTCCCCCCATTGTCACCCACAACATGCTCAACGACAGCGAAGATCCTGTCTTGAACCAAATTCGTCGGGTGCAGCTATTCAACCACCCCTCAGACCGTGTCAAGGTTGTGTTCCATCCAGAGTTCCTCAACTCGGCCAACCCCGTGCTGCCATTGGATTACGATGACTTTGTGCGTGGCTGCCACATGGGTGTCTTCCCCTCATACTACGAGCCATGGGGCTACACTCCTGCCGAGTGTACAGTCATGGGAGTTCCAAGCATTACCACCAACCTCTCAGGTTTTGGATGTTACATGGAGGAGCTCATCGAAAACTCCAGCGACTACGGTATCTACATCGTAGACCGAAGAATGAAGGGAGTTGAGGATTCCGTCAACCAGCTGAGCCAGTTCATGTTTGAATACTGCGGCAAGAGCCGACGTCAGCGTATCAACCAGCGAAACCGTACTGAGCGACTCAGCGACTTGCTGGACTGGAAGCGTATGGGCATGGAGTATATCAAGGCCCGACAGCTCGCTCTTCGACGAGCATACCCCAACTCGTTCAACGGAGACGAAGAGGAAGAGGAGATTGAAGACTTCATCCGTGGACCGGAGCAGAAAATCTCCAGGCCGTTCTCCGTCCCTGGCTCACCTCGCGACCGCACTGGCATGATGACTCCCGGAGACTTTGCCAGTTTGCAAGAGGGACGAGAGGGCTTAAGCACAGAGGACTATGTAGCCTGGAAGTTGCCGTAAGTATCTCACGCCGTTTAGGCATGCTTCATAATACTGTTGACATCAGCTAACATGTTGAATTCTTAGTGAGGAGGAGGACCCCGAAGAGTATCCCTTCTCTTTGACTCTCCGAGCAAAGCAACCCAGTGGCGTGGACCCAGAAACCCAAGCCACCCTGAACGGTGAGAGCTGAAAGCAAAGGCGTATTCATGAGTAGCGTACGTTCCAAATCGGCATTATATGGGGCCAGGGATGTTTTGATAGTGACTTTTGACTGCATCAAATCTTTTTGATATGTGTTTTTTGTCTCTCCCATAATTACGACCAGCATAATGTGGAAGCAAAAGCAGATTGGGTAAAATGAAAACAAACAAAAAAAGCGGAAAGGCCCTGAAACAAGGGTGCTTGGGCGGAGAGAGTGGATGTATGTGACGGATCAAATATGGGTTTGATCGAGGTGGAAATAAAACATAAAAAAATAACCAAATACAATGATGGAAGTTGAATGTTGAATGATAGACGGCGTCATTCTTTACCACGTGTTATAGTGAAACACCTTTGCTCCACGATGTACATGACTAGGCTGTATGATATCACAAACACGTGCTCCGTTAGCACGAGGCGGGATGGGGATGGGATACTGCTACTGTAGATAAGATGGCGATCCATCTAGCGCCGCAGCACTCGAGAGCCGATGCGGCTGAGGACCAGTGGTGGATCTCTAATTACAGATGCTCCGTAGTAACCCGCAGGTGAGGCTTGAGTTGTGTGAGAGATACAGTATATCCGATGGAGCTCCAAAGCGCGCGCACACGCTGATACTCTATACTACTGTACCGTACAGTTCTGTACGACTCCTAGTTTATTAAAAGGTACGAATTCATCTCCGAATATCTGCAGAGAGGATCGAGTGATAGGAGATGAGATGGGTCGTCATTATGCTGATGATATTGACAGGTACAGATATAAACGGTGCCGTCGTACGAGAAAACCGTCCATGGAACGGTCAATGGTCGAATGAGCATCATGCGTTTTCTCTCAGTCTTTGATATGGTGGCCGAAGCGAGACCAGGGATGGGATACTAGCACCAACAAGCGAGAGAAGGGAAAATGGAGCCCGCGAACCCCCCCCCTGGGGATATTCAGCCATCGCCAAAATGGCGGTGATTGGGAAAAGAATTTCGATTGGGTGGGAAATCTTTTTTCTCTCCCTGTTAGTTGCTAGCGTTCAACTACGACAATGGACAAAGTGGGTATGGAGCGGTTGCTAAGGCGAGATGGCGTCAGGGACGGGACAAGTGATGGGACGAACGGTGGGATGAAGCAGATTGATGAAGAACGGAGCGGCTAGCGAAGAAGAGTCACGACGGAATCTCGGAGCGGATTAGCAGCAGCGGTGAACTGGGGACAGGGATAGCCATGGGGGGCTAGTGCTGTTGTTGTCTGCTGGCATGGGGAGGCGAAGATACGAGAGGCTGAGCGAGCGAGGGATTGGTCGGCGCCAAGGAGGACGGCCGATGCGGTGAGGCTTCTGTAAGGCTTCCGTGCATATACACCGTCTCTTTCTACTGCACACGCGAAGCTGCCATCCATCTCATACTGTACTGTGTCTCGAACGAACCGAGGAAGAGGCCAGCAGTGGGAGCATCCAAACGGCCAATCAAGCACGAACCATGGACCATGCTTGGCCAACCAGGTCCCTCCGCATAGAGCACATCATATTGCGGAGGAAATTACCAACAGACGATCTCATCCGCTCTCTCTAATTATACTAGAGGTGGTCTCTGCTGGTTTGCATCACACAAAAAAAAAAAAAAAAAATGAGAATCAATTTTTTCACTCTATAAAACCCCCTGACAGCTTGCCCCCCAGAGATTGTTGCCTCTTTCGGATAGCTTTGCTGGAGCGCCCCTCTCCCAGCCGCGAGTGGCTAATTTCGGTAGGTCGCTTCTAGTGTCTCTTGTTTATTTTGTGCTTGAGCGATCCGAGGGCGTTGTTCTCAGGGGGGGATGTATCTCACAGTGCATCTCTTTTCTATAGCTTTTTTTTTTTTTTTCCTTCACCCGTATGCATGTCTTGGCCTCCAAGTTTTTTTCGTCCCGGTTGAATGCGGGGCCTGAGATGTAGTTGATGCGCTGTCAAGTCCATACATGCTTTTGGCGGTGGAGATGTGTATGTGTGTCTCACAGTAAAGATGGATGTACTCACTTTTTTGTTTTGATTCAAATAAGGCTAATGGGACACGCGCAGCACAATAGCAGCTACTTGTATATGTTACAGATAGTTGGACAATAACAAGCATCATAACAACCTTTCAGCTTTTGCCTTTTCTCTACAGACTGGGCTACAACGTGATGCTTCTCCATGTAAGATTTAGATCCGCAGCAAAATCAACTAAAGAGATTTGCAAACTAGCGCCCATCTTCTTTTTGCGTCATGTCATGCCCATCTCGCTTCTGAACCTCGGGCATATCTCCCTCATCCCAAAAGAAGAAGAACGGCATACACCTGTTCGCATTGGCCCAAAAAAAAAACAATGCAAGACAGAGAAGAAGAAGAAGAAATGAAACTACTTTGTCTGAGAGACGCGTTTTCTAAGATTATTACTTACCGCAGGCGGTCTGCGAAGCGAGGAGTGATGTGCAGTATGCAAGCATCGTGATTATCTAAGACAATGTCGCAGTTGCAAGCAGTGCGAGGATACTGTACAGTACCTGTTTGTTAGGTTGATGTGTCTTTGCAGCTTCTCTGTTTGGAAGTTTCGGCTTCGGCCGAGTTGATGGGTTGGTTTAAAGCATTGAGGCATGTATTGCTCCGAAATGCCATTGCACCCGTATCTTTAGTTTCACATGACTGGAAAAATACATTTCCACATCAAGCTGAGAGAGCGAGAAATGAAATCATAGTGTTTTCCATTTTCAATGATGCCTTGGCTCTGTTGGTTGCTGCCTATGTACGCGTTTGCAACTATACGTAACCCTTCAACTACGCCACCACCGACACATCACCACATCCCGATATAGACGGACAGCATGAGGAATGCCACCACCACTATTACGCGTACCATGGGTAGTATCACTACCAAAATCTCCACCTGTGGCTATCTTTGTATACCTGTAGATACCAGCACGGGCATGCACTGTAAGCATCTTGCGCGAATATAAAGAAAGACAAAGACAAAAAAAAAAAACCAAGGAAACAAAGGGCAAGGCTGCCTGCTAGGCATCTGCAGGTAGGTACAAAGACAACCCTGGAAGGCATCTGCATCGCCGTCTCCGACAGCGACAAGGGGCCTGTAATACGGAAATATGCCTATTTCGTTTGCATAAAACAAGAACAGCACCCCAGTCATTCTTTATCCTTTCCTCATCTTCAGGTGGCTTTTGCCAAACAGAGCTCGTATGTGACAGTATACGAGTTGACAAGTAATAATATACTGTTAATGACAGCTAAACCCTGCTTTAAACTCTCCTGAACAGCTACCTGTACCATGTAAACTACATCATGTACAGTGCACAGTATGTAAGTAGCTCGTACAGCATCTCTCCCGTTTCGCGTGGCAATAGCCATATTTTTCCCACGTGCGGGATTGGATGACACACATGCCCCTTGTCTACCTACGTACATACTGTACGGTGCACGTATCTTGTCGATGCGGCCAGAGGACATGTCGAGATGAAGATTAATTGGCGCAGCAGAGCTGCAGTGTGTGCAGCGAGACCCTGAATTGAGAACCCTATACTACTACCTAATACTGAGGTTATAGCGCTCCTGGCCTATTAACCTACCACTAACTGGCCGACTGCTAACGGACTCTTCTCTCCGCCGCCACCACACTCACATCATCTCACACACTCATTCACCATCACTTGACAAATATGGAAGCTCCAGACATCACCACCATAAGAAAATCATCGTGCATACAGTATACACACCGCCTTGAAAAACTTTCATCAGATTAGCAGTAATATGACCAGCATTAGATGTTATAACAAGCTTAGTGGTGTTATTCCCATGCACATACTAACTGCCTAGGCCACACGTCGGCAATTAGCTCCAAGCTCCATACATGTGCATGTACAACACATCGTCAACTCCACCATATCGGAGCCTTTGGAGAAGAGAAGAGAAAATCTCACCATCACCATGAGACTCCTGTTTTCTCTCTTACAGTAGTCTTTTACCCCTCCTCGACAAAAATGAATAGCTCTCAATAGCGCTGTTTACGTGTCTTTTTTCATGTCTTTTTTTCTTTTTTCCTTCGCCCTCCAATCAGCCTCTTCACAGCCCAAGTCCCTCATACAAAACCATACACCTCACTCACCCAAGCAAGCGATGCCATACATCACAGTCATACCAAAACCCCCCCACAATTCATCAACTAAAACTCATCAGCCGTCCAAGATCGCCATCTCCAATAGCCGTAGTACCGCTAGTAGTATCCCATACGCCGTCACGCCCAAGATACCCACTCTGGGCATCGACGTGTACATACTGTACACATGTCAAGCCGTCACTTACAAGCATGTTACCCGCATGGACTAGCAGTCCTGCTAATGCATTCAACCCATTCACGCAATTCTTCATCAGTCGGCATCGTTACTCGCAGGCCCCAGAAAAGCCCGACTCTTGTACACCGTGTTCCTGGCCGACCGCCTTCCACGCGCCAGGGGATGCCATACCGTTTTGTACAGTATGCAGGAGAGGAGGAGAAATCTTTTGCCCACCCGGGCCCACGGAAAACCCTTGCAACGGCACACCAGCTTACAGAGTACGTAGCATCGTAACGTCGGTGTAGAGACGTCTGAACTCGCCTCAGCAACAGGTCACGTCCAGAGGGGGCTCTATTCAATTCACACAAAAAAATAGACTTCACTTGGCAAAATGGAAAATCATTCAGAAAAAAAAAAGATGTGCAAAGGTCCAAGAAAGATCTCTTCATTGGTAAAAGCATCATGAACTACTTAGCGTAGATAAAACGAAGAAAAAATGCACGTTTGCCAGCTGCTGCGCCGATCGCATCGCGGCTTTCCATCCCACCTCCCTAGAATAAAAAGCAGAAAAAAACGCCAAGAGTGTCATGTTCGCATGATGATACTCTTCTCATGTAGTCCCCACGTAAGAATGAAAAAAACGCCGTCTGTGCAATGTGCCCCCATTTTTTTGTTATGCCATATGAAATACGCCGCCTATAAAAAAAAAAAAGAACAATGATGTTGATAAAGGACAGGAGAGAAGGATAAAAAGGACAAGATTGCAGCGCCAGCCGCTGGTCGGAGCATTCGTGAAAAATAAAAGGAATGTGGACCCAGTATTGGGATTGAAGGAGAAGAAAAATTCGAGGGCGAATAGAATAGGAGCGGTGTATGGGCCTGCTCATACTCTGATGCTTCGTCGCCGAGTCAAGAAGCCCTGGCGAATCCGTTTTGTCGGTGACAGGGGTGACGACGCATCGCTAACCGGCGACAGCGTGGCGGCTGAGTAGCTGCTGGCTCTCCTTGAATTCATGGCTGCTCCTGGGTACGAGGGCAGAGCTGGCTGTGGTGACGAGATGCGCGGGGTGCTAAAGTGGTTCTCCTCCTTTTCCTCGCTAAGCTGCTCCATAGGGCCCGTTTGCAGTGACAGTCCTTCTCGAGAACGCGAGGCCGAGGGGTTCAGGTTAGGCCTGCTACGCTTTCTGACCAGGCTGAGCGTCCTCTTGAACATTGCCGCCGTCTTTCGGAGCTGGGGCTCAGGCTCTTCTGGCTCTGGTTTTGACGCAAAGGGGTCGATGTTGAGGAACGAATTTGAGTCCTTGTCGAAGGCCACCGGGGACATGATGCTACTTGAGCGAGGAGGGTGCTGGAATACTGTGGCTGATGATGTGGAAGAGACAGATTCCTTTCGTCTGCTAAACGCAGGCTCGGTTGATATCCTTGTAAGCTCGGTAGCAGGGCGTTCCGAACATGAGGTCTGTGATCTTGCCCTTCGAGAAAGCTGCACAATGCAAGGCTTTCCTGAAAAGACAACAGAGACGATCCGGGCAATGTCCTGGCAAGTCGGTGGCTGCTCTTGCACCTCTTGTGTGTGCTCGCTATCGGAGCTGTAGTCGCAATCGGAGAAGTCGTCGGCGGAGGAAGAAACGTCCTCTTCTGATGAAAGGTAGAGGAGGTGCGGTGCGGCGTGAGTGAGGACGGGTCGGTGTTGTGAAAGCTTTTGAGGCATGGTGGCCAGCAGGCGTGAAGCTCTCAGAGAGCTTCTGGGAGGTAGAGCTGGTGCCTTTGAGAGCATAGTTTCTGATTTGGTGGTGGTTGGCGACATGTTGTCGAATTGGGCCATGTCAGTGGCAGTGGTTTCGGTACTAGAAGTCTCTGAGCTTGGTGGGAAGCTTCTTCTTCTATACAATGTTCTCCTGGTGTGGTCCTGCCCCTCTAGAGTATGGCTGTGTGGAATGAGATCGGCTTGGTTGTTCGTGTTCGAGCGGTCCACCAATGACATGTTCTGGTGGATAGGCGAGCGCTAGGAGTAGGCGAGTGCTCGCAGACGCAAATAGCTGTCAAGACGATATTGAATTTTTCGTGCCCGTCTTAGTCTGTTGGTGGCTTTGCAGGGATGATCCAAGACCAATATAAAAAAAATTTTGAGAAAGAAGAGAGAAGATACGAGGGAGAGACTCTGGTGAGGTGGATGGGAGAATAAGGCGTCAAGAAGGGAAAGGGCGCTGGAGGGAGACTGGAGACCGGAATGCAAAGTTTCTGTTCTCGTCTCGCGCAGAAGAAGCGAAAAGGGAAAAATGAAGACAAGGAGAAGAGAAGAGAAGATTTCCTGTTCGAGAAAGGAAAAAAAAGAGAGATCATGTCTCTCCGCTGGAAGGGGGGAAAGCACATAGATAAGTAGCCTGCTCGTGTTGTATGCATCGCAGGCATGGCATGTTCCACCATCTGGCACGCGGGCTGCCGTGCACGTTGCGCAGCCCGCACTGGGTACATGCAGCGAACGGCGCCCGGGCCACGGCGAAGCGGACCCGCCTTCCACCATGGCGTCTCCTTTTAGTCGAGCGTGGCAGGGGTTCTGAAAAATGGGGGTGCGAGGGGAGGGGGATCCACTAGCTAGCACTAGAGCACTATAGAGCACTAGCAGAGCACAGCTCTGTGTATTGCTTGTATACCTTGTACATACCGCTGGTATGACTTGTACTCTTCCAGCTTCGCACACTTTATTACGCAAATGTCACTGACTGGCTCCCCTGCCACCGAGTCGTTTCACAGGCCTGCGCAGCCAACTGGCAGCGTCTTCTACCTGGTATGATGAGTGCGGCCAACGGAGCGAGCAGCTGTTTCTGTCCACGGGCGCTCCTCACCATTTCGCTTTCGTCCAAGCTGTCATATTTTCATATTTTGCCAAAAAAATGTGACTGCTGCAGATATACCTACTGCCTAGTAGTAGTGAGCAAGCTGAGTTCAGTTGCGCAATCCATCGCATGCAGCGCCACCTCCAAGTTCTCCAAGTTCCAGCCTGTGGCTAGAGACTCCCACAGCGCTCAATGCCTCGCTAAAGCCTCCATCCCAAGGCTTCAATCTCTCGCCCAGCCACCGCCTGCACTATGTCATCATTCCAACAACCGCTAGCGCACGTCTACTGCACCCAGCGGGCACCTTTAATCGGCGAGTCTTTTCCAACCTGCCAGTAGCTCAGGCGAGGAGAGTCACGACATCAGCATATTGATGCCCTAAGTTCTGGCTAGTCCTGCGCATCGAATTCCTAGACACGTAGGTACATGCAATAGTGCTGCTGTGCAGAGCAGGTACTACAAGTCTCATGGACTCCTCGCAGATCTCAGGCCGTAGTTGTGCTGATCCTTCTCTCCTGGCACCTGAATTACAGACACACTTGTACCAGGTGGGAAGAACCCTTGGACATCACTCATTCTCCAGAAATTGTCAACCCTAATCCTAAATCCAGCCAGAAAGCAGACACGGCCACCACAGGACAATGGGAAAACTCTTTTCCCCACAAGCCGTCGTCTGATGCACCGCCTGCTCTTCTCCTCGGACCCTGGCTGGCCCGTCCAGGGCAGCCACTCAAAGGCCGTGGCAGACGCCAAAGCCGTCGGCGCGATGACTAGAAGCCTAGACAAGCCACAGCGGAAGCAAACAATCGAAAGCATCAGCAGCTCAGCCAGCAAAGCCAAGGGACCTAGGGGACCTCAATTCACTAGCAGCATGCCGGGCAGATCGCTAATCTTTGTCACGCGGCATTCTAAGGTGGCTACCTACCTATATCCATCCAATGACATTGTGTGTACGGAATTGGCTGGAGATGAACAAAACGCTTGTAGCTCGTTATTAAACTGCCTCCCACCTACTACCTACCTGTAGTAGGTAGTAGCGACGTTGCTCGGCAATTCACGTCTCCGCCAAAGCACGGGGTAGCATCCAGCCGCAGATCGTCTTAAAGCAGATGCCAGCATCCGAGACGGTTCGTGGGAGAGACGCTGATTGCCGTGCTGGGGGGCGGGCGTAAGGGGATGACGCGAGTTGCTAGCACGGCATGTATATACTATGCTGGGGATGCTGGTATAGAATGAATCGAATAGCGGGAGTAGGCTTGCTAAAGAAGAGCTAAGATGGCTGATTGGCGATTTCAGCCCGTCTTAGACGATGAATTGCCGTGGCGGGAGGTAATTTGCTACTATTCATGACTCGGCACATATCAAGTACCTAGGCAAGGTAAGGGATAGAGCACATGAAATTGCCCGCAACAGCAGGTCCAGCAAAGCATCCATCATGCAATACTAGCCTCAGCCATAATATAATCAATTATATGTGAAAATGTATATAATCTGCTATTTTTGGCGTTTCAGGATATTCGAGGATATTTCAGGCCGTTTTGTTATTATAAAAAGACCGTCCAGGCAACTGAGCAATATTTGGAAGCATCAGCCAACACACTTTTCCCAAAGCATAGGCCAGCCATCGTCACCAACACATGGCGAGCTCAGTAGTCCCATCTCTTTTTTGTACTTTTTATTCGGATAAGAGAAGCCCAAGCGCCTCCCTTCTCCTCCTCTCCGCCCCTTCGACATTAGCATTTTAATTATGTACTCTGTGATTAGGCCCCACGGCTGGCTGCACTGTGGTGGTGCACAAGAATAGCTGCATCCCGCAATATTAACAACGAGCCGCACAGACTGCGCCGTCGACGCAGGGCGGGAGGGATACATGATGATCAGGGCTCTCTTTCGGAGTGGGTAATTTAATATTCCCGTTGCCTTGTACGAGCCCACGTGTTTGCGGGTGTGTGTGTGTGTGTGTGTGTTCGTATGCAAGAGAGAAACGTCGCGGAGTTCTCCGTACGAGATACGGCTACCCTATCATCAGGGCTGATCAGAGACATCCCAACACATCTATCTGCCTTTTTTTTTTGTGCCTTGAAATTCTCCTTGCTGGTACGAGATCATCAGACCATGAGATAGATTCGTATTGTCTTTCAAGATGCGAGGCAGTCTCCGAGCCAATCCCCTCCATCCACCTCATTCCTGCATCGCACCATCAGTGTGTACATTGCGCCGTCGAATTGAAGTCCAGTACTAGCATTTCTCTCTCCCACGATCCAATCACACATTGCCAAACATCCAGACTCTAGATTCTAGACTCGAGATTGCAGCTCTGCTAGCCATTTGATTACATCAGAGCATGTACAAGTCTGCATTCTGACTGGCCCTGCCTATTTTTGTAGCGCCGACTTGCACACCCACTCGTCACTTGCTGGCGCTTCTCAGTTAGCCACCGCGCCGTCCAACCATCTTATGTACGAATCACGGCACTGCAACGCTGCAGGAGATGCACATGAAAAAACTCCCCTCGCCCCATTTTCCTTGTTTCTTCTTCCTTGGCTGCGAGCTACGGACTGTTTATCTGTACGTGCATATATACGGAGTACATTTATGGCGTTGGCATCTTGTAGGCTAATCTGCTGGCAGCTGTTTTGCGGCCCATCTCAGCTTCAAGTACAAAAGAGTCTCTTGTGACTTGTATGACCAAAAAGCCATCACTCTATCGCTTGTACAATCCGAGATCGTCTCTACCGAACCCCTGATTTGCAACACCCGAGTCGCACCAGATTCCACGGCTCTGAATGCCTCCGTGCGCAAGATAGGCGATTTGATTGCCACGCAGCGTGTACAGTACGCGTGCACGGGACAGATTCGAAACTCGAAATCCATCTCCTACTAGGTAGTGGCTGGCAAGTGAGGGAGCCAGCAAAGGAGATGGATAGGCCACACTAAGACAAAGACAAATATACTCCAGCTCTCCTCTTTCTCCAAGAAACTAGTGTTGCCCATTTACTTGCTACTCCCTCTTGAAGGATCGCAGCCTTGGAGCTTGGACTTTCACACGACCTCGTATCTGCCACAATGCATGTCTCAAACAAGACGCCACCAGAAGAACAACTTGGCGATAAGCCCAAAGCCCCAGCAGCAGCCTGCTCAGCGGCACACACAAAGCAAGGCTGGAACCTGCTAGTGCCGCAGAAAACGACCATCTGACAGCTACCACTCGCGACGTGCAGCGCTTCAAATCTGTACGTCACTTTCCCGCATCTCGATTGTGCCCTTGTTGTTAGTAGTCCCGGAGGCCTGAGGTCCCGAGCATGCTAGCAAGCTGGGTATCTGAACAGTCAAGCTGTACTGTATGCAGCCTTTTGTAAAGCGCCTGAATCTAACCAGCCGTTGACTGCGAATCGCCCAGTAGCCGTGCTCTAGTCTCTGGAACAAGGCACGACTCCGTACAGATCCTTTCGACTATCGAGCATCGAATCCATTCTTACGTATGTTGCCACCTTGATGTCCATCATGACACTGAAATAGCAACAGCGTTAGGCATGACAGATCTCATCACCACTTTTAGATACGATGGTGCCTACAGGTTGTAGGTACTATCTTGGTGCTGCCGCCAAGGGTACAAAAGGTACCTGAGGGTACGCACGAGCTGGAAGGAGGCCCCATAGATGGCGTCATGATGGGGCTGACACCCTCTGTTGACGCCAACCTTGCTGCATGCGCCACACCTTCTTACCATCAAACCTTCTTTTTGGCGGGGGCCTGTGCCACGGGGACAGCTTACCAGCCACAGCTCCTCCAGCCATCCGTCAGCCAATCTATGTCACCCTATGCCTCAACCAGTTTAGTCGCATCTCGTTCTTTGGACGCCATAATCGTAATTCAGAAATAGAAACTTCGCGGCGTCGAACCACAGCGGCTGTGCAGCTCCAGCTAAAGAGTCCACAACGAAGAAAAACTCCGAGAAGAACGGAGAATTAGGGAATATCCCTAGAGTAGAGAAAAAAAGAACAATCTAGACCCTCTTGCTTGGCCATCATGCTGAGATTAACCCCAAAGCTCAAGGTACCACCTACTGTAGGTAAGAGAAAAAAAAAAAAAAAAAAAAAAATCAGACTCGTCATTTTCTTGCCCATGGACCCCTCCCGTTTCAACATCAGCCTCGGGCGTTTCAATCAACGGACGGCTCGCTGGGCCCCCCTCTCTGCAAGCAAGGAACCCAGCCGTGCCCCTGGCCGACGGGAAACGTTTTGTTTGACGATTGTTCCTTAATAATTGTTCTCCATCACCCAGCTAAACGCCAAGGCGAAACAAAACCTGATACACGGCACGGTGGACTATCCCACGTGGGCGCAATATTTTTTTTTTTACCTTTTGCGCAATGATGTGTTTGAGACAGATGGAGATTTACGTTGAAGAGATGTTTAGTGAGCATGCCTTTTGTCTGCGTATATGTCGTGCGGAAAAAAGAAATGCATGTCTTGCACCCGTAGTCTATCACATGCTACTGCATATTTCCATCTAATATTGCTACCATTTTTTCTATTCTCACTACAAGAAAATAAATCTTTTTTAAAGACATATTGTATCAACATTCTCAATATAAAATTAGTAGGTAGAATAAGATATTGATAGATACGTAGACAAGCAAGCATTATTCGGAAGCTTCCCCAGGCGCTGCTTACTTGCTGGGGATACCCACCTCTTGCCATCTCAAACGCCCACCTGAGCTGGTTTCATCCTCCGTCGAATAGACTAAAAAAGATCGGAAGCAATCGATCAAGGCAAGACAGAAGGAGATGCCCTGCCCGATGTCCATACAGTATTCACAGTATCGCAGCCCTGGAAAGTGACTTGTACATAGCGTAGGCTGTTAAACATAAAAAAGCCATCTTCCAGAGCTGCGCCCAGAAGAGAGTCCCTCCCCCAAACTCAAAAAAGAATCCGACTAAGCCTCTTCTTCATCATCTGGCTCTAAATCGGGAAAATACCTAATTTTTGTACTCCACTAGTCGGCTCAAGAGCATAAAATCCCAAGAAGCGTCAGACTGGTACCGTCTAGTTGGTTGGGCCGAGAATGACTAACACCACATGGCGCTGCCATAAGCTTATCGTTCACGCCTCACACCCAAAGGAGTCATAATCCAGGCTACAAATAGAAGTCATCATATGATAAGGTTAACCCGATCGCCTTAATGCAGATCAAGTGTTTGCTGCTATAATAAGCGCGGATGATGGATCTTCCGTAATGTCAGAGAAGGCTGGCAATATACGGCACAAATAAAGGCAAAAATGAAGCAAATCAAGCTAAACCAAACAACTTGTATAGAACTTTTTCGTCGACGCCGACGAAGATTATGAACCGACTGATAATGTACCCCTAGTATAGTCCCAGATCCTTCAGTTTTGTGTGTTTTCTATATTATAGTGAATACTAAAGATTAGAAATTGAAGGTGAAGGGAGAAAAAGAAAATAGAGAAATCAAGGCATAAAGCACAAATTGCTACCATCAATCATCATGCCTAGTATATGCCTCATGACCAAAGCCCCATGACACCGAAGCGGGCAAATTGCCTCAGGAAAGAAAGAAAAAAAAATGGAAGAGTGATAGAAAAAGAAGGAGAAAAAAAAAAAAATCATGGCCAAAGTGATGGCGGCGGCCGCAGAGAATCTCCACCGCTGCTCGAGGGTCGCCAAGATTCGGATGCAGCAGATCCCCTGCGCCCAAACTCGTCTGCCATGCCAGGGGGTGGAGGCAGAGGCAAGAATAGACCGCTGCCATCTCCAACCATGATACTGCGCCGAACCTCGCCTCGGTTCCATCCCTCCCCAGTGACATCTGCCGCCAGGCCGTAGCTGCTGACGGGGCGCCGCAGTGCCGGGCCTACGGCGGTCAATGCGTCAACTTTGCTAAAGTTCCATTTACCAAACTCGTCGGTCTTGGTGTACACTTCGAGGGTGGTGACTGGCCGCGGAGCAGCAGGTCGCAGGTGCGCCGCAAATGGATTGTTGGAGCTGAATCGATGTGCTGCTGGTGCACGAGGTGCCATGAGCTGTCGAGGAGATGGAGATTTGGGAGAAGTCGGAGAGGCTGGAGAGGTACCGTATGGGTTGTAAGTAGGAGAGGCTGGCATTCCTGGATACGCCATGCGAGTGCTGTGAGTCGAGTTGCGAGATGAGGTTCGCATGTGTGCTCCCGCGAAGCCAACGTCGGGAGGAGGCAGCCCCTGAAGTTGCTCGGGGAACGACTCATCGTGAACATAGAGCCTGCGCAGCTTAGGCATAGACCCAGAAAGGACTGATGAGGCGAGGTAAGTGTACCAGCTAGCTTTCATGCTGGCATACACCTCCTTATCTGACTCGGTAGAAATCTCGTAGCGTAGGATTTCGAGGCTCTGAGATGCGAGCAACCCGATGCCTGCGTTCTGCGGGAATGCTTCCATCACCTTGGCCTGCATGGCCAGGGTCTTCAGATGCGGCGCCATTGTCAAAATCTCTTGAAGTCTTTGCGGGTGGACGCCAGTATCGATCAGTGTCAAGACCTTGAGTCCGCGCTGTGTGTCTGGCCAAGCAAGGTACTCGATGAGGCCGGCAGCCGTCACCCGAGGCGTTGCTTCCATTACAAACTCCTCCAACGAGGGCATGATAGGCCCCGTTCCGGCTGTCAGCACTTCGTCGGATATGCTCTCCGTGTCGGTCATTTTCAGAGCCCGAAGGTTTTGCAACGAGTTCAACACCGCTCTCATAGTCATGGTGTCGACGCTGATGCCATTCAGCTCCAGAACCTCAAGCCGAGGCCAAACGTGGCCCGTAGCCAGAGCTGCCAAGCTCCGCTCCGAGCCCGCGTTGTACGTCATCTTTCGGATATTGGGACATCTGGCCTGGACTTCAAATCGCAGCGTCGAGCTGCTTGACTCATCTGAGAACATGCCCTCTGGCAGATCGACATACTTGAGGCTGGGTAGAACGGCAATGGTCTGAGCCAACTCGACCTGGCAGTACTCGCGTATCTGGTAGGGCGTCTTCAAAAACTCAACCTTCTTGCCAAGGCGGGTTGGGTCTTCGCGAACAGTGCGCCGGAACAACCTGAGTCTTGCTTGAGCTGGATCCTCGGGAATGGCATTTCGGTCGAATCTGGTCTGCTTGCGCCTCTCAGCCAGCCAGGCCTCGAGCTTGCAGTAATGGACCTGATCGATCCGAACGCTGTGGTACCTGAAGGGAGAGTCAGTTAGGAAACATGCATAAACGGTCTCGGGGCAAAAGTCTCAAACAGCAACTCACAATGACTTGATGGCCGCCTCGTGCCAGGCTCGATTTACCTGCGAACAGTGGGCTAGGTCGCGCAGGTCGCACAGCATGCACCCGTTGTCGTTTCCGCTCTCCTCACACGCATCATAGGTCTCATCGCGAGAATGGGGGCAGACGAAGCCAAATATCCGCTCGAGAACCGTAGCTGGAAGAACAGCGACGAGTTGGCTCGACCTCACGCTGGGAGGAAAGAATGGCTGCCGGCTGGTACTAATAGGACGGCGCAATTCAGGGGGGCTCGTGAGCTCCGGCTTCTTCTTGTCCTTCCGCCGAAAGGGGAACCTCATGGTGATGATGGATTGACTGTTCCACAAACCAAGCGCAACTCAAACCAAGATGAAATCAAACTGAAGCGGCCAAGGTATAATGCGCGGAGGCACAGATGCAAGAAAGAGAAGAAGCTGGCAAATGTGGTAGACGCGTAGCGAAGGACTGGCGAAGAAATGAGAAACAAAGAAAAAAAAAAAAAAGAGACAGAAAGAGAAAAATAAGCAAAGAGCTGACGACAAAATGTCTAAGGAAGCGTGACAAAAAGCGATGCTCTGGACCAATGCTGATGATTCAAACTTGTTTTGCGCATCCCTTGCAGCTTTGTGCCCCACGAACAATCAACGAGGCTGAAATCGGGGTCCCCTCCCGAAGAAGTAGTTCGAAGGTTGCGGATGTCTCTCACCAGCAATGCAAAAAAACAAAAGGGGATCGAGGCTTCGGGCAACAAAAAAATGATTGACAGCGGTATGCTGAGCCTTTATGGCCGTAACCCAGCTTCTGGAGTTGATGCCGGGATTGGATGGATGCCTTGGCAAGAGAGAAAGCAGGCAAGAAACAAAAATTGGGTAGCAAATGGTGAGGACAGGATTCAAATGCCAATTGGCAAAGGTCCTGTGTCTGTGCCTGTTTCCGCACGCCACAGCGGCAGTCGGATAGGCTCCGTCCAGGGGCAAGAGAAACAGCTGGCAGCGCCGGCAAGCCTCTGAAGGGGGCAGCCTGGCGAACGCGGTTTTAGCGGTGCGGTGCCCTGGACCAGTCTTTTCCCCGCATAATTTCACGGCCGCTGGAATCCGTGGTGGAACTCGCGCCAGTTGGCAGCCAGGCGCTAATGTGCACTGGCTCTCAGTGGCCGGGCTGTGCCGCGGTGCTCATGTTTGCCTTGGTCCTTGGTCATGTAGCAATCTTACAGCCCGACCCTGTTGCATGTCCCCTCTGGCCTGTGCGACGAGCGTGAAAGCTGCGCAGCTCCAATCAATGTTCCTGGATATCATTTGAAATTACGAGTTACCCTTGTATTGCAGCTGAGCAAGCCAACCATTAGCTTCATACCTTATGCCGCATAAATATGCTTAAAGGATCTAGTGGAACACGACCGATAGCCGCCATCTTGTGTCAACATAGCGTCCGCTTGTGATTACCCATCTCTACGCACCCATTCATCATTGCGCCAGATTTCAGCTCCAGTCAGAGTATCTTGACACATGCTCACGCAACTATAGATGAACCTTTCTATCCCGCTGCATAAAGAACACTCAAGACACCGAAACAACGTTATTATGAACACTTATCCCATACCGCCCATCTATCTAACTCGTCTCCTGGTTCAGGAGCATGCCAGGTGAATCAAGTATACATACAAGTATAATACAGTATAAGGCAGAATATGATTAAAAAAAACTGAGGCCAGGTTGGCATGACTTTCCTGGCCCGCGACACTGCCATTCCATATGCAGCCCAGCCTACCCGGGACGTTGTCTCATAACAGTAACTGCCTACCCTCCAAATTTTCCCCAAATTATTCCATATACCCGTCGTCAACCGCCTGTCATCATGGTCGCAGAAGACATGTCATCATCGCAAAGGGCGATTCGTATTAGTTCATTTGCTAGAAATGCCCTCATGTCCAAAATAGAGATTAAAAATTGTAAATGCCCCTAACGGTAGCAAGTGCTTTAGATTCATAAAAAAATAAGAATGCTCGTCACTATGACGGTGCTCGAGCTGTTTAGCTGCCGAATTCTTACGACAGAGATGTGGTTGTGCTCTGATAAGACTTCTCGATGGCACCACATGTGGTTAATTTAAGCCTTGCGGGATCTGGCAGAGCCACCGTTGGTCTTGGCACCAGTTGTAGTGCCGTTGGACTTGCCGCTGGAGTAGGTAGCCATGTGGACAGGGTCGGGGAGAGGAGCCTGGCTCATGCGTCGCAGAGACTTGCGAGTAGTAGCCTTGCCGTCCTTCTTGTAGGTGGCGAAGTAGAAGGAGATGAAGAGGACGAGGTATGAGCTGAGGATACCAATGCCAGCAAAGGCAGCAAACTCCTCGCCGGCGCACTTTCCAGCATTGGGCATGAAGGGGAAGTAGGTCGAGGTGAAGTAGGTGTAAGAAGCGAAGTAGACGAAGCCTGTTTGTCAAGAACGAATTAGATAATGGTCAGGGGGGACGAGAGAAGCAAACAGCGGGGATTTATATCACTTACCCAGGTCAATGATGAATTGGATGATCTGGAGACGAGTAACCCACTCCTTCCACCAGATCTTGACGCCACGAGCGCTCTGGAAGTAGTACCAGTACATGACAACGTGCACAGTCAGGTTGAGGATAATGGGAACCCAAGAGACGGAAGTCAGGCCAATCAGCTGGGTGTAGCAAAGAAGAGCGGTGGCACCGTGGTGGTAGCAGTGGAGGAAGGTCAAGGGCTTCTTCTTGAGGAACAGGAAGACGGTGTCGAGCAGCTCCAGGTACTTGGTCAGGTAGTTGAGCTAGAAAATCATTCATGGTTAGCCATACCGCCACGTTCCGCGTTTGGGCACGAATGCACTTACGTAGTAGAGAACAACCAGAGGCTGAGTCCAGCCGCCATTGTGGTCGCAGATGGCAAAGAAGATACCCTTGCGGACAACAGTGGGCAGAAGCTGCTCAATGAAGAGAGCCAGGAGGAAGCCGCTGATGGCGGTCAAGTAGAAGTTGTGGATGAGGAAGAGCGCCTTGAGCTTGAAGGGCTCGCGGTTGCGCATCAGCTCTCGGCCGCCAAAGATGATGAAGTAGTAGATGACGATGAAGATGGACGTCGACTTCAGAGTGGACATGGGAGTCTCGAAAGGCACAAACTTGAAGTCATTGGCCGAGTAGCCAACGACGGCGGTGAAGAGCTTGTCAAAGATGGGCCATAGGTGGATGCCGAAAGGGCGATCGAGGGTAGGGAGCGGCAGCTGCTCGTAAAACGTAGCGGGAGCCGACATGATGGGCAATCGGGACAAGTCTCAGGCGGGACGATCCAAGCACGAGATTCCTGCGATTCGATTGAAGAAGAAGACAGAAAGATCCGTTCCTCTGGACACGCGACGCGAACCAAAAGTGAAACGACTCCCCAAAAAATATTACAAGAAAAAGGGGATTGCAATCGCAATTGCAGTCCGTAGATGTAATCGAGGCAAAAAAAATTGCACACCGAAGGAATGACGAGAAAAAGAGGAGGGAAAGGGATCAGACTCGACGAAGCCAACCAAACTCCGAGAAGAAGACAATGGCAACTCTCTCGCGGGGGGATGGAGAAGGAGGAGAGAAGGGGAAAAAAAGGTAGGAGGGCAGAAGAAATAGTAGTTGGTAATACTTAGCACGGGAGAGTCGCCAGTATGAAGCACGCGCGCTCGACACTAGCACCAGCAGAGTTTAAGGCGCCCATCCCCTTTTCCAGAGTGGAAATTTGCTGGCTGCAGTGATGCCAAGTGTAATCTGGCCTCTGGCGCATGTGATTGGGCACTGCCGGAGATGGGCAGCGGATGTCAAGGCGGGGGACAAAAAAACAAGGAATGAGGGAGTTCCAACGCACACACCGAACTTATGCACATACAGTAGGTATCAAGGGAATTGTTATCCGGCACCCCACTTGTAAATAACCCGGTAAGTCCATTCAATATACCTTTACGAAATAGTATATGACACTTGGAGGCGGTAGAGGCGGTAGATGCGTAGTAGAAGTAGCACTTAAAATTCGCGATTTAAGCTACCACTGGATAACGAAACTGGAGCGTTGAATAACAATTCCCAACATCAAGCGTCACTCGGTAGAATAGGTGTTCATGTTTTACTTCTATACGCGCGTATTCATTTTGCGGTCCCAGTTATTCTGTCTCCCGCTGGTTGTTCTGCAGCGTACAGCACTGTTCTGGCACTGGCACGTGACCTCGGCCCGGGCAGTCAGCTTTGCTGCCGGATGCCACCGTAATTTCGGCGCTGCGCGGACGCCGGAAGCGAATGCGATGGGATTGTCGATGCAAAGCAAAGTAAGACAAGAGCAAGGAACGACAGGAACATGGAGTGAGCATAGGCAGGAACAGTAGATTAACGATGCGGCGGAATGAGGGCAATTCATGCAAGGGCGGCAGCTGAAAAGTTGATGATGGTGGGAGCTGAAACGCCCAGATTTAGTGCCGGCCTCGTGGCTCATTTCGCCCAAGAGCTTCAAATGCCTTGAGAAAAATTTCTTGGGCTGCCAATTGCTCACCAATTAAAGCTTTGCGTGCGTCATAGTTGACAACACTGGTAATTGGCATCATGACAGTGCATGGAAAGACCTCGGAGGATCCGATACGAAGAAAGCAAGTGCAAGAACCGCCGCAATTGGCAAGACGGCGATCCCGATGCACTCCGTGGCTGGGATCACCTTATGCCGGGACCGAGGAGAACTTACCATGTACACCATTTAAATTCCTCGGCTGCCTACTTGCAATAACACCGCTCAGCTCAAGGTAGCCAAAGGGCAGTATACAGCATCACAATGGAGCTTTAGAGCTTTATCAATCTACTAGATGCAGCTGTTGCGGAGATGCTGCTTCCATCTGATAGCCTACTAGGCTACCGCTCGGTATGGATCTTGTTTCGGCATCAGGAGCTCGCAATACCTCTCGTCGAATAGAATCTGGCCTATTGAAAGCAAAGCCAATCGAAGCCGTACGCGCTCGCACAGTCTGCACCGTATAAATACACGCCAAATTATACCTAGGCTTAGCCCCGCCATAAAAACAATTCGTACTGTGCCTTTCTCCATTGCCCGCCTTTGCCCGGTATCAGGCAATCCTCAAGGCAATCCCCACCGCTTAGTCATCCGGGCCGCCTCAGATGATTCTGCACCAAAACACCTCTCTTCCAACCTTAGACCAAGCCCAAAACGCTCCAAACACCAAAACCAATCTCTCCTCTCTCTTCGCCAAAAGGCTCTCTCGATCTTCGCCCTTCAGCCATGCAGTCCGCCGCCCTGTTCCGCGCCGCCACCCGTGGCTCCTCCATGGTCCGCGCCGCCGCTCGTCCCGCGCCCTTCGCCGTCCGCTCGGCCGTCGTCGCTGCTCGCCCTTTCAGCATCTCTGCCTCCCGAAAGGCCGAGCACGCTGAGGAGACCTTTGAGGAGTTCACTGCCAGGTGAGGCTCACCTTATACGCCCTTGATTTTCCATTTTACGCACCGACGGCATGGGGATTGGGGCGCAATGCGCCGCGGGAGAGATATAAGACGCAAGAGGAGGGAAAAAATTAAGTGGGCGGCACAATGGGACATTTACAGCTTTTTTTGCGGTCGTCCGGGGGTGGAAAAGCGACCCAATCAACGACGCTCTGCATCCTGCTGTGCTACGCTATGCATGCCGATTGAACCTGTCCAGTGGCTGACGAGTTTTATGAAAAAATTACAGATTCGAGAAGGAGTTTGATGCTGTTCAGGACGTCTTCGAGCTCCAGGTAAAAACGCCCTCCACAAGCTTTAGCTAAGGAATCGTATGATTTGCTAAGTCATCTTTTAGCGCAACCTCAACAACGCCTTCGCCTACGATCTCGTCCCTTCACCCTCTGTCGTCGCCGCTGCCCTCAAGGCTGCCCGAAGAGTCAACGACTTCGCTACCGCTGTCCGCATCTTCGAAGGTAATGGCCCATCCTCACCTTTCTTTCGTTGTGTTGAATTGAGGAGTCACCGGTGTCTCCACCTTTGACATACACGTATATCCTCATGTATATACATGAAAGAGCTCTTCAACCATGCATATATACCTCCATGCCTATCCCCTCTTTTGCTTTTTCTTTTTTTCTGCTATTTTTTTGTCAAGGGGGAAAAAATTACGTCATTGTATCTAAAGCTAGTATGCTGACGCAAAATTTAACATATAGGCATCAAGGCCAAGGTCGAGAACAAGAACCAGTACCAGCAGTACCTGGACGAGCTCAAGCCCCTGCGAGAGGAGCTTGGCGTCGAGCTGAAGGAGGACCTTTACCCCGAGGAGAAGTAAATTTCTTGCTGTCCACCCGAGGATTAAGAGAGAAAAGAAAATCTGTTCAGAGTATTGTACATGGTATTATTATATTTGGAGGGAAGAGAACAGCGAAGGTGCTAGACGGTCGATGGGAGGGGAGCTAGTGGCGGCATCCCAAACCAATGTGTCATTATAGTTGATGAACCCGTAGTGTATACTGCTCCCTACTGTTGGTTACAACGTCTAGTTGTCTCAACAATCTTAAAACAAAAAGAAGAAGCAAAAAAAGGTTCACAGATCCCTCCGCTGTATGATAAAACTAAATATCACACCCAATACTCTGCTTATTTATTTGTTGATAGCGCGTGCTACATAGATCTGCGTATCGGCTCTTATATGACGATGCCCTGAGCAGACCTTCCTTTATATACCATTTTTATGTATGTATCCATCTTAAACCCTGCAGTGAGGCAAACTACCTTTGACCAATACCCTGTTGAAACGCAAATCAAGAACAGGAAAAAAAAAAAAAAAAAAAAAAAAAACTGGAGATACAGCACTCTCATCCCCAGCCCCAAGCACCAAACGACTCAACACGGGAAAAAGAAAAAAAAGATAAGTTGCATGTCCACTCCAGTCCCAACCGCAGTTAAACATCACAAACACAACGCGCGTCTCTTCCTCACTATCCTCTTAGATGATCCCATCTGCCATTTCCTTGCTGTTGGCCATAAAACTGCATACCTTCGATACCCGCAGCCGGGCTGGCCCCTCTGCTAGCTGGACCCCCATATGCTCGGGCAATTGTCCGTGGACTCATCATACCCATGCGAGGACTCCGTGGTACGCTAGACTGTCGAGTCTCCCGTCGACCATTCTTGAGCTGTCGTAGCTCCTCACGAGCACGATCTAATTCTATCTCTCGCTCTTTGATTTGGAACTTGAGCTCTGTAATCTGCTCGAGGTACAGTTTGGTGGTGTTTCGCTCCTGTATCTCATGGATTCGAGCAAAGTTCTCGGAAGCCTTTTTAGCCAAGTCCTCGTTCTGGCTTCTTAGCTGGTTATTTTCTGATTTCAACCCAGATGCCGTATCACCTGCATCCTGATACAAGCTCCGAATATACTCTGCATCCTTGTGGGCGTTCTCTAGGCGCTTCTCAAGGACAGCAACCTTGGCCTGTGCTTCCTTCAAGAGGCTTTCAGACTTTGCCAAAGGTGTATCCTGTGGATCAGAGGCATTAGAGTCTTCCGTTAGTCGTGCCACAGTAGCCTCCAACTCCAGAATCCTCTTCTTTGCTTTTTCAGCTTCCTTCTCGGACTGCTTTGCTGCAGACTGCATGGCAGTTTCGATTTTGCGCTTTTCAGCCTCGAATCGAGAACGGTCTTGCAGTGCAGAGCGCTGTGACTTGTACATCTTGTGCGCTGTTCTCTCGTAATCTTTAAGCTGCCTTTCAAGGCCCGAAATAACTGCTTGATATTCTGCCTCGCGATCATTCGCTTCTATACGACGTTCATACTCGGCAAACTTTGTGATGTCAGACAAGATATCTAAAAAGAGGACATGATATTAGGTATACCTTTTCTGCCAAGATTTGCAAGACTGCTTGAGGAACATTAACCAGTACTTCTGGGCGAGGGGTATCCTCTTTTGGAGTGGCGCTTTCCAATAAAGCCTTTACTTCGTCAGATAATGGAGGCATGCCCGTTCCAATCGCTGAGGTCATTTGCCCAATAGAGAGCACTCGTGGTCTTTTGTTATCAAAATCATCAGAATCATGCTAATAAACCATACAAGTTAGTAATTCATAACTATACATTATGTCATTCCGCAACTGCTGGAGGCCGCCTTACATGTTTGCGTTTTCGACCGGGTTCTTGCTCTTGCTGCAAAATTGTTGGTGGCATCTGTGACTGAGAATGGACATAGACGTCAAGGATGGCCTCTGGGACAGGTATTGGATCCCACATCGGCGTATCTTGATCGCTTGCTAGAAATTCTATGAACAGAGAAGCAATCTCATGTGGCTCTTGGTAGCCGTGGTTAGGACTCTCCACCAGATTCCAAGCGCGTACAATCGCAGAGACTAAGACGCTTTTTCGCTCTATTGGAGGCAAATCATCTGGTATGTGGAGATCGATATGCTCAATTGAATGAGTTGTAACCAGGAGCAAGACAAGCTGCCGTCTATTGGTGCTAGGGCTTCTTAATAGCCCTTGTGCGACAGAAGAGTGCCTAAAAGAGTGATCATATCCGATCACGACATCAAACTCACGAGAATCGATGTCTTCAGTTGGCAGCGCTAGGACGAGTCTAGAACTTGAGCCACCGGACGAAAGATCTGATCTGCCAATGGCTTCACAGCTGAATTGCATCTTGAGGGATTCTGCCAAGTGAGAAAGGAGCCGAAGGAGTTCTGATGAGCGAGCGACGATCAAAATGTTGGAATGATCCTCGATTCCACTCAGAAGTTCAAATATGAAATTGAACTTTGGGTTAGCATCGCAGCAATATTTAGCTTGCTGTGCTGGAGGTAGCATTTCAAGATCGCTTCCCACGATATTCTCCGGATAATCACACACATTCAACAAGTTATTGAATAGCTCGTCAATACGATTGACCAGCGATGTATCAGGCTCTGAGTAGTCTTCACCGCTGAAACACCTGTTAAACTCCAAGAAAGGAACCCTGTATTCAACTATTATGCTGTTATACCTCTGGCGAAGGCTTGCTTGGAATGGAAGTGTCACTGTATACTGTTGGAGCTCAGCTGGTGAAAGCTGTGCCGCGGGTGGAGATGCCGATGATTCAGTAGGGCTGGGTTCGCTGTGAACTTGCTCAGAATGTATAGGATCTGAGGAAGGCTCCTGCATCAGGGGTTCGTTAGGATGAGTGAAAGATAGCAGAGGGATATCTTTATAAGCTGGCTCCGGTTGGCGACTTATGTCCGCAAGGGAGACTGTAGTTTGCTCTGCCTCTATGGGTTCTGCTTGTACAGACTCAGGAATAGACTGCGGTTGTCCGGACCCAGATCCACCAAAGGCTGGGCTAAATATATCAGCCAATTCTTCAGCAACAGATCTCCGAGGAACTGAGGGCTGTGATCTAAAGGCTGTAGCAGGATCACTGTCCTGCTCGTGCATTGTCCCTTCAGATGATGGATCTACATCCTCAGAAGGCGCTTTTCCTTTAACAGGAAGCGGTCCAACACCAATGGGTAGCTCAGACGAGTGCACAGGTAGCTCAGTACTAATATTTCTTGCGCCTTTCTCAGCTGGCGTAACATACTCTTCTGGCGCCCCCGTCGATGGCTGATTATGTTGCATCTGATGCGACTCTGGTTGATCGACATTGTATGATGCAGAAGTAGACCCAGCGTCAAACTCATCTAGGCGAAATATTGCAGAGAGTTCTGCATCCAATCTCCGTTGTATCCTTTCGGAAGCTTGCTCGGGAGTTTCGTTTTCCATTTTGCGGACTTTATAAGAATTTAGGGGGGTAAATGGCTTAATCTGTGGACCTGTAGCTGCCGCCAGACGGCTGTTTCCTGGTGCTGAAGTTGGTGGTGGCGATTTGGTAGTCTTTGATTGGCAAACTGGGATCGAGATAATGCTTTGATCTCTCGCGTCGATGGGCTTATGGGGTGTGGTTTGAGATTTGGGCAAACTTCCAGAAGACTCGCTTTCTGTAAGAGGCCGAGATATTATCTCAAAGTTGCGAGACACTATTTGAGCAGCTTGAGATGCCCCTGGATCCGACGCAGATGGAGTGCTAGAGCTGATAGTAGACACAATCTCTGCGACAGGATGAGCAGGTGATTCGAAAATTCGGCTAGTTATAGAACTCTCCAGGTGCTCCAAGACAAGTGGGATTGGTGGTTGAGTAAGAAATGTTGGGCTTGCCTCTGATTGCGTGAGGACAAGTACTGGTACTGGTGATTCTGACGATATTACAGGCTGTGATGCGTGCGTAGCAGGTGTACCGTGTGATAGAGATGGAGACAGAGTAGGGCTGTTTGCTTCCGGAATCTCTCGTGGTTGATCAGGCTGATGAGAAGGGATATCTGAGCCAACGGTATCATGAAGCTTTTGAATGCAATCGTCAGATGCTTTCCCCTCAGTTGCCCTACTAGACAGCTGGGATGTTGCCGTTGAAGGATCTTCAAGAGAATCTGGAATGATCCGAGAACTTGGCTCGGCTGAACAGTCTTGAGGCTGAGATTCAATTAACCCAGGAGACGACTGCGGCACTTCCCTTGAAATATGATTTTGAGTACGGGAGCAGTTTGTACCTCCCGGAGAGCCCGAAACGGTTCCTTGACTGTTTGATACAATGGAGACACGGCTATCCTCGCTCTCAAGTTCGGCGAGTGACTGCGAGGATTTGCCACTCGACTGTGAGCCAAGAACACTCAGATAATCAGTCCGGTTAATATTTGAGTTCTTGGGGATCTCCACTACTAGAGCCGAAGTAGATCGTGCGCGATATTCTGAGATGTCTACGTCAGGTAGATCTGGAAGTTCGGAAGGAGTAGAGATTGAAGGCGACGAGACAAGAGATGCTCCGGGCTCGTCACACAGAGATCCGCAGGTGTCGCTTCTAATAGCTTTACGAGGGCGGATAGAAGATGAATCGGAAGAAGATGAAGCTACAGAGGGTGAGCGTTTGCGCTTCCGCTGTGGTGCGTTGACCTTCACTGGGCGACGCCGGTGAGCAGGTCGCGGCGGTTGGCTCGCGTCACTCTCTTGATCTAACGTGGATTCCTGTTGCGCTTGCTGTTCCTGGTGGTTTGGCAGCTGCACTGGCGACTGCTGGCCTTGCCGCTCCTTTGGACCCGACTCTGGCTCTGAGTCTGATCCTGGTTGTGGCTGAAGCTGCTGATCAAGCTGCTGGTCAATCAGCCGTTGTTCCTGGCGGTCCTTTTGAAGACGCTGAGCCTTGACCCGTTCCCATTCCTGTAGGGCCAAAGTTGTGACTTCAGAGCTCTGTATACATGTTAGCGAAGTGTCCGTTTGCGCGCGCAGGCTTATAAGAGTGTGAGAATCATGTTAGACAAACCCAGGTAGGATCATATACTTGTCCGGTGACGGCGTTATCGTCCCATTCGACAAAATATTGAACACGGCCTCTCACGGTCTTTTCATCTAGGATACGCCTGATGGTATACCAGCCTAGGTCCTGGTCAGCGGGCGGTTTGCGATTCTTGGACTTCTTTGCGGCTCCTCTGCGTGACCTCGGCATTGGCTTGAATGAGATGAGTTAGCGGGCGGAGTGAGGTTGCCTTTGAAGCTGAGGAGGGCGAACCAGCTGTCCGGCACAGAAGCTGCTGGTGGTGGTGCTGCTAGCCAGACGGCCTGCGCCAAAAAGTCTGGCGACACAGCGCTCGACGCTGTGGAAAGTATGTAAGTCGAGCGCACGACGATTGGAGAGACGAGGCTGAGGTGCGCCAGCGGCCCACCAACGACGACGATTTGAGAAGGTCTGACAAGGGAGATGCAACAGGAGTCTCTAGCCAGGGAGCTGACTGGCTAATCACGTGGAGCGCCAGCCTCTAAATTCCAGCGAGTCGAAAGGCGCTGGTTGGCGGGGCGAGACACTGAGGAAACGCGCTGACGGTGATAATCTTGGTATTGAGAGTGGCTGATGTGAAGATGATACGAATAGCGATGATCTGGGCGGTTAAAAAAAAAAAAGATGGACTATCAAAGTGAAGAGAGAAGGGGTGGAATAAAAAGAAGGAGAAGAAAAAAAGTGTTGCAAGAGAAAGGGTCAAGTCTTGATGGTTGGTGGATGAGAAGGCGTGGGCCAGGGCGAAGGTGAAAAGTTGAACGTAGGAAGAGAAAGAATCTCGTTTGGACCTCAATAACGCCGTTTCACAAACCGTTTGGCCCTTCTTGACGTGCTTGAATACAGTGCCAACGAAAACGGTTTTGTTGTCGCCCATTCAAGAAAAAAATAATAGAAAAGGGTGCGTGCGTGTGCACAATGCTGAGCTGGCAATTAAAAGATGGTCATTTCCTCGTCAACTTTGTCTGGGTCTTTGTACGTAGCCGGCTGTTCACCCACTCTTCCCTGCCTAGGGCCCTAGTATACTTGGCCACTAATTATTGATTCAGTGCATCACGGGCAGCGGTGCCATGCAAAGACCCATAGTAGGACTGCCACCAGGGGAAATCAAAACGTAGAAATGACATTCATCAGATGGTAGTGACAAACAACTGAGACCACGAGCCTCTTCATGCTTTGTGCGTCAACAAGTACCGAGCCCCCAAGGTTGTGTACCTGGAAGAACATGAGGGCAGTATTTGGTCACATGCATTGGTAGGTAGGTAGAAGCTATACCTCCTTTCATTTATATGTGATCACTTGAGATGTGGCACAAAAAACTCGCACCGACGAAATAGCACATTTCTCTTTATTCAGACACCTGCATAGCAGATGTGTAACACAGAAAGTAGTAGTACCTCTAGTAGTAGATACAGCTACCTTACCTAGGTACCTGCTGGAGTAGCGATTTCCCAGCTTCGGCCTCTGATAGATCGTCGCCAGAAATCAGTCGCGATGTAACCAAAAACAAAGAGCAAATCAAGGATGGAAGAAATAACCGTTTTTAGCCCGGCTGCTGACCCGCGGTGGCGTCTCGATCCATCTGCACGTCTCGATCCAACTGCACATCTGCCGCCTCCGGAATCCTTCCCTATGCTAGGCCTAGTACGTAGGTGCATACTGGCACTGTACTGTACCAACCAACTCCAAGCCTTAAGGGACCGCAACTGACGCTTTACCGCTATTGCTGTGCTCCCCAAAAACCCCAGCCACTCTGCCAGCATTCAAACGCGCTAAGAGCAACCTCCCTCACTCACCTTAATTCCACGTCTCACATGCCAACAGGTTGTCTGTCTACCATCATTATCTGAGCTATTAATAACTGAATGACGGGAATCAAGTATATGGTGGTAGCTTGAGATGTGCTGTGCCTGCGGCTCCTAAGATGGCTTCCAATTTCTCCATTGAACCGGTAATGCGGTTTGTAGGCGATAGCCAACCGGTTAAGCGGCCCAAGGTAAGTACATGTACTTAGAAGGAGCTGCGTTGTGCTGAAGTTTGGCACCTGGTATATTGAATTTGAGAGAGGATAAAATAGAAGACTTAAAACAAGATTACAGTCGTCGGTCAAAAGCTTACATTCTATCCAAATAGGAGTTCGCGTGCTTCTCTTATGATGAGAATCATGAATACCGCTCCGATGATTCGTCTATAAAATACTATTATCCCCCTCAGCTTGGGGCGGATTTGTCTCGTGGATTCAATACTTTTGTGAAGCATGACGATTCCAAGGCTGAACATCTCGACAGCTTGCTGAAAACCATCGTTTCACATGAGCAGCAGACTGGAAGCAAGATAGATGCGAATATCGTCACATGGAGAGGCATGATGACCAAGGTACTTGCTATATCCTTTGCATCTTTCCATCCTTACAGCACTCAATTTCTGATTTATCCATCCCCGTATAGTCAGCAGTATTTGGAACTCACAATTGCTTGTACTAGATATTGGCTGCGCCGTTTGAACGATTTGACGGGTAGCAGTCCACCCATTCCACACCTCATCGAAAAACATCCATCTGACATACAGTAGGTTTGAAATGAATGCCACTTTATATCAGGTACGCCCATTCATAACACGTTTACTGGCTTTTAGCTCCATGTTAACGGCGACAAACTGTATAGGGCACAATGTGCGTGACGCGAAACCAAGTTACCTACTAGCTAGCTGCTGACTTTGGCATAGCTTTATTGAAGAAAATCATGAGAGCAAGATGCTCTCAAGGCAAAAAGAAGACCGTGGGAAGCCTAGAAGAGGACCACCTCTCGATGAGATGCAGTTTTGGGGTGAGCATCAGCATTATCTATTACCGTAATCATTTACCAACCAACTCATAAAAAAGGATACAAATTTGAGACGCTATCTACACTTCCATCTACATGGGCTGAGACATCAAGAGATTTCATTGAAAGCCGCGAGAACCAAGTCGTCAACA
This sequence comes from Trichoderma hamatum GD12, assembly GCA_000331835.2. Lineage (NCBI taxonomy): Eukaryota > Fungi > Ascomycota > Sordariomycetes > Hypocreales > Hypocreaceae > Trichoderma > Trichoderma hamatum. The sequence continues at coordinate 120,236 of KQ479131.1, forward strand.
ACAAAGAACAGTACTGCTCCGTTGTCCGAACAGGTATCGGCAAGGCTGTCCTCTGTCTAGGAGGTGAAGTCGACGCAAGTGGGTCTCGAGAATTTCCTCTCACCGTCATGGATATACATATGAATGCTGAAGCTAAAATCTAATGCCAATCATCAGTATGGGACTCCAAGCCCCAAGAAAAAGGAAGCCCGATCAACTGGGTCGAGCTCAAAACCACGGCCGAGATCCGCCATGGAGGCGACATCGAAAACTTCCACCGCAAGCTCATGAAGTATTGGATCCAATCCTTCCTCTTAGGTGTTCCAAAGATCATCGTCGGCTTCCGCACGCGTGACGGTATTCTCGTAGACATCAAGGAGATTGAGACACACAATATCCCTCAGACGGTAAATGCGCGACCGAACCCAGCCTGGAATGCGGATATTTGTGTCAATTTTGCAGCAGCTTTCTTAGAGTGTAGGTCTTTCTTTCTTTATTTTTTTTTTGTTCTCAATTCTTACCAAGTTTATCAACAGGGCTCATGCAGACGGTCAACGACGAAGGCGTTTGGAGAATATCACGACGAGCCAATTCACCCATCATTGAAGTATATAAAGCAGAAGAAACAGGCCATGGCGATATCCTGACAGATGAGTTTAAAAACTGGAGGATCAAACTAGGGCTCGAGTCGACGGAGTCATGAAGCTGTCGCGAAAATACAACAAATGAGTGGGATTGCCCTACTTGGAAGGGACTGATTGGAAGGGGGCAAGCTTATTCTAAAAGAAGACATAATCACGCAATATTACATCATCTTACTGTTATATACCACATCAGGCCAATTTACTGTTAAGTGCTTTCACGCCGTGACAATCATGTAAATAGCATATATACATTCATCTGTTTGAAAGAGATCGACCGTAACCATCCTACCAAACGCCTTTTCCTCCAACCGCAACAAATAAACCAAAAAATAATGAACAAAGAAGAATAGAAAGGAGGATAAGATTAAGTAGAAGAGAGAAAAAAAGAGAAAAAGAAAAGAAAAAGCCAACACACACACACACACACACACACACAAAAAAAAAAAGGCAATGGCCCACTTCTCCAAAATCAAGGCCCAAGCCTGTTAAAAAAATTCGTAGATCCTAACGCCTTCCCACGGCAGTGATAGCTCATCATCCTGCAGCTGGTATCGGTATGCAAGCTCATTATATCGCATATGAAATCGTACAAGTCGTTTATATTGGCTTTGAGTTTCTTGCCACGACAACCCTAACGATATCACTCCATCAATTAAGTTCATTTCAAATCGTATCATCCAGAAGACACATATATTTGTCAGTTCTTGGATCCAGATCAGATAGCTGGCCACCGGATGCGCAAACCATCTGCCCACCGATTGTAAAGTACGTCTGATAGCTGCTTGCAGTGTTCCATGCCTAACTGTGTCTCTCGTCCAGGATACTTTTCTTCGATTGCTGCTTTATCTTGCTCTCTGAGAGACTCTTTTGATACCGGCGACTCAAGCTGGCGTCGGCGTTGGGTTCGGAGGTGAGGGCTTATCACTAACTTGGCCGGGCTCGCCGACGGAGTAGAGTTCTTAACAATCACCGTCCCTTGAGAAGTGCCGTCATTCGGCATCTTTTGCACAGACTGGCGAATTACTGCCGCGTTGAGTTTGTTATCTTGGCTCATGGCGGCGACAAGGCTGTTCATGAGATGGTACGTTCCCTCAGGATCAACGGCGTCCAACGCCGCAAAAGCATCGGATAGCTTAGCCAGAGCCTCGCGCTTCTGCACCGTTGAGGCTTGCGCATGAAGGTCTGCAAGCGTAGGCTCTAGTGCCTTAGAGTGTAGTCTCCGTCCTAAAAGGGCTTCCTTACTCTGTGGCTCGGCCGATGGAACCACGGGCGGAGGAATGTTCTCATCGACAAACACATCGTCGTCGGGAGATGCACTCCTGCTACCACGCATACCAGCTGAGCCATCCGATGGAATTCCTCGAAGAAGGCGCATAGTCGATCCCGAATTTCCAAAAGACGTATTGGGCTGAAGAGGCCTCTTTGGAGCTACTATTGAGCTTCGAGGCGAGCCATTAGCGTACGCTGAAGGAACTTGAACGATGGAAGGAGTGCGCCGGACTGTCGATTTCCGGATAGTGCTTGTGGCTGGAGACGAGGAACCTAGAGAATCCTCTTTAATATCCATCTTGCGAAACTCCTCTTCAGCTGCGGCAAATATAGAAGACTGTTTACGCTGCTTAACAATTGGCTGCTTCGGTAATGCCACCGATTTCACGGTATCAAATACCCATGCTCCATCATCGCCGTCCTTGGTTGAAATAGGCTGCAGTGTTTCTTGGTAGTAAATCGGATGCTTTTGACGATTCTGGTTTGCATCCCACATCTGTCTCTGCATTATAAGCTCCTGAAGAGCCTCAACTCTGCCCGCCGAGCGAATAAACCTGTGCCGAAGCAGTTCCTTGGCATTGGGTCGCCGTCCGCACTCTTTCGTGAGACACTGAGCAACGAAGTCTTTGAATTCTTTGCTAAAATGGCCCTCTAATCGCGGTGGATGGTTTTTGGGAATTTGAAAAAGCACCTTCATTGGGTGGATGTGACAAAGAGGAGGTTCTCCGTTGGCCATCTCCATTGCCGTGATGCCCAAGGACCAGATATCCGCCTTGAAGCTGTAGCCATCTTGCTGGATAACTTCGGGGGCCATCCAGAATGGAGTGCCGACAAATGTATTCCGCTGAGACTTGATGTTTGTGAGTTGAGCGGCAACGCCAAAGTCGGCCAACTTCACTTTGCCTATGTCCGAAAGCAGCACATTGGCCGCCTTGATATCGCGATGGATTTTACCTTCCGAATGCAAATATTGGATTCCATAAAGAAGTTCGCGGCAAATGATGGCGATGTGGGTTTCAGTAAAATTTCCTGGTTTCAACTGCAAAGGGCCACTGATTAGGGATGGGACACAGAGGGAGAAATGGCTAAAAAAATATGGGTTTGGCTCACCAAGTCCAGACAGGATCCGCCACCTAGATATTCCATGATAATCCATAGCTTATGCCCTCGAAGGAACGAGCCCTTATACTGGGTAACATAGGAGCTAGCGCAAGTGCTGAGGACAGCAATTTCGGCTTGAATGTCTTGAATATCATCGTCGCTGGATTCAAGATCAATCTGTGCACATGAGGAGGTTAGTCGAAAAGAGCCCTGCTTGGCCGAGAGGGGGCGGCCATTTAGTTGACCAAAAAAGAGCAAGCCTTACATGTTTGATAGCCACAGTCTCTCCAGTGACCTTGTCGATTCCCTTGTATACCACGCCGAAACTTCCACCTAAAGCCCCTGAGTTAGCGATGCGATCCACGACAGCGCATGAACTGCGGATCACCGATGAGACTCACGGCCTAGTTCCTCTAGTACCTGATAGCGGTCCGCAAGGCCCTCGTCATCCGCCATTTTTGGCGAGCCCCAAGCGATATTGTCTTCTTTCTGTAATTTGGCCTTCTAGAAGCCAGCACGAACGGTCAGGGGCTGATCCTGGGAATCGATATTCGCTTCTGTCAGTTCGAGCAAACGGGTGGGACTGGCCGCAGACCTGGAGCCGGCAAAAGCCAAGAGCGATCGGATCAGGAAGTGTCAACGGTCGAAGCCCTAAGTTCAATACACAGGTCGCCGCGCTCTAAGTACCTCGCCGGCCAAGTACGGGTAGCAGTTTGATGAGTGCACGAATGAGTGGTCGGTTGTCCGGGGCAGTGGAGCCACGTTCAGCTAGGGGTAGCTTTTGTTTACAATGCTCCGCTTTGGGATAGCTTTCTTTGAAGGTTCCGCCCAGAGTCAGTCTGAGCTGGACCAGAAACTGCCAGGAGGTACCGGCTGGGTACTAAGTTAAGCTCGGCCCAGCCGCTGGCGATGCAAATTTAGGTTGCTGCCGTGGTTTGCGATTGATGATGCGGCACGTGCAGCAGGAAATAAGCAAACGAAATGCGCGGCACGGCTGAGATGAGATGAGATGAGATGCTGAGGAAACGAGGATCAACAAAGATGCAGCTGCTGCTCTGCTCGTCGGCGCGCCAATGCACGAAAGCAATGCGTCAATCCTTTCAGCTTCTGCAGCATCAGCGAGCTTGTGCAAGGCGACGGAGCACTGCTGTCGGTACCTCCAGGTACCTCGCTCTGTAGCAGCGCTGTCGCAAATGTCATTGGATCGTCATAACGGAGCTGCCCGGCGCCTAGTACGTAATTCTTACACCGTATGTTGCAGCGACCACCTGCAGCGACCAACTGCAGCGCGCAGAGCAGCCCAGCGGTCGCTGTGGACGGGCGGCATAGAGGCTCTGCGCTACGCTGCAGCGCTGCAGCCGTCGCCATGGAACCGCGATCCCCAGCCACCCGCCGGGCCAGATCTAGCTCGCCATTGGCGCCTGGTTTTCAGTTGATCCATTAGCGCCATGCACCGTGCGATGGCGCTAACACGAGGGGCCGCCCTCCCTTCCGCCAGCCACAGCCAGAGTTGTCACGGCAACGCCCTCTGCCCCTCTGTTGTCCCAGCGGCCCTTGCAAGGCTTCGCCGGCAGCTTTTCGTCGGCCAGTCCCGTAGTTCCCAGCCACCGGGGAAATGCTGAGAAGCGGACCTCCAGCTGCGTCCATGCCTTGCTGCAATCTCGCTTGATGCAGCAGCCCAATCCAGCGTCCACGATACGCTGCAACACAACACACAGCCTTGTTTCCGCCAGACCAAACAGTCTCGGTGAGCTGCTCGTTCTCGTACTAGTCTGCCCTGCCTGTACACAGAGGTACCTACTCGTAGTACCCAGGGCCTGTGCGTTGCTGTACTTGGATGCTCCCTCGCTGAGAGACCGCAGCATTCCAAGCTATCGGCAGAGCTCACCCCCGTTTGACATCAACACGAGCCTAGGCTACCATGCTTTTTGATACTGCCGCTGTATCGCTCATTTTGAACATGCGCCGTCTGTAAACTTCGGGGGTCTTTTCTTTCCAGAGCTTTTACCAGCGACACCGGTCGATATCGCGTCATCGGGCTGAATTCGAGGGCCAGCCTGATTCCATTTGGCGAGGCGGCGAGGATCCGAACGCGTCGATTCATCAGCTGCCCACACCTGTCGCCCGACATTTTGCTCTGTCAGACAAGGGATAAACAACGACGGGGATAATTTTTCCCTTGCCCTTTCCCTGCCTTTTCTTCCTTCTTCCTCCTCCTCTCTCACTCGGTTGCTCTCCCACGTCCTCAGAGCTGGTCAATTAGGCGACACGGACGCGGTACAAACGTCGACACAATGGCGTTATCACCGCCGCCGCTGCCCTCGCGATTTCCCTGCTGGTGCCGGGCCATCTATTCTTGGGGAGGAGAGGTTTGTGAATTGGTGGTGTGGCACTAACATGCGCTCAATTGCTAATATCGGTGTGCAGTCTAAACGCGATTTGGGATTTATCGAAGGCGACTTGATCGAATGTCTGAATGCTGGAGACGGCTCGTGGTGGGTTGGCAGGCTGTTTCGAGATCGGAGGACCGTTGGCTCCTTTCCATCCAATTTCGTCGAAGTGCTACCAGAGGATTTTCGGCCAACAAAAACACCGAGCCCGGTACCGCCTAATATAGCAGCGTCCGCATCCAAGAGTGTGCCGCAGAAATCGAGAACTTTCCGGAAACCATTTGAGGCCTATGCAAAAGCACCGCATTATACAACAGCGAAACAGCCAGAAACATTTCGAGAAACGCCAAGATCGCGGCTGCAAGATAAACCGTCACGGGAAGCGACAGTATCGTCGCGATCGAGGGGAAACTCGACGCCGAATCCAAGCACTGCGCTTGTCCTTGCAAGAACCGCCCACGAAGATATTGCTCGCGCGCCATCTCCCGCGCCTTATCCGGCCAGTAGCTATGGGTCAAGAGCTCCATCGCCAGCACCCTCCATTGGTCGTCCACCAAGTCGTGTAGAAAATATTGTGCGAGAGGACTCTCCACCGCCTCCACCACCTCCTCACAGGCACGTTGCGCGGGCAGATTCAACCGACGCAACGCAAAACTATCAGTCAATATCAAGAGCCGGCTCAACGGTATCGTATAACCCGCGGGATATCTCGAGACCAAGCTCTACCATTTCCTATAACCCAGCAGATATAGCGAGACAAGGCTCGACAGTTTCCTATAATCCAGCGGATATAACGAGGCACGGCTCTACCGTCTCGTATAACGCAGAGGACATAATACCAAGGCACGGCTCCGCTGTTTCGTACGAGCATTATAAGTCAAACCAACGTCCTTCCAATGCCTCCTACACCGATCTCCATAGCACGTCAAGACAGGCGTCGTATACTTCATACGACGATGGTTATGGAAACCAGAGAGACGGATATCACACACCCCGGGGTAGCGGCTCTCATCGGCCGTCGATGGAGGGGAGCCATATGACGCCGTCACCGCTACGCGAAGCCATGGATGGAGTGATGCAGCAGCTGGATCAATTGGAAGGCATAGGAGGGAAATCGCCCGAGAGAGTGTACGATCCTTGGTCTCCCTCATCTTTTGATATGGTGTCCCCAACACCGCCACAGCAAAGACAAAAGTCACGGCAGAGGGCTAGGCCTTTGACGTCAGTAGGTGTCTTGAATCCTGACGAAGGCTATGAGACTTGGAGCGGAGGATCTTCACAAAACACTTCACAGCAAGACGGAAATCGTGAAAAATTTTACGACCCGTCCCAGCTGAGCAATTATGTGGAAAGGATGGAGAAGCAGATCTCAAGAATGCACCAGCATAGCATCAGCATGCCAGAGAACTTGGATGACGATAAACCTCCACCTCCTCCTCCCAAAGGCCAGCCCTACCCGCGGCCCAAATCGTCTGCTGGATCAACGGTCGGAGAGTTAGTCTCGTTTGACAAAAAAGCGCGTGGACGAAGATCGGTATACGATATGATACCGGGCATTGAGCGTACCAATACAACCAAAACGAATCAGACTAATGCTTCAACTGGCAACCAGAGTAACAGTAGCTCTTCGACACAGAGCAGCGGTAGGACGCTGTGGAGTGGTGTTTCTGCTGGCGGATTTAGTTCTACGAGCGCAGGAAGCTTAGCTCGGACGGCCCACCGTGCTCAAAGTGCACTTAGTATGCGCAACGATGACGGCGATCGGCCAGACTCGCCATTTACCGGCGTGACCTATCACAGCAGTCATGCCAGCAATTTTGCTGGACATGGAAACAGCATCGTCCGGCCAATTTCTCAGGTAGGTTTTCACGAGGAACTCACCCCTGGATTAGGAGGTCTCGTCGCGCCCAAGTCGCCAAAAAGGAATATTTTCAAGAAGATCTTCGAATCAGCCAAGACAGGCGTTGCTAGTAATCGGGGAAGCATCGCCGCTGGCCACATGCCCATCGTGAGATCGTCGCCATTTTCCCGCTTGCAACAGCCACACAGTGTGTCTCCAGGAGCAAGCATGGCCTCTTTAAGCGGCGCCCGATCTAGGCGCGATGCCGCCCGAGAAATGGGCCTTGGCGCCGGTGTTGACTGGGTCCAAGTCCGGCGTGATGTTAACCGATCTAATTCCATCAGTAAGATCGAACGGACTGAGCGAATGGAGCGCTGCCAGATGCAAGACCACCCCACCCTCAACCCAATCGACGAGCTCTATGAGGGCATCGAAGGCGATGAAGGAGCAAATGGCATGCCAGTTCATAAACCGGAGAACTACCATATGATTAATCTTTCTCAAGTAGACAAGAATTCTCGCTATGTGAAAGAGCCGCCTCCGGGAACAACAGTGGCAACGCTCGCTCAGACTTATATCTGCAGGCCATACAGGAGCGACCTACAGCGGCTGCGAGCAATATTCACCTGGGTTGCAGAGAAGATCTGCTGGGAAGAGGACTTCGAGGGCGATGCTGATACCCAGCGAACTATCCAGGCAAGGAGAGGATGCGCAGAAGAATATGCCATGCTTGTCATGGAAATGTGCTCTGCAGTTGGACTGCACTGTGAAGTCGTGAGGGGGTACCTAAAAGCTCCCGGTGATGTACCGGACCTCAATGTGATGCCCAGGTCGAATCACTGGTGGAACGCAGTCATTGTTGATGATGAATGGCGCATGATCGATGCTTGTCTAGCAAGCTCCTCCAATCCCAAGCGAGCTCTTTATTCAAGCCTGAGCGGCCCGTCGGCAGACTTTTGGTGGTTCCTCGCACGACCGACAGAAATCTGCTGGACGCATGTGCCGGAGCACCACGACCAGCAGCATATTGTGCCCCCAGTGGCCTATGATACGCTATTAAATCTGCCATGCGCATGCCCGGCGTATTTCAAAAATGGAATTGAATTGGTGGATTTCAACACCAGTCTGACAAGGATAGAAGACCTCGAGATGGTCCACATCATGTTTAACGTCCCGAGCGATGTTGAAATCGCAGCAGAGGTAGAAGCGCGGGCTTTCTCCAAGGATAACGATGGTGATCTATTTGAGAGTGGCGATGTTGTCAAGAAGAAGGCGTTGGCTCAGGCTGAGTGGTTCAACGGCGTGAAACGCTATACGGTAAAGGCACTACTGCCCGGCGATGAAGGTCAGGGCGTCTTGAAGGTTTATGCTGGCAAAAGGGGCTTGATGCAGAGTATCAAAGACATTCCTCATCCTCTGGCATTTACTCTCCCCATCATCCACAGTGGCGAGAATCCACCATATGAATTTGTCACACGACATCCGACCCCCCACGCACAAAGGCACGATATCTATGTTGTCCAGCCTCAATGTCAGCAATTGGCTCTGAATAATACCTTTGTCTTTGCAATCAGACAGCACCCCAGCTCACTTTCAAGTAGCGCGCAATCAGCTCTCACGCCGGCATCAAATCCTGGATCGACAAGCCCTGTACCCTTTGCTCGACCATCATCTGCGATGAGCATCAACGCTTCTAGCACGAGCGGCTCCTCAGCTAGCGGCACTGTTGCGGGAAAGAAGCCGGCTAAGCTGGCAATCCAGACACCAGGAGGCAAGATTCTCCGTCTTATGAGGAAAGAGGACCGCAAAGGAATCAGCGTGGGATCGAGGACCCCAGACGAGGAAATTAGCGACGGCGGTACCTGGGAGACAATTATCAAGTGCTCCGAGAAGGGCATTTGGAGAGGCTTGGTTCTTGCAGACCGCACCGCCCGATGGTGTGTATTTGCTGAATGGACATGCGTTGGTTAAGCACACGAGTAAGAAGTACGACTTTTTGATACCTTGGGCCTTTGGGCCTTTCGCACGAAGCAAAGAACGAAAAAAGAGTGGTAATTTTGGGTGGTATATGGTTGCATATGCATGTCACGGCGTTTGGCTTCGAGCTGTTCATTTGTTTCATTTTGATGTTTTTTTTTTTTTCTCCTTCTGGTTTTTGTGTTATGACTACCAGAGAATTGGGTCCGTTGTCATGCGTCAAAAGAAATTATGTTGTTCACGCTGCAATGTATGTCATGTAACTTAGTTTTTTTGAAGATGCGGCGAAAGAAGGGAAAGCCGTAGCTCAAACTACGTATACTTATGAATTATTTGAATCTTGTTTTAATACAGCCATTATGCCTTACGTCTCGATCCCAAGATATTGTGGCTACCAATGTATGGAATGTAGAACGACCACAGAACCTCAGAGCTAGCAATTGTTCTGCCTAACTTGATACGAGGCAACAAGAGACGGATTTCCCCTTTTTTTCGTCCCTCAAGATGCCAGATCTAGCGGCATCCGGCATGGCGTAGCATTCGGGGCGTCCAAAGTACTCCCGGATCTGCGCAGTACGTGCAAGTAACAAATGGCGGGCCACTGAGCTGAGCCAACCATGTGATAGGGCGGCCTTTTTTTTTTGTTGGCGCGGCGCGGCTGATTCACACAGTGGGCGTGTTCCCGCAACCGTACTTGGACTTTACAACGTTCAGCCTTCCAGAGTTTCGGAGAGTCAGAGGAGGAGGAAGTCCCAATTTCTTTTCTCGCTTGTGTCCCTTTTTATCTTATACCTCTTATTGCCACCGCGACACGAATAATTCGCAGGCCATCGCAGATATTGAGTACACAGAGGGACCAGGGCCCTTTTCTAAGCGTTTCGAGCCGACGACATCACGCGCGCTCAACTTGCGTCCCGCACGACACCTCGACGGAGCCTCTGAAGAGAAACCTCACCGTCCGAAAGCGACCGATGAACTCGACCAGGAGGACAGCATGAAACTTGGTCTGCGCCGGGCTTCACTCTCCTACCAGCAAGACCAGCGGCCGATGCTGACGGTGCGATGTCGTTCCGAGGGACGCTGCCTTCGGGACAGGCCTATCTAGGCCACGATGAGCAGCAGCAGCAGCAGCAGCAGCAGCAGCAGCAACATCACCACCTCAATCAGCATCACCAGCAACAGCAGCAGCAGATGTACGGCCACCCGGCCGGAGGCTACCATTTCCCGTCGCAGATGCAACAGCAGATGCCGCAGCCGCAAAACCAGCAGCAGCAGCACCCGGCGACATTTCAACAACATGGACAGCAGTCCATGTATACCGGCGGCATGGGCCACGAGCAGCAGTTCTATCACCACCAGAGTGCGCAGCCGCAGCCTCAGCATGGCATGTACATGCAGCCGCAGCAGTTCCAACAGCAGGCGCATCAGCACCAACAGGCAATGTCGCCATACAATGTTGGCTTCAACGGATACCCCGATTACAATGCTTCAGCGCAAGTCGGAGGCCACCAGGGCCATCATTTACAGCAGGCAGCGAACCAATACCTACCGCCGAATAACGTATGGCAGCAGCATCACCAGCAGCCGCGGCAACAACAGCCTCAGCGGCAGCAGATGACACCACAGCCGATGCAACACCAGACTCTACCTAACCAACATCTTCCACACCAACCTCTCCCTCACCAGGCTTTGCAGCAACAGCAACAGCAGCATGCGATGCAACAGCCTCTCCAACAGGTCCATCGACAACAGCAACACCATCAACCGTCTCCGATATACCATACTCAGTCGCCCGCGCCGTCTCTTCCACCACAGCCGTCGCCTATTCGAGCTCCCGCACCGCCGCCTCCACGACCGCAAGCTACTCCCCAGCCGCCACAATACCATTCACCTGTGCCTCAGCAGTCGCCCCGGATAGAGCAACAGCGACAGCAGCAAGGAGAGCAGCAGCAGCAACAATATCGACAGCCTACTCCGCAGCAGCAACCTCAGCTACAACCTCAGCAGCCGTCGCATACTCCCGTGCCTCAACAGCAGACTTCTGTACCCCAGCAGCAACCTCCCACACCTCAGTTGCAACCTCCTATACCCCTTCAGTCGCAAACTCCCGCGCTTCAGCCCACCCAGAGCGTTGAACAGCCTCAGCAGGAATTACCTCCCGAACCTCCGCAGCCCCCTCAATTTGTTCATCCCTCAGAGCTCCAGCAGGAACCGGTGCACTATGTCAATCTCCAAGATATTCAAAGACAGCCGTCGATTACCTCTTTGCCTATATCAACGGCGAATTTATCGAATATACCGGTCGCCAGCCATGAAAAGCCAAAGGAGTCTATTATCAAGCCACCACCTGGTGCAACTCCAATTAAGCAAGAGAAGCAGGAAGATGGCTCTATACCGACTCGCGTACTTCAACAGGCCCCTGATGTTCGCATCAAGCCCAGTCCACATTCTTCAATGACAAACTCGCCCTCGCTTTCCATGAGATCTCCGAGCATCACTAAGAAGTCACCTGCTATAACACCTAAACCTCGACCTCTTAACACAGCACCCTTAATGATTGCCGTTGCGGAAGAATGCATCGAAAAAGCGCGAATCGCCTCGCACGATGTAGCCATGGCGCTATGTCCGAATCAAGTGAGCGAGTACCAGGAGTTAATAGCAACGGCGCTGTCATGTCTAGAGTCTGCTTTGCAAGGCAACAACCAGCTTGCGCCGCGAGAGGAGGCGCGTGTACGATTACGATATGCTGCGCTCTTACAGGAGGAGACGGAGAATTTAATGGAGGCAGAGACGGCTCTGGCGAAGGGAATTACGCTTTGCGACAAGGTAAGTGAAGACGGCGTAGACCCAATGTTCGACTAATTTTCTTTGGCATGTATAGCTGACATAATTTGGCCGATTAGTACCGTCTGATTGATTTAAAGTATTGCATGCAATATCTCATGTTGAAAGTCTTATTCCAGAGGAATCATAAAGCGGCATTAAAAGCGGTAGACGGTCATATTTCTAATTGCGAAGTGTAAGTGGATTCTAACAGTCTGCTCCCTCGTTGAATGGAATCGAGTCTGACAGGACATGCAGATTTAAACATGTACAGTGGTATTATGCCTTCCGGTTATTAAAAGCTTCGTTTTATCTTAGTGTTGGGGTAACGGACGCTGGTGCCCTCGACAACATACGATCCATTCAGAATGTCGCCAACACTAGAGGCGACACTGCGCTTTCTGTTCTCGCCTCTCTAATAGAAGGCTTCACTCTGCTCAAGACGGCCAAGGATGGCAATATGGAGAAGATACAAACCTGCATCGCCCAGGTCGCCAAATATCAATTTGACCCATCAGTGCAGATCACGCAACTCACCATGTTGACTCTGCTGCTGGAAGTTGCTGCAAGCCTGCATCATCAAAACCCGGAACACACGGCCCAGAAATTACGACAGTTGCAGACGTGTCTAGATGACTGCGAGGACTGGCATAATGTCAAATCTGATTTTCTAGTGCCGGTCAAGAAGGAGCTGTCTGCAGCCAAGACTGTAAGCGGCGATACCCAAGCGATACTCCGCCTGGGTGAGGGCGATGGCGATATGGATTATTTGGCCATGACGTTTATGACTAAAATGGAGCTGAGGTCGCTCGTGTACGTGCATTACAAAATGACCCTTTATTACTGGTGAAAGATTCTTCTAACATGTATCCAGATTTACCATCAGCGGTTTGGTCAACTTTCATAAGCCTTCGTCACAGGGGCGTAGGTCAACAGAGTTTTTCAAAGAAGGCTTGAAGATTCTAGAAACATGTAATTCCTAACTACCCAGACGCATTCTCTCTCTTCTGTATAGATTCAACTAACTTTCTCTTCCCAGGGGATTCTTCAACGGCTGGCATTCCATACGGTGCCCCTGTTCCTCTAAACATAGCGATCAAGCAGCGGGCCTGGCGGATAGAGGCTCGAGCTTATTTGACCGTTCTCTTAGGATTGGTGGCTGCGAGTCACTGCCAATGGTCAAGCGTTAAGCAGATGATTCAAAACCTTCAGTCTTTTGTCTCACCCTCAACGCAGCCTACCGTGAAACTACTCGCTATCTATCTAAGGGGCGTATATTTCCAAGGCATCGGCCAACTCCAACAAGCTCTAGACATCTTCTTAGACAACCGATTTGCTGTCCAGCAACAGGGAAGCACTGGAATCAAGGCGGGGCATCAAGAGATTGCCCTTCTCGCAGGACTAAACAGGCTTTGGATCATGCAGCACCCTTCTTGTCGAAATGATCAGATAACGCAGGATTTGATCGAGCAGCTGCAGCCTCACTGTAATAACCATACCAACATTGATCTCCGAACCGCCTGGCACAACGTCATGGCCGCCATAGTAACTGACCCTCCTCAGCAACTCAACCAGCAAAAGCAGCATATACACGCCGCCATGGCAGGCTCCAAGGTCACGAGTAATGTACTAGGAGCTGCCGTCACGTTGTGCATCATGCGCAGCCGCTTCTTCGAAAACGTCATTGGCGAGCAGGCTCTGAAGAGCGCCCGAGCGGCAGCCAAACAAGCACAGAGGAGCGGCAACGTCCTGTGGCAGAGCGTCGCTGATGGCATGCTGGCGCAGTCGTATGAGGTACAGGGGCAGAGAGACGAGGCCAAGCAGGAGTGGGACAAAGCAACAGAGGAAGCTAGAGACGCCTTTTCTCGGAGTCTATGATTTAATTAGTGAAAAGGCATTGTGCATCAAAAAAGCAGGAAGCAGATATGGTTTAACATTGCAATTATGACGGGAGAGAATAATGTTTTGTAACGGAGGAGTTGACGGGCATATTTTGGTACTGCCATTTGCTTTTATTTTGTTTAACTGGTTTCACTTAAACTTGATCTTGACCAGGGGGAGGAGCATTAGTTGTTGAATGATTATACAGCGAAGGGATCCTGTAATATATGAAACAACAGAAAAAAAATCTCCTGTACGATACCTGGACGTAGAACATGGTCATTATTATACTTTTGGGAGGAAATGAATCATATCAGGACGCTTATATAGATACAAGAAAAAAACAAAAAAGAGTCTTTAAGGGAGTGGTCTTCAAAAATGCTTCTCTCCCCCCTTTTTTTTAAAAATCCCAGACTATTAGAGTTTTGATGGTATTTATGTCTAAAATGGCTTTTTGTTCGCCCCTCCTCTTGCCTAACTGAAATCAATGTCCGCCTTGTTCAAACTAGATATTACATGGAATTAAATGCTAGAATGCAGAAAAACAAAAACAAAAAACGTGATTTGCCTCAACGGCGACCAAAGCCTGGTGGAGGCTGGAAACCTGGAGGTGGCATGAATCCAGGCGGCGCTGGAGGAGTCCCTGTTGCTCCTGGAGGAGGTATGGGGAATCCAGGAGGGGGGACTGCTGGGAAACCCTGCGGCGGAGGAACTCCCGTGGGAGGACCGCCGGAGGGAGGCCGGAAGCCAGACGGATGGAAATCTGCGGGGTTCGTGTATCCGCCCTGGATTTGAGGAGGCCGTGCGGGCAGACCTGAGGGAGCTGGTGGGAGGGGAGCTGAGCCTCGTCCGGCTCCAGGGAAGCCGCTGGGAGGAGGGTGGCCGGCACCGGGGTTGTTATAAGGAGATGGTCCGCGAGGGGGAGGAGCAAAGCCGCTGGGCATGCCAGCATGCGTAGGCGTACCCATCATGGGCGGCGGTGCTCCAGCAGGGACGCCTCCCATGGCACTTGAATCGAAGCCTGCTGGAGCAGGTGGGGGGACTGCGGAAGCTGGAGGAGCGGCGGCGTTGGAGCTCATTAGGAAAGCCTGAGGAAGCGGCTGTGCTTCGGGAAGGATGTTTCTTGACTTGGCTTGCGCCGCCAATGCTCGTTCGGCCTGGTCACCATGTCTGTCTCCCTTGCCGTCCTTCTTGAAAGCGTATTGCACAGAAACCTCCTTGCTGAGGATATACTGTCCGTGCAAGTTGGCAATCGCGGCATCACTGCTCTCGAAGTCGCCGTAACTGACAAAACCGAAGCCCTTGCTCGCGCCGCTGTCTTCTCTGGCCACCTTGGGGATGCTCAGCAGCGGTCCAAAGCGGCTAAAGGTATCGTATAGAATCTTCTCGTCGACCATGGGGTCCAGGTTTCCGATAAACAGCTCGGCGCCAACCTCGGCGGACCGCTGCTTGTCGGCGCTGGCCTTGTTCACGCGGAGGGACTTGCCGTAGAGCTTGATGCCATTCATGACGTTGGCAGCGTACTCGGCATCGGCAGGGGTGCGGAACTCGACGAAGCCGAAGCCCTGGTGGGTTTGGGTGACGCGATCGCGAGGCATGTGGATGTTGTGGATGGGGCCCATCTGGAGCATGATTTCGTAGACCATGGCGGAGGTTGCGCGCTCGTCGATGTTGCCGATGTAGACAGTGGCCTCCTTGTCTTGCTCCCTGCGATAGAAGAAACGTCAGCATGCGTTTGACAATGTATTGAAGCTTAGAACACCAAAAGAAAATCATAAAGGGAAAAGGAAGAAAAGCAACTCGAAGATTTAGGAGCTGCTCAGAGGAAATACCTACCAATGCCTATTGACAGCCATCTTGACGGTTTGTAGGCCGTGGCCTTGCAAGTAATTGTGAAAGAAGCGAACGTCTGATATCAAACGCAGGAATTGGACCTTCAAATAGCGCTGGAAATGGAATCGATAGTAGACGGTGGCATCAATGTCGTTCGTCGCGTGTCATGCAGTGCAGGATGAAGCTCGGAAATCTCGACCACTGCAGCGTCTAGCTTGTATCGCCGCCATGGCGCTGGTGGTTCTTATCAAATTAGCCAGAGTTGAGCCGCGACTGATTGGCGGGCGCCTTCCCGCAAGCAGCAGTGACCGCATTACATATTAGTGGGTGCTGGCCGGGCCTCGAAATTTCTTAGTAGGCGGGACAAACTGAGAAAAGACGTTTGACGCCTGGAAGCATCAATTTGCGCACATCCGCCAAACTCCTCCGCCGTCCATCGAGATTGTATTCGCTCTCCATATCCAAGATGTTTGCCCTCTCAGAAGAGTCCAAGGTACGACATGCGCTGCGGCTCCGAGCAGGGAGCCGAAACAGAGACAAAAATCGAATGCCATGATGATGATGAAGCGGCCGGTCTAACACCATCTCTCTATCATAGGAGCGCATTGCCAAGCTCATCGACATTTCACGAGTCGCCATTCACTAGTATGGAAATTCCTTGATAGCTCTCCTTCTGCGGGCATTTTCATAGCTGACGGCTGCAATCTAGTGGCTACCTCCCTCTGATTCTCTACCTTGGTATGCGATCTTTAAGCAGACGCACGGCATATGCCGGAGACTGACTCTTCTCGATCTAGGCTACACTCGCAGCGACCCCCGACCTTCAGTCATCCGGTACGTTGCTTGTTCATGTCTCGACGAGCTAATAAATGCGCTTGGCGCTAACATGTCGGTTGAAACAGCCTTCTCTCTCCTCTCTCATAAACGCAAGACGCTCCCGGCGGGCGTTGATGTACGATATACGATTGTAATACGGCAAAATGGGGAGGGAAATCAGGGAAAGCAGAAGCTGAAAATTTTGGAGGAAGAGTTTAGTGTCCAGCATTCATGGCGTTTGGGCAATATCGATATCTCTTGAAAGACAAGGCGAGACGGGAGGGCAGCGTGATACAACACATGACGGCGGCCCCGGGAGGAGACACACGAACGGACCGATGCTGCAATGTACCCATAGGAATGTATTATCAGTTGCTTCGTATTACCCCATAATTGGACCAAGAAACCACTCTGCGAAATCAAGCCATGACCTCTGCCGGATGGTGGATGGAATCAACGAAACTGTGACAGAAAGCAACAGGAATTACGCTTAGATCGGAGCCTCTAGTGATTCAAGGTTACAAAAGGGAACCATCTTTTTGTGTTCGTTTCCTCTACATTTTTACATCATTCTCTCGCTCACGGTTATTTACCATTTTCAGGAGCCTGTATATCCTCTTTTGGATACGGCTAATAACAGCAGTATGCAGGTAAGCATACGGTGGTCCTGAAAGAGACCCTCCGAGTATCCCACTGTGAGTAAAATGCAGCAAGCTGTAAGCGGTGTCGAAAACACCAGGACATAAACTGCTGCCTCCGTGAATTGTAAATTGGCAATTGAACCAACTCAACCAACCCAAATCATAACCCACCTCAACCCAACAACCGGCTACACATACCAAGCAGTCACTTCAACTTAGCTGCCGAGTAGCTCCCCCCGAAAGCGCCCGATTATTTTTTGTTTAAAAAAAAAAAATCTTCCGCTACTACCCGTCCAGCCGGTGGTCAAATCGGCTCCGATCTCCTCTGACTAAACTAAAGCGCAAGCACCTGTCAAAGGACCCTTTTTTCCCCAAATAGGTCCCCTAAAAGGCTTCTCTCGGCAGAGCGCCTTTGATATTTTTTCCCACATGAGCCTCGAACACTCGCCCGTCAACTTTGCGCAGCCAAACGATGTGACGGGACGCAACTCGGAAACGAACAACTACATGCCCGGACGCGAACATGCGGGCCTCTCTCCCGCCATCGTCGAGTCGATTGCCGGCCTCAGCGCCGGCACGGTAGCGACGTTGGTGGTGCATCCGCTAGATATTGTCAAGACTCGCATGCAAAGTAAGGATTTCGATTGTTTTGTTTTGTTTGCTTTGGATGCTTGATCCTGGTTTGGCTGGATTATTATTATTATTCTTCTTCTTCTTCTTCTTTATACTCTTTCATTGAGCAATCTACGCTCCATCTTGCTTGTCTCGTTGAAATGCTTCAACCCCACCACGTATCAACAAGACAGACCAGACAGAACAACGATTGCTCAACGGAAGAAGATGAAGAAGGAGAAGAACAAACATTGGGAACTCAAGAAGAGGATAAAAGAAACTCGTGCTAACAACATGTCAAACAGTCAGCACAAGCGCCTCCAGCGCCGCCTCGCACGACCTCTCCACCGTCGCCATGCTGCGATCCCTCAAAAACAGCCCCAACCCACTCGCCTCGCTCTACCGCGGCCTCGTCCCGAACCTCTCCGGCAACGCCCTCAGCTGGGCCTCCTTCTTCTTCTTCAAAACCCGCTTCGAGGACCTCCTCACCTTTGCCCGCGGCACCGAGCGCCCCACGCCCTCCGACTACTTCGTCGCCAGCGCCCTCGGCGGCGCCGCCACGTCTGTCCTGTCGAACCCCATCTGGGTCGTCAAGACGCGCATGCTGGCCTCGGACAAGGGCGCAAAGGGCGCGTATCCGTCCATGTGGTCCGGCTTCAGGACAATCTACGCCACCGAGGGCATCCGGGGGCTGTACCGCGGCCTGGGCGTCTCCATGATCGGCGTGTCGCACGGCGCCGTGCAGTTTGCAGTGTACGAGCCCGCCAAGCGCCTCTACTTTGCGCGCCGCAAGAGGATGGGCGTCGACAACGGGCGCATGACCACCGAGGCCACCGTCGTGATTTCCTCGGCTTCGAAGCTCATCGCCGGCGCTGTCACGTATCCTTACCAAGTCCTCCGGAGCCGACTGCAGGTCTACAAGGCTGACAAGAAGTTCGGCAAGGGCTTCAGAGGCGTCGTGAGGATGACGTGGAGGCAGGAAGGCATTCGCGGCTTCTATCGCGGCCTGATTCCGGGCGTCGTTCGGGTTATGCCGTCGACGTGGGTGACGTTCTTGGTCTACGAGAACGTGCGGTTCTATCTTCCTCGGTGGCTTGCCTAATTCTTCGATTCGACATTAATACGGCGAAAAATGCATTTTTCTCTTCTTTCTTTCTTTCTTTCTTTCTTTCCTCAAGCTGCGTCGGCGACAGCAGTTGTGGCAATCAGCATTTGTTTTATTACAGAAGCATATTTTGGGCGTTCCAAGAAGGGGAGAGCAATTCTTATAGAGCACAGGTCGGAAGATAGATGGATACGAGCAAAACAAAACAGTAGTTAATAATATGAATAGACATTACTTTTATTCTTTTCAGATCTCTTGCGGTATCTATCGTCTCAGAAAGCGAATATTAATGCCATAAATCCACATGCCCTTGAGCATATACATCTTCATCCATCATTAGCTTCACTATTTTCTGCAAAGGATGACAAAATGCTATACATTGTGATGGTACCCGTGACTAAAACCAACCACGACATCCCCCTTTTTGTCTTATTTAATTCATCTAGAACAAAGGTATTATTCCTCTTTACTGGCCCACAAACCGTATATATAAACGTCAACCTCTCTCTACGGCCGAGTATCATATACGATCTACTCTTCAATAAAACCCTATAGGGCACGCCATGAGGTACACTTAGAATTCTATATCGACCTCCAATCAAGAGGATCCGACTATTACACGATAGTTCGCAATGAAACCCCATCAGGTAAAAATAGAACTCTATATCGATCTCCAATCAACAATCTCCGCCTCCTGCAAACTAAATCAATACGAAACGGCTATGAATTTATCTTCTATTTCACTCCCATTCAGCCGCGCCGTGCCAAGCTGAACACCGCCCTTGCGATGGCAATTCTACCCCTTTCATCCGCGTGTGGCAACATCGTAGGCAGGGAGAGACGACAAGCACATAGCATAAAACTTTTTTCGCTCGTTGCCGATCCAATCACATTCGCTCAACACTCTGTGGCAAAAAAGAATCAATAATGAGATTGCAGTGACACGCCAAAGCCATCAGAGCGATTGAGATGAGCAAGGCAGCGCAACCCTCTCATCAAACTCATCGCTTGTTATGCTGGCTCGTTGGCACCTATGGCATCATTTCCGACAAAGTGAAGAGTATGCTACCCGGTATCACTGCGTTATGACGTCTACTCGTACGACTTAACCGTCATTTCTTCCTGTAGGGCGTGTTCAAGAAGTGTTTGTTAGATTCCACAGATCCGATCGATGTAGCCGAGGTAGAGAATAGGATATCTCCCTGCATATCTGTACATGCATGTTCTACAAGCACATGTATGCGCACGTATGTACTCGTCACTATGCACATAACACGCTTCGACGCCGTTGCCGCACTGACAACGCATCAACACTTGTTGTAAATGACATAATTTTAACACAACAACGGTGCTTCAAGCTCATCCGGTGATGTGCTCGTATGCATCGACCAACATTTTCCTCGAGTGGACAGGCCGTCAGCACCGACCACCGGCCACCCGAGACAATAACACCGGTAACAATAACCATGAGCAAAGGTAAAGCGGCTTTGTGTTAGTGAGGGGGAGGAATGGCAACATGGTAGGCACGCCGGATGTGATGAGCGGGTTTGCTTTGGCAGCTAGCAGTTCGGTGCTGATCATCCTAGGCCGGTGTTAAGAGGGAGCTAAAGATGAGATCTGATAGATGCGAGGAACTTGCGCCGTCCGGCAGACCGCTCGTGCGTTACGAGGCGGGTGTACATGTAGTAGTACAACATAGCATGTATAAGGTAGTATACGATAGTCGTAAGTAACAGAGCGTTCACTTTTTGGGAATGGAGCAAGGCGTCGGCACAGCGGTCCTTGAGATCCGGCCTTTGCATAGACAGGGGTTTTGGGGCTGAAGTAAACCAGGGATTGTAAAAAATGTTGCTATCCAGTGCTAGCAGCATCTTAACAAGCGTGCGTCGAGCTACTCCGCAGGGACCCCAAGGATGCTAGTATGCAGCGCAGCGTGCTTTTTGAACTCCCACGAGGCTAATCTGAGCATGCAGAGAACTCTAGGCTTGATGTAGATTGCAGCGA
Organism: Trichoderma hamatum GD12; assembly: GCA_000331835.2. Taxonomy (NCBI): domain Eukaryota; kingdom Fungi; phylum Ascomycota; class Sordariomycetes; order Hypocreales; family Hypocreaceae; genus Trichoderma; species Trichoderma hamatum. The sequence goes on from KQ479131.1 coordinate 141,151, forward strand.
AGCAGAAGCAGGGTCTGCTCTTGCAGCCGCGCGGCGCTGAGGCCGGCGAGTTGAAGCCTCCCCAAGCGCCATCGTTGCCGAACAGGGCTCGCGGGTGCGCCGCCGCTTATTCCGTAGACGCTGCGAGCTATAAAAGCGACGCAAGGAAATCCCAAAGAGGATATTGGAGAAAAGAGCGTGACTTTTGCGAAGGCTTGGAAGGTAACTGAAGACCAAGCTCTCATGTCACTAGCCTTATGAATCCCGGCAACAAAGCATCCTCTAACCCGTCACGGGCATATACTTATGATGCCATGGATAAGGGCAGCCCTAAGCACCCTACCATCTGGATTTGAAGCAGTACTACTGCTGCAGCTGCTCTGGAGGATGGATCCCAGTATCAAACCATCCTCGTGAGGCACGTATAGCTGGAGATGGCGTCCCCACAGGTCATGGCCACTCTTGCCACTCCCAACAGACATAGACCAATATTTCATGTTCGGACCAACACCACTCAGCGAGAGAGAAGAATTAAAAAAAAAAAAAAAAAAAAAAAAAAAAAAAGGCGCAACGCCAACGTTAGCCCTAGCTACCACACGTGTTTTAGGGACTTCTGTGATCTGATAGGCAGAGCTTCACCGGCATCCGGTGGGGGCCATATGTAGTTTAGTTGGAAGGAAATGAAAGAGGCACGGAGGTTGATAGTGTTTCCAACAGCCGAAGCGTAAGAGCTAGGGCAGGCCACCCTCGTTGAAGCATCACAGATGCATCAGCCGCTGTGGAAGCCGCAGTGGAAGCCGTATTTGGAGATTTGAGAATACTATTCTCTTCTATCATTCGCGGGGATGCTCACGCTCTCGATGGGATTCGTATCCCAGACGAGATAGCATCATTCTAGAATAGCCTATCCCGTCATGTTACGGGCCGCTAACCGCCCCCACTACTACTCAAATATGCATGTCCTTAGTAGGATGAATATGTGCTAAAATTTCGGCACCATAGTGTAATGGATCTGGAGGGGGGAGTGAAATTGTGGAAGTGTTGATAGGCACGGGGTAATGGCTGATCAAACGCTCAAATCTAATGTGTTCTGTTGGAAGAGGAGACACATGGTCCTGTTTCAAAGAGGGGGTGAGTGGGCGAGTGAGCGAGTGAGTGAAACGCTTGACACCCAGTGATAGAATCCTCTAAGTCGCTGGAGCCGCCGCTACGCACATGAAGCGGATGATATGTGAAATAATAGGGGAGTGGAAATTGTATAATCAAGTACACACTAACATTTCTCGCGGATGAGACTTGCATGAGCCGCGTACCAATGAAAATAGCCGTATATCCTACCACTAGGTAGGAGTTATGTGGCGTTGATGGCACTCATCACAACAATACAACTCTTATAACCAGGCAATTCATTTTGCTTTGTGCTTGCATGAGGCTGGCCGAATCGGAAGATCCAATCAAGGCAGTATAACAGTAGCCAAATGGAATTTTGCTGAGAATGTTTCTCTTGGTATGGCTGAAATGCAACTTGGTCTTCGAAAATAGACCTTCCTGATACTCTAACCCCAGATGAGATATCTGCATTAGTATGACACAGCGGCCGTACGATTCTCCTCTGAAGTGGCGATAGCCACTCATGGGGCATGCATCGATAGTGTGTATGTCTGTAAATGCGCGGCAATCGTATTCCATTGACGCCCTACTCGTGTTCCTGCTAGTTGCCATCTCATGGCAACAAAAGATCCAGCTTGTTGTGTATTTTAGTCTGGCCGAAGGCGAAGTGGCCAGGCCTAATTATGCGCCAAGTTGATCCACATATGAAGTTGGTATAGATGTGAGTAAGTAATATATCATTATTCAAAAAAAAATATGCCGTAAATAAAATAGAAAGGTCAAATAGTGTTGAGCGGGCACGTTGATACTACCTAGTAGCCCGTATCCTACAGTGCAGAGAGTAGAGATCTGTAAGATGAAGGTGGAGATGAAGCTAGAGTATCAAATGGCCATAGTTTGCCGTCATCTCCTTATGGAATAGCATTTGCTGCTTTCTTCCCAACATGTCGTCAACATTCTCCGCTCAGTATCAAGGCAGGTACCTGGAGATAGTATCAGTGGCAAAGCTGAGCCTCCTAACGGATACTTTTGCAAAGCATGAGCCATCTACAACACGCGTTCCTGCGTCCGTTAATACATCAACATTGAAGCCGGGACCAGATGAAGGCCCCTGATTCAGCGGAAATGAAGTCGTGCGTTGCTTCATCGATCCACCTGTGTCTCGTTGCCTCACGGCATGCAGCTCTCCCGGAAGTGCCGCCAAATGAATCAAGACCAAGGTCTCTACCACTCGCCAACGTTCACCGATAACTGGTCACTTTGTGGCTGTCATTTAGCCCAGGAGCCCGCTTGGTCGATGCATGTGGATTCACCCTCTCATTTACCATCTGCCGTGCCCAGCAGAGGGTAAAGCCGTATAGCAAGCACTTAGACCGTTCCGTACAGTCTATTGTGCTGTTTTGGGACGCAACGATACAATGTTTTCTCTTCTCTCGATCTGTGCGACTCCTTTTTTTTTTCATTAACTTCCCAGCAGCTGAAAATCCTTCGCGATCCACTCGTAGCAGGGACGTCCGTCGAGAAGTTTGAGGGCAAAGCAGATGGAGGCCAAAATCCCGATCGTCGTTCACTGTCCAGTTTCCCAAGATCTCAGACTTCGACCGAGATCCACCATCGGGGAGATCTATTGCTGCAGCCACCAATAAAGCAATGCCAGGGTGCTCTGGGGAAGGGGTGCGGTGCCCTGGTAGGCCTTCACGAGGGACGTACTCGGTAGAGAGCCAGCGAGTGCGCGAGGTTCACATCGTACATATCCAGCAGGATGGCGCCGGCACTAGGCACAAAACAGGCGTGGTCGTTATGCAGGGAGGCACACCTAGCCAGTGCTGGAGGGCAATGACATCTTGGAGCCAAAATGGCAGCTAATTTTGCATTCAGATGCGTCGTCGTCAGGGACCAGGGCGGGAAGAAGGACACTAAATTAGCTGATGGTGGGTGGCAGTTGTATTCCCGAGCGGGGGGGATGGCGGGACGTAAATCCAAGCTCCAAGCACAGGGAGCCGGAGCTAAGGTTGCGCTCAAGCTTGACATGAAGCTCAGCCGCTGGGCTGCCTCTGACTCGACGGCGGTTTGTGTGTAGTTTGAAGCCGAGCAAACGTGACGACCGGGGCTGAGGTTGAGTCCCCCGGAAGGACCAAAGATAAGCCGGACCCGAGATTGTCCCAGCCGATGTGCCATTAGGAATGTACTGTAGCATTACCACCCTCAGCTTCCATTGCGCCTTGCAATCTTTTATCTACCAACCTGGTACTTGGTCCGATGCATGACATGTATCACCACACAGGGAGAGCACCGGAAACATCCGCTTCTCCTAACGATGCCATTTATTAACGATATGATGTATAGCTTTCCTCTCTTGCTGCAAGGAAACTAGAAGTTCGCAACCTGAACTGCATATGGTAGTTGGATTCCGAGCCCTCGGAGCCTGGACCTATTCTGCAAGACTTTCGGCTTCCGGGTATAATAAACGTCGGTACCAAAAACGCCATAAGCTGCATAGGAGGCCATGATCTTGACCAAAAATAGACTTGAGGAGCTGTTTCATCTGAAAAAGAACAAGAAAAGAAAAGCAAAGAGCAAGGGAGAGCGGCATGAGGGTAATATGATACATCCTTTTTTCCCACTCTGACATCTTCACAGCAGGTGCCTACATAGAAGCTGCACGAAATCCCATGTCACTGAAATGTTGCATTGCAGCAAAACTTGTGACAGCCCCTGCAGAATCTCTGGCACACACAGTGGCAAGCAGCTGCGCACTGCGTACTACATACTGTAATTTGCTTGCTCGATGTCACCGTGTGCCTCGTACAGCCACTCAAAACGGAAACAATAGAACCTTGGATCCCAGGGCCTGGTTATTAGCTACTCAAGTGACTTCAGTTCATGCGCAGCAAATCCCACAGCCAGCACTAGGGTCCGCCCTGCCCACCAGAAGAAGCCTTTGTTTTCTCAAAGCTAGTGGGAACGATACCAGTAGGTAATAATACGAGGTACGAAGTACATGATTGTATTCATTGAGAAAACTTGGTACAGCCTAGTCGCTCGCTTTGACAAAGACCACGTCTGGGGCATCGAGTAGGTGAGGCTTTGCGCCGTCCGTCGGCAAGCTCCTCCTTACACCCCCTCCATGCTCAGGCAATCTCCTGTGAGCTTTGAGCTCGAGGAGCTGAGAGAGAGGGCGCATTTAATAAACAATAGATCTAAAACCTTGCTAGGTACTATGGCAATCCTACTCGAAAAACCGTAACACACAAAGCTCCAAGAGCTAGAGATAGGTACGAATAGTTATAGCTCCCCATAGCACCAGGGCAATGGCGATATCCTGGCCTCTCCTCTTTCGCTCTGTTTCCCCTCAAGTGTCAGTGGGACACCACCACCTGTTTTGTCACCAAGACGTCTGTTAAAGTTGCCTGGCACTTGACAGCTCGCTTGTGGTGCTGGAAGTCCCCCCAGTATCACCCCGTGAGAGCTGTCAACTGTCAACAGTGGGGTAGCTCCTCATGTGACAACAGCCAGATGTCGAATGTCGAAAAAAGAAAAGGCATTGCAAGATACTGATGAGAGAGATGTGCAGGCTGCAGGGTCTGTGACCAGGTACCTGGGCCTATGCCAGGTTTTTCTAACCTGCCGTTGGTCGATTCCACCTCATCAAGAACCCTCAATCTCCCTCTTACACTAGTGGCTATCTCCGGCCTTGTTAGTCGCCCAACGCATTGGGACTCGTATAAGGTCTGAGATTCCGGTTTCCAAGGTCGAAAAAGCCGATCAGACAGGTCCTCCGAAACGCCTTGTTCGCATCCTTCGCTTCTTTAGTTAGGGGGTGCTCGCACAGAGTACCAAAGTACATCAAAGCGCATCATCTGTCGCATCTCAACTTTCGGGGTCCTGCCAAGGCCTCCCGTGGTCCCCGGAGACCGGCCCAATGCGGAACCCTGCACCAGCCACTGCCCGCTAAAATTGAGCAAACAAGCCTCAGCGGGCATTTCTGCGGCGACGGCACTGCAGTCTTCACAGACAGCACTGATCTCCGTAGCTGGTGGCTGTTACGGAGTCTGGGACGGGAGCGCTACGGAACGCGGCGGGCGTCTGACTGCGTTTGCATTGCCCCTCTTGGAGAGCTGAATAGGCGCCCCCCCCCGCATCGTTCATCCTCCAAATAGCGTGGCTTGCAGCGGCTTCAGCGACATCCGAGACTTTCATCGCCGGCCAGGATAGGGCTTGTTCCTCCTTTCCTCCATCTCTTTTTTCAAGCCCACAGAGAGCGAGAGCTTCCCCACTAGGAACCGAGCTGTCCCAATCAGGGCCACACGTGATTCGGTGCTGCTGTTTCACTCCCAACAACAGCTCATACCAAGGCAGAGCCAATAGAGGCTCTATCACATCTCGCCTGCAGCCCTGGCTTGTTTCGATTTCCCTCAGTGATTTCGTGATCCGAAGATACCGCTCATACTGCACAAATGGGAACCAGGAAGGTTACCTTCATTGCCTTGGTGCAAAGCCGTTTATTACCGTAACAAGATTCCAAGCGAGCATCCATGTAAGCGGCTTCCAGGTATTACTGCTGGTAAAGTTGCAATGGGACTAGCTGAAAAGGGCCCTGTAAATACCAGTACAGCTGCTGTTCGTTTGCTACCTTCGCTTGCACGTGCCGTGGTATTTCAGGTAAATTAGAATGCTACCTTCGTTGTCAGCCAGCTCGTATGTGGAGCCAATAGACGAATAGATCCCTACTACAGTATGTACTGTAAATCCCTCTTCCGTAGAAATCTTCACAGCTGCCGTGCTTTGTACCCCGAACAAGGGGCACGCCTCTCACGCCAACTCTTTGCCCTGCAAATATGGGAGAGAATGCTACTCAACGGAGAGGTACCTACTGGGCGGACAGTTGGCTTAGCTCCTGAACCAGAGAACTGGTCACTGCTCCTAGGGCGTATTGCTCGGATGCAGGATCCCTCTCTCCGCGGTGAATGCTGTATGATCTAAACCGCCCTGGGAAAGGCATCGTCCGCTCTTCCGCCTCTCCTAACTGCCTTCTTTAATTATCAGATCCAACCACACCTGTAGCATACTGTTGCTAGCTCGGCAGCCACTGGCCCGAAAATACGGCTCGTCGTTAGTTGATAGAGCCGCCGCAGTCACTTGACGGCCCGTGAAGCGTAAAATGAGGCACTTTCCCCTCTTTATACGTAATGATGCATGTTTTAGTAGAAGAAGCATGCTGGTCACGATATGAAGTAAATAATAAGGGTACTGGGGACGAGCTTTCATGGTACTTCCATAACAAACACCTGGTTAGTCTGCCTGGGTTCACACCATTGGGCCGTTGTGAGACTCTTGTCTGGCTCACATGGCAGATGCCGCATGTGAGAAATGATGATGATACACTTCTCTCCGCCCCGAGTATTACTGTACATCGTAGCCTGTGCATAATAGTGGCAGTTGCGTTCTGCCTAGCTGTGTGAGCCGACTTCACTTGCGCAGGATTCGCGGCCAATCCAGAAACGGCTTCGTGTCCAGCGGGTAGATCAGTCAATCATTCCGCTAGCACTTGCTAGCAAGGCGTAGACAAGAGGCCTCAAGCCTTCGTGGGTAGAAGGCATGGGTAAATCGATAGGCCGCATGAAACGAACGGACAAATGCGTACTAGTAGTAGTAGAGTATGTATGTAGTAAAAATTTTGTGTGGCTTATCTGTAGATGATAGATCAAGTTTTCTCAAAGAGACGAGATGAAGGTTTGCTACTGCTTTTGGTTGCTTGTACGAGCGGACCACTCAGATCGCTACATCGTCCAAATAGCTGCAGGCTTTGAAACTAGTAGTGGTTCCCAAAACAGCTCTTCCTAATAGGAGGTAGCTTTTTTGCCCTCAGTAAGGCCCCCAATGTAGCTGGAGCTATTGCTCTAGCCTCTCCAATTCAATAAGAGGTGATACTGAGTACTGGTGTTTCGTAGCTACCCTACGTCCTCTGAGTGGGCATTCCGCTGTCGTCTGCTATCTGGTAGGACACAGTGGGCATTAAAATGTCAGTATCTCGTAAATATTAGTAGAGATTAAATTCTGTCATGGTCAGATATGTCAGATATGTGACGAAAAGAGGATCGAGATCTGGTGCGGTTGGTTGCGGTGCGGTCAGATCCAACAGCACACAGAACAGAATGAAGGTGGATTCTGAGGCTCTTTTGCTTCAGTATCAACAGCTATCCATTCTTTAGGCTCGGCTTCGTAAATTTTTTGCAACCTAGTTCATCTTTGACAACATTGGCGTCTCGGACTTTATCCGCCCTCGCCTCGATAGGCATGCCGCATTTTTTCAGCAGAGCGTGACCTACAACGCCCCATAGCTCGGAATCGTTCCCCGCAGCCTTTATCCATTTTTGTCGCTACGGTATTGGTAGCTGCAGAGAGTGTGACACTGATTCTAGGGAGAGATCTTTGTTATCGCACTTTTGATGCCCCACCGATGAATGCGTACGTGGGTATCTCTCTGTAAAGTGGTCGATTCGCAGGGTGCCTTGAGCAAAATGGCAGCCGTGATCTTCCACAGATATCCACAAGGTTCTTTGCTAGGTTGCCATGCCTGCCATCAGATCCACCAAAGCTGGGCAATAGAACTTGCAGTAATCGCTTAGAGCTGCCCTTAACTACTAGTCATGTTGGTAAACCTCTGGTGAGATGGACCGCTTGCATACAATTGGAGGCGACTCGATGCTGTTGAGCCAAAGGACGACGACATGTGCTGTTTTTGAGCAACATAGATAGATATCCAATCAAGACCTCAGTCCTGTTCATATTTTGGAAAAGGGGGCTTTCGTTTATAGTATGGCGGCGGCTCAAGATTTCGCGTTTTGGTCGCTTAGTGGCTGGGCTGCCGCTCTCATGCATGCGAGGAGTGATCGTAGTAAAATCTTATTACTCCTTTCCTTTGGATGCTTAGGCATCTGATCTTGCGCCGGCACAGGCATCTACTTCGAACACACGAGGCTGTTTTAACTGGCACATAGTATAAAATCAGAGGCCAGATAATGATCACCCTCTAAGGAAGATAGACTAACAAAGGCCACTGGTGAACCGTGCTAGGAGGAGGTCGACTTATTTGAAAGAGGGTTGCCGTAAAGTAGCGGACGTAAAAAGGGACCCTTTCGCTCTGGCAACAGGTGATTGCAGTGGAGAAGAGCACCTCGGAGACATTAGTATCCCTATTACTACTTAACAACAACCTTGTGAGTTGGTCACTGTCAACTTGACGAAGGACATCTCCCCGCCCCTTTTTTTCACTGCCGCTTCAGTGATAACAGACGCGTCATGCACTACGGACTAATGAACAGATCGGTATACTTGACTCTTGAGAAGCGCTCAAAAAGAAAAGAGCAAATTCGTCTGTAGTTCTCTCCCACCCGTTCAATCTCAAGAATAGACGAGCTGAAAAAAGAGCCCAAAAGAGGTTGTAGTGGTCATGGATGCGCCCTTGCAGGTGCATGAGATAGACCATTCTGTTCGAGTTGTCTGTCATGGCCACCAGCCTCTCTGCGACGAAGCTACTGCAGTGTTTTACATGGATAAATCACATCTTTACTCCGTACAGTAGGAATGGCAGAATGGCTGCTGAGCACGGGGTGTACCAAATATAGGCATTTAGCCCCCTCTTCCCTTTTTTTGTCCTCGGGTGCCCACCCTGGTTCGAAAAGTGCCTATCGTAACGTGACTGACCAACCGGGTCCGGTTCCCTGGCTAGCATCTCTGTACCCATGCTGAGCACACCCTCAATGGGTGGTTTAGGTTTGGTGGGTGATGTTCATAGAGTAATCGTTCCAAGAAGCCGGGATTTCTAGCAGCCCTTCTCGCCGGCAACGCGCTGTTTTATGCACTCTACAGGAGGTTGTGCATGCCGCACGACAGAGCCTGTAATTTCACCCACGTACCTCGCAATAGTACTCCAAGCAAAGTGTACAGACGAATTCGGCTTGATATTGTGAACGAACTATCTCGGCTAGTAATGTAAAAGTGAATGTTAGTCGCTGCCAGGCCAGAATTTGCAGTAACAGACTCGTACTAGTGCGCCGTAGACTCATGCCAAAGCGGCATCTGGTGCTACTAATAGGCTTGGAGCACTCAATAACTTGTACGATACGTGCATAAAGCGAGGCACTATGCGGTGCACTTTGCTGACAGATGGCGAGTGAGAGAGTGTGTGACACCATCCGCGGTGGGAGCTGGAGGGAAGTGGGCGACAGGGGCGTGACCAAGCTAGACCAAATTGGTTGAGAAAAGAAATCTAGCCTGGAGGGGAATCAAAACACTGCTGGCGAATCAAAAGGCGCCATTGAACAAAAGCATTGCCCAATCCGGACTTATATGTATTTTTATTTTTTTTATTTTCTTTTTCAACGGACGGCCTTTGGAAAGTCCTCGCGGACATGTACCGAAGCACTTCCAAGTTGGTAGAAGCCCACAAGTATTCCCTCTCATGCTACCAAGTAGATACACACATAGGTGGGCAGTAGGCGCATATGGTGGTTGCTTTTGATAATAGGTAGTAGGTAGATGGATGAAAATAAAAGCCCATCTCACCGCCAATCAGTAGTGGCTGTGCGAGGAAAATCGAGGAAAGGCAGGCCATGAGCCGTCGGATAAAGCCATCCAAAGCTGCAAGCGCTGTAGCAGCGCTGTCCACTGTTCAGAGCGCCTGAAGAGGCTAGACATCGGCGGCATGAACACAAGGGGTCAAAGCTTGATTGTGTGAGAGGCTGGCCTGAGCGGAGGAGGGCTGTTTGAATATGGGCGTGGCCTTGTGTATAGCAGTGGTGCTGGCGTCCCTAGCAGACGATCGCTGAGATCCACCTCGAGCCGGGGCGTGTAAGGCGAATTCGATAGCCATGCGTTTCGTTCAGTTGGGCGTAGATATGTGCCTAGCAGCACTCGTATGCACGTGTGTAAGGGTGTATCTTGTCGAAATAACGGCTTAGATGAGGACATGCATGTTGGATCAAAGCCGTATGGCTACCTATAGCCATGAAACGAGGTACAATACGAAGTACTAATCTCCAGTAGCCCCAGAAGCTGAATATTTACCTATGGATGCGGTAGTAGGATGAAGGGTTATACTGCATACGTAGCAGCATATATGTATGGCGTTCCCGGGGATGGGGAAGAGGTTTGCGATGCTCCTACACCGGGAGTTTGAGACAGAGCAGGGCATGTGCCCGGCTTTTGGGAGGGATGTTGCCTGACTACAAGCAGAGGGCGCCGGCTCATCTTTGGGAAAACCCTCTGCTCTAAGAATTCTTGTGAACCCCAGCTTCAACCGCCAATGTTACATGTATACCGGTGTTCTAGGCTATTTTCCCATTCTCCTGCACTGGTTCAATGCCAGCTGCCCTCGACTGATGCTGACTGAGTGCATGTGAGATCTCCATAGGACCTACAGCAGCATGAGGGGTAGAAAACAGCCTCATACTAATAGCTATCCAATACTTCGCAGGCACGCAAGCAATACCCTTTGGTCCTACCCCGGCAGGTATTGCGTGTGGAGCACGCGTTGCGGCGGCTGTTCCTTCTCTTTTTTGACGCCCAGGTGTGGAGCCCTGCTGGCATCCAGGGATCCCCGGTTCCCGAAATGGCAACTTGGCCCCTCTCGCTTGCCATAGCTGGCCGGCTCTGTAAGGTACTGCTCGCACTTGCGGTATTGTCCCAGTTACTGTACATGCGAAGTAAGGTACGAGTGGTACGAGCGGCTCAGTCAGTTGCTGCCCAATGATACTTGCCGGTTCTCTCGAGCCACGCCCCTTCTAAGCGTACACCAACTCTCCCCCACTGTCATTTCGACGTCCCTACAGCCCTGCCCACCGCCTTGAATTCAAAATTCTTTCCTCTACTGCATACTACATCGCTGCATACTCCCTACATCTGCACTGATCAAGCAGGCCCGCTTCACTTTACCACCAAAAATAAAGGCAAAGAGATTGGTATCTGGGCAAAAATTGATATCAGCATCATGGCACGTACTCGCCTCCAACTCCTGCTCCCCGTGCCTCTCTCGCCTTTACTCGCGTTGTTATTATTGGCTCGAATTTCGCAGCCTCTTTAATCTGGGATACAACATAATTCGTGTCCACTCCTTCTCGGCAAGACACCCTCTTCTCTTCGTGGTGGCAATGGCTAGATGGCCAGAACCTATTCCCCCCCACAGTCTAGATCACACTTCACTTTTTATATATCATGGGTCGAGTGGCCAATTCCCTCGTTTAGCATGTCTTGGATCCGGCATCAGAGGCACTATTACATCCTGGCAGCTGCTGTATTGCTCAGACATGCATGCGACTATCGTTTCTATCAAGACTTGCGGCGAAAGAATGTACTGCTGCTGAGCTGTTCTATTCAGAAAACGTGATATTATTTGATCCGATGCGAGGTGTCTGCGAACAGTGACAGCGACCTGGTTGGCAAGGAGACTAGAGCCCCAATGGACGAACCAACATCCTAGTACCAAGCATAGGCCTTCTTTTTTACGAGCCCCTGCTACAGTAGGTTACTCTGAGTTAACTCTTCGATTCTCTGATATTGCCCTAAATTTGGGAAAAGACCGCCATATCCCTAGCAGTCAACGGGCCCAGTCGGGAATCGCCGCCATAGCCCTGCGGTCCCTTGTCACACCCCTCCCCTCTCTTCCATCTTCATACTCGGTCGCTCGCGAACAATATGGGGGTTTTTTAGTCACCACGTTGGAGGGGGTGTGTGAGGTGTGAGGAGCTAATAGCAGCCACAGTTGTTTGATCTCCTCACACCCATCTTTCGCCCTGGCCATCATGCTAGGTGCTACTTCCAAGTACTACTTCTCTGTATATTGGCAATGGTATGCTCGTCGTTTGGCTCAAGAATATGAGTCAATGATTGTATATCCGTCGTGTTTGCAGCTCTGCCTTAGCCTCCTCTTCCCGCCTTCCCCTGTATCGGGCTTTGCCCACACCCTGGAGGCCAGTCCTGGTCACATCTCTAGTGTGGCCATCTTCCAGCTTGCGATCTCCGACAAATACTACCAGACGACTGGGCTTCCATACAACCCCAGTCATCCGCCTACCTGGTAAATTGCCTTTCGTGCCAACTGTATATTATCCTGTTCCCAAGATGTCCCAATCCAGGCCACAAGTACATAATCCCCTCCATATCCGCCTTTCAAGATCTCTTCTTCTTCTACTATTTACTCAACAGACTCTCCTCTCAACTTGTGTCCGCATAATAACCATCACAAGTTATTAAAAAGAAGTTGGCTATACTGAGTGCTCCATCTCTTCCCTATCCACAACACCTAAATAATACTTCTTCGATTTTGTCAGCTTGTGACTCCAAGCTTGAATTCTGGCCAGCAACAATGGCTGTCGCAGCTCAACCGCAAGTCAACCCCGGCTGGAGTCGTTGGCCTCAGCAGACACCATCAAACTTTTCCGTCCTGAGCTCCCCGGCATTCACGCCCTATGATCCCAGATCTCAAGTCAGCAGCCAGATTCAGCGCCAAGTACCTGCTCCGTATCTAATGGGCTCAACTTACAACCACTCCCCTATATCTGCCGTCTCGCCTCCCCAATATCAGAGCCACAGCGCATTTTCGTATGTGCCATACCATAGCCCGCCACCATCAACGCCGCTCGGCTCGCCGTTCAAGACTGAGTTTCGAGAGCATCCTTACATGGTCACAGGGGCCTCTGCTCTCGATCAACGCCATCTCCAGTCGATGAAGGAATACCAGCCCTATTCTCCTATTTCGAGGAGGGAATCGATTTCTTCTAATATCCATAGCCCCATTACTCCAGGCCCCGCTACCCCAGGTTCTTACGCTTCCGGTCCTATTTCTCTTAGTCCAATCACTCCGAGCTCCCTCATTGCAGCTCGACTTGACAACTCCAAGACACTTTCTTATAACGAAACACTTGATCCAGCGGACAAGATCGATTTCAAAACGGATGTTGACGAACTCATGAAGGCTATACAGGGGTCTCGGGCAAAGGAAGATCGTCAGCGGCTTCCCACGCCTGCCCCTACGCCGGAGCATGTTGCAACACCCCCTTCGACGCTTCTTTCCCAGGGCGGGAAGCCTAGAAAGCAGTGGATCTGTGATGGCCCCAATTGCGGCAGAGCCTTTACCCAAAAGACGCATCGTGACATTCACCAACGAACACACACTGGTTATAGACCATATGTAAGCGCTTGACCTGGTCCTTCACTCCCATCACGCTGCTAACGGTCTGCAGGTCTGCGATAGGGCCAATTGCGGTCTTACCTTTTCCCAGCGTGGAAATCTGAGGGTATGTTTGAAGCAAAATTCAGCCCTGGGACTCTTTTTACTAACCGGCTTGGGCTTATAGACTCATATACGCCGCCATACGGGCGAAAAACCATACCGTTGCAGCCAATGCACCAAATGCTTTGCTCAACGAGGAAATCTTCGATCTCACGAAGAGACTCATAAGGGCCTGAAGCCATTTATTTGCCGACTTGATAACTGCAACAAGGCATTTTCTCAACTGGGCAACATGAAGGTATGTAATTTAATTGCTGTATATCAAATGAAACCTGAAATCTAACCGAAGCTTCTCTTAAATAATAGACTCACCAGAATAATTTCCACAAGGCCACGCTTCAAAAACTTATCGCCCTCTTTGTACAATTCTCTGAGGAAGGCGAAGTGCCCGAGGCCTACCGAGAGCTCTTTGGTTATTTCCAGAAGCACTACAAAAACAGCAACAAGGGTGTTAAAGGTCGGGGAAAGACTCGTGCCGTGACGGCCCGCGGACCCCTCCATTCTGTCTCATCTCAGGTATCTCAACTGGCTATGCCAGCCCAAGACCCTTTGGTGCCGTCTTCGCCATATACCATCCCCCCGGGTTCCACCAACATCTTGAGCAGTGTGCTTCGCAACCCCAACCCCTCATACAGCCTCTACGGGCCAGGGTCGCCACCACAAATGGGACCGGCAAGCCACTTGCCATACTAAGAATCTTCAAATCTTAGGATTCTCTTTACTCTAATGACTCCATAATACAGTGGAGATGCAACCGTTCTCGACAAAAGCATATGATTTATACGATCAGGTGCTCAAATCTCATACATTGAGAAGAAAAAAGACCGCTCGCACATTGCCAATAATATATACATTTATCAAGAGAATACCGCTGGTATTTTCTCTGGTGGCTTATTCTGTTTTAGAGCGACGAAAAAGTCCGCACAAAGGCTGCAGGCAGCATAATGATTCTTTGGGTTACTTGGAAACAAATCTAACCTTTGTATTTGAGCTTTTATGAGTTATCTGCCAGGATCGAGCTAGGATTGGCTCGATGTATTACTTGAGGGACTGGGCAAGGCACATTGAATTGGTTTGTTTATTGAGATACCTATGCATGTAACTTGGTAACATTGCGGCTGGGAGGAACACTGATCCAAGGTTTTTTTTCCTTTTGTAAGCAACGGAGGATTTGGCGTATTATTCTGTTTCGATTTCTGCTGCGAGCTACTCGCCTCTTTCATGACTTTTACATATATTATATCAGTTTATTTTATTTTCCTGGTTTATCGACGCGAGCTAGTATTTGAGATAGAAATCACTTAGACGAAAAGCGTTTCAATATATCCAAGTATGCTATATTTCTACATGCCTCGTCTCCTCTCTATTGCTGTACTCGTCTCCCAGCGTTTGTCCCGGCGATCAATCCATATTACGACGAAGGCTTGACGTGGAAAGGAGCAAGGTAGGGACAAGGATGGGGGACAATAAGCGAATGGCAGCAATGCGCTTACACCTTCAGGCTGGGGATGCTTGTCACGGGACCTGTCCCCGGAGTTCCTAGTGGGTTGAAGTGCTGAGGTGGCAGGCCCAAATATCGCATGCATCTTGTGCCTATTACGGTGCTCTGTTCCGCAAGACAGAGCAAGCAGCAATGCGAGTAATAGAACTGCTTACTAGGTACTCTGGGAACTGGGGGCCGGCGGAGGATTTTCACCACTCTTTCGACTTGGCGCACATCATTTCAGTGTGGATAGTTCGAATATATTCTAGTAAGTGGACGGTTTGGTGACCCCCAAGCAAATGAATAAAAATCATACGATTTCCAGTAACCCGGATCCAGCTCCCAGCAAGATTTTCAACAAAGGCCCTCATCTCAGCCCCCGGAGGCTAAAGAATGAATCATGCCCGAGGGGGTAAAGGGCAGAAAAGAAAAAAAGTGATAAAAGACGAAGCTAAGGCTGTTCCTTAATAAAGTGGGATAAAGAAACACATCACTTTTCTCTACCCTTGCTGTTTGCGGGCGCAGAACCTTGAGCGGCTGAACTTGGGGAATGGGAGAGACGAAATTGCTCTTCGCCCTGAGAGGGGGGCAAGTGATTGTGATTGCAAACTTGGGGCTAGAGAATCCGAGGTTGTCTATGCCTTGTATGCTGCATTGTAGCAGAAATAGGTAAGAAGAATGAGAGAAATGAAAAAGGGTTAAAGAAAAGAAAAAAGAAAAGCGGAAGTAGACAAGGGAGGCGGGTTCATGCGGCTGTCACCGATCGCTTCCATGCTGTGATCATAATCATGTGCTGGGCATGTCATCAAGCGCAACGCACCCCTCTCCTTGCATTCCATAAAGAAACAGAAAGGCGAAGCAGCTGAAAAAATGAACCATAAAATGAACCATCCGGCTGTCGGCGTAAAATCCCCCGAAGGATTTCCCCCCAAAAAATAGTATGAGTTGTTTTAAATGAAGAAAAAAAGACAAGGAACAAGGTTGTAAACTGGTCACGCCTATCCTGTACGGCTGGTTTGGTGGGTTTCCCTGTTTGCTTTGGCCCCCAAACTATTCATCAATGGACCAGGCTGAGTTGGCCAACCAGATCCGAAAAGAACCTTGGAAAGAAGGAATCGTCACAAAGCAAGAGAGGGGTGTTTGCATGGGAGAGACCATTCAGAGACGTTGCATGTCCCGTCTGTGCGCGCCTTCGATGTACATGTAATGTTGCTGCACGGATTCGATACGTTGTTGAGAACTTGGATGCAGGCATGGCTGCAGCCGCGTATCAGCTAACACTATGCAGGGAGCCTTAACTCACGCCCTTCGTCTTCTTCGCATTCACCGCTTAATGGAGGCCGCTCATTCACTTGCCACGTTTGCATTAAAATTCGACGCAGACTTCTGGTGTAGATGCCTGGCTTGGGCTTATACGTGCTGGCAGAGATCACAGATCAGCTGCATCGGGTATAACAGCCACCATGGGGAACAGAAACAGTAAGTCTCAGTGGTGCTCAAGATCGTCGATCACGGCTACTGTGAGACAAAAGAGCCCAGGCTAGATCGTCAATCACAACGAGTATTGGAAAGGGGGTGAGCAACACCATGTACTCGCGCATGCCTTCGCACACGAGCTTGTTGAAGCTAGAATATGCGCTCGTTTATGAATATGGACAAACTTCCGACGTCTCGAGGAGACAACAACGCTAAAAGTATCATAGCTTGAATTGAGTATCCTACATGGGGTTTTGGGCATCAAGTGAGTTTCGGGCGTAGGCGTAGGCCAAACGAACGAAGCTCGGCCCGTTCCCATCCTTAGAGTGCCCCTACCTAATTTGCACTATTCGGTTTATGCGGGTAGTGGAATAGTCGGATCCGTAATATAAAACGGCCAGATCTAAATGCCGTTTTATGCAAGCCTTTGATGCTACTTTGACGGAAGTCGGACGGTGCATGAATCGTGTTAATCGTACGGACCGTGGCGAGAGTTGGCGGTTGGGACGATGAGGAGCACCCTGCTCAGCTGAGCCACTATCGATCCAGGCTTAACGTGGGGGAATAGTTTGCGGTAGGCAAGGAGATGTCCTAACAATAGATTTGGGCGTGTCGTGCGTACATGTATCCGGTATCAGCAAGCCAAGGCTCAGGCTCAAAGCTTAGCCACCATGCAGGGTTGATACAAAGAGAATATTGTCGCCACTCCTCAGCTCATATTCCTCTTCTCCCTCCAGCTCCCAGTCCGCATCATTAATGAGAACTAAGATGCCTGGCCGTCTGTAGAAATAAGCACCAGTTAGCTACCAGTCTTTGTGAAGTAGTGGAGTAAACCAGAACGGCGCAGCAGGCTATTCATGCGGAGGCAGTATGATAGGCTGGGTCGACACAGGCTCTGTATGCTGCCAAGCCCTGAACTACTTCTCATACTACCCCCAGTCACAGAGCTGAACATCTGGCACGTAGGAAGACCAGGACAGGGTGTTCGAACGCAGACCAGTGATTGGCACAATCGCCCATGGGGAAGGGAGATGAGACGTACAGGTGGCCGTCCAGGACGAAAAGTTCCTTGCGGGAGTCCTTCATCACATGCTCACAAAGATGATCTATCAAATACGCAATAGTGGAAGGGTTGCCATCTTTATCCTTAGCAGGCAGACTGAGGGCGTGGCGGCGTACGTCCGAGAAGAGCATCTCGAGGCCGCCTCTGCAGAGTAAGAGTCAGCTTGATCCTCTTGGATGATGCGTATGAAAGGCCGGATAAGCAAACAAGCAGAGGGAGAGATACATGCAGACTAACAGCAGAAACGCCCAGACTTTGGCGTCTTGCCGGTGACATTTACGACTTGTATGTGAACTGAGGAGGAGGCATAACAGGAGTGCTTGGGCGCACAGGGGGAGCTGGGGGAGCTGGGGCTTACGAGAATTCCACGACGAGGGGGGTTTGCGCCGTCGCATCGGCAGTGGTTGAGGCCATGGTGATGAGATCCTGCCCGGTAGATGTGGCTTTTGGGTGAGGTTGTGGCCGGTGCTGTGATCACAGTATGCATGTATCCAGTGGTAGTAGATGGATGAGTCTGATATTGGCACGAGCAATTAGTACATAATGGAGGCCTTTTTCCGGCCTAGTCGGGTCCAAACTAGCCCTAAATTGCAGCGATCAAGTGCTATGATGGAACGACAGAGTTGGCCCGGATCTCTAGATGCCATTACAACGCATTGGTATTTATTCTCTTTGCTTCAGAGAAAATTTCCTCTTCGTGGATTATATACTCAAGATCAAATCCTAGGCTCAGGTTCACAGTTAAAGGGCTGTATAGCCTTCACGAAGCTTTTGGGCCTTGCCAGCAGCTCTGAGACTGGTACCCCCATACATGTACAGTGGTAGCGCCAAAAACCACCAAAAAAAGTCTTTCCGCAAACTTTCTGCATGTCACACATCCTTGTCACGTGGATCCCTCGTCCGTCTTGATGAACTCTCAGCCAGTTCACAAACCAGTCGACATATTGATGACATGGGTTCAAACGGCTTGACGGTAGAGCATTTGGCTGCCGGTGCGAACAGACAGACTGCAGTTGCAGACTGGAGCCGGACGGGGCTGTTGGCCTATGGAGCAGATTGCAACATCGCTCTATGGCGGCCAGCTGTGAGTTTTTATATGCGCCATGATATTGGCAACTACATTGTTGGACATGCATTTCTGACTTGGCTTTGTTATTGTGTTTAGGCTGATCTTCCAAGAGGTGTATTTAAACTCTTGAATGGGCATAAAGAAACTGTCAAAGCCCTGACATTTCTGCCCGAGCTTGAGAATGACCCCTCAACTTATTTCATCAGTGGCTCAGATGACAAGACTGTAGCGGTCTGGAAATCTTCTGATGACAGACAAGACTTCAAGTTGCTTCAGACGGCATCTGAACACACGGGACCTGTAAACTGCGTTACCGCTTTGCGGGTCGCTGCTGAGCAGCCAAAATGGATAGTCGCAACTGGAGCAGCAGATGCAACTATCAGAATTTGGAGCTTCGAGAATGACCAGCTACAGCTGATCCAGACTATCAATACGACACCGAAATATTTCCCTCTATGTCTTTCACTCAGTACGCTTGGCGCCGATAATGACGCCTATATCCTTGCCTCAGCCGGCACAAAGGATGCCATCCAGATCCTAACAGCCGAGGCGAAGGCTGATAAGGTTCAGTTCAATCTTCAAGCAACGCTCAGCGGCCATGAAGGCTGGCTGAGATCCCTCAACTTCGCCAGGGAGACAAATAGCCCAGATAGCGATCTACTTCTCGCATCGGCCTCCCAGGATAAATACATAAGAATCTGGAGAGTGCACCAGGGCAAGGAGCTCCCTGCTCTGGCAGCTGAAGGCTCGGACCCTTCAAGCGGTGCTTTCATGCCAGGAAAGTCTCCATCAAACAAAGCCCACTGGCTCAAAATTTCCGACAAGGATTTTTCTGTCACATTCGAGGCTTTGCTGCTAGGTCACGAAGATTGGATTTACAGCGCAAAGTGGCATTCCCAAGCTGATGGCAAGCTGCAGCTCTTGTCTGCTTCTGCAGATAACTCACTGGCCATCTGGGAGGCTGACCCTGGCTCCGGCATCTGGGTTAGCATGGTGAGGCTTGGAGAGATCAGTAGAGAAAAGGGCGCAACAACAGCAACAGGAAGCACCGGCGGCTTCTGGACTGGCCTTTGGTCTCCCGATGGAAAATCAGTGGCTTGCCTGGGTAGAACGGGTAGCTGGAGAAGGTGGGAATACGACGCCTCAGAAGACATGTGGAGGCCTCGCATTGCCATCTCTGGTCACACAAAGGCTGTTACCGGCATTTCTTGGTCCAAAGACGGCGGCTTTCTCCTTTCTACGAGCTCAGATCAGACTACTCGACTTCATATGAAGTGGAAAAGCCACGGCACATGGCACGAAATGTCCCGCCCTCAGATCCACGGTTACGATCTGAACTGCATCGACTCGCTGGGCTCCTCACAGTTCGTTTCCGGCGCTGACGAGAAGCTGATGAGAGTATTCAGCGAGCCCAAGGCCGTTGCTACCATGCTTAATCGACTGGGAGGCATCGATGGAGCAAACATTGCGGATATGCCTGATGCTGCCAACATGCCCGTGCTGGGTCTCTCAAACAAGGCCATTGACGCCTTGGATGACGACCAGGAAATTCAGCCCATAGACGACCGTGACCGAGACGCCATTGATCCTGCATCCATAGTCAAGAAGTCGTACCTGGATATCGACCACCCACCATTCGAGGAAACGCTGTCTCGACACACCCTTTGGCCCGAGATGGAGAAGCTCTACGGCCACGGCTACGAAATCTCCTGCCTTGCCGCCAGCCATGATGGCAAACTTATTGCTAGTGCCTGCAAAGCCAGCTCTATCAACCACGCCGTCATTCGCATCTTCGAGACGGAGAAGTGGACGGAACTCAGACCTCCATTGGCAGCCCATACTCTGACAGCCACCCGGCTTCGGTTCTCTTCCGACGATAAGTATCTCCTGAGTGTTGGCCGTGATCGTCAATGGGCTATTTTCGAGAGAGGGGTTGGAGAAGATTCAGCTGTTCAATATCAACTGCTGCAGTCCAACGCAAAGGGCCACTCCCGTATGATTCTTGACGCCGCATGGGCTCCCTCTTCAGTGCCTCTCTTCGCTACAGCAGGCCGAGATAAGCAGGTCAGAGTCTGGTCGTTGTCAAAGCAAGGTGGTGAGGATGCCAAGCCCCAGTTTACGCAAGTGTCTTCGTTGGCTTCCGATGGGCCGGTCACGTCGGTTGATTTCTTGACGCAGCCCGTGGGTAATAAGTTTGTTCTCGCGGTTGGCACGGAGAGCGGGCGTGTTAGCCTGTGTACAGTGGCAGAAGATGGCACATCGGTCTCGGAGCTGCCAGCATCTTCTGAGTAAGTTCTATATCTAGACCTGTTGAAAGCGTGACGTGACGACTAATTCTCGACAGGTTGATTCTTCCCAAGACAGTACTTCAGCTAGCATGGCGGCCGGTAAGCAAGGATGAAAAAGAAGCCAAGTATGAACTTGCTATTGCTGGAGAGGATAGCTCGTTGAGGCTCTACAGTTTTGGAGAGGAGTATTTCAAAGAGCAGAAGCAGTCATGAGCACTCAAGATTATATATCCGTGTCAAAAATTACACTGGACATCTACGTCTTTGCCAAGCATTCAAAACTCGAAAAAAAGCTTCATTGGTGCCTAAAAAGTGAATAAGAAAAAAAAAATTGTATTACCACCACATTAAACTCGTAGTAGAAGCGTATTAAATTATACTATCATTAAAGCCATGAAAAGGCCGGCCATTCCATTATACTTCTTCAAAGCCGACATACCCAACGCCAAAAAGTCACCACAGATAAAAACGGCCATCAACAAAAGCCGCCCCTTTTGCCCGTCGCTCTCTATATTAAGCCAAGTGGTCTAACTTCGCCAGGCAGTAGATCGCGTCCTGTCTCTCTCTCTCTCTCTCCTCAGTCCTTGTAGTCGTGTCCGTAATGTCATCAGCACCGCTCCAGTGTCGTACATCTCTCAATTTTTGGATTGTTTGCCTATAGCTCTCTCACGACCGCCGCAGCGTTCTTGCTGACTCCCAGCGCTCCGTCAAAGACATGTCTCGCAAACGCCGCGATGTCAATCGTCTCGCCGTTGATGTAGTACCACGCGCGGCTGGCAAGGAGGGAGACGTGTTGCGGGAGATAGAGGGTTGCGGCGATGGAGGTCAGGCTGATGAGCAGGAAGAGGACCGAATCTGGACAGAATTTTTGTTAGCAGCATGTTTCGGGCGCAGTCAGGAGTCTTAGGTTTTGTCGGCGGGATTGCCGGAGTTGGGCCATTCCACATCATTGACCCAAAAGGGGGCCGTGAGAAGAGAATTGAATCCATCAGGCCAGAAATGGATGGATTTGGAAAAGGACCGCCGGATAAGTAGGAAAGAGAAGGGAGAGGGAGAAGACATACAAACAGAAAACTTCTCCATCGGCGTAAGCATGTACAATGCAAAGGTCACGTCGAATTGGAGGATCTTCTTCTCCGCCATCTTCTTGAGATTCCAGGACGACATTTTGGATGACGGCTTGTTTTCTTGAATGATGAAGTGTTTCGAAGAGTAATCGTTTCGCAGGGCGATAAGGGTCGTCGTTTAATTCTCAATCGGACGCTTCCTTTGGTTGTGTCTGTGGAAGAAAGTGCTCGGCGGCGTTTGAATGGTGGTTCTCAGTATAGCTGGTGCGGATGGAGAGAAGAAAGGAGGAAGAGAGAGAAGAAGAAGAAAAAAAGAGGCGTAATCCGGAACTGTAATTGGGATGTCGCTGGTGTTTCCGTCCCTTGCCCAACCATTAGTTAGTGGTGCTTCGCCGTTAGCCGCTCAGCAAGCCTGGCGGGTGTTCCCTAAGCCCGCTACGGAGCATAGGACGCCGCTAAAAGCCCAGCCCGCCAATGCTGAGCGCCATTATGGATTATGGACTAATCTTGTTGCAACATTATGATCCGCAACTTCACAACTCAAATCCTCTACCTGTGCTTTGCAGAGCCTTCTGCTAACACATAGAATGGCACGCTCCATTAGTCTTTTTCTAGCAGCCCTCCCTATTGCATCATCGACCAGAACCATCCCAAGACTTCACTCATTCAGCACTCTCGGTGCAACCCTCTCAAAAAACCTCCCACCCCGTCCAAAACCTCCCCCGGACTCCGAAATCGAAGAATCCTACCTCAAAGGCAGCGGCCCTGGTGGCCAAAAGATTGTATGTACAGATTAATAGAGAATCATTCAATTCACAAGCTTGTGGGGTTGCCACGAATAAGGAGAAGAGAGAATTTACATGGACATCTCTATTAGAATAAAACCAATTCCGCAGTACAACTCAAGCACATCCCCACCGGCATCGTTGTCAAGTCCCAGGCTACTCGATCACGCAGCCAAAACCGCAAACTAGCTCGAGAGATATTGGCTCAGAAGGTAGATGAATTCATCAATGGCGACCAGAGCCGCTCAGCAATTGTCGGAGCAATAAAGAAGAAGAAAGCAGATAGCGCAGCCAAAAAGAGTCGACGAAAGTACAGGCGACTGGAAGATGAACAGGAAGAGGAACAGGAAGAGGACAGCGCCGAAGTCGCCGCTACCCTTGAAGATAATCCGGACGAGATTGCCGAACGAAGTAGTGACACGAGTAAAGAGACGAGTAACAGTCCCAGCAGTACCACAACCACCAATAATAGTCAACCTGGGCAGGATCCCCAGCATAGGCATACATAATAAACTACTGGCTAGAGTCCATTCATTGGGTAACAAAGATCAATGCCTTACCAACACTTTGCCATAAAAGGCTTTACAAGCAGAGTGCATTTAGCGTCAAATATACTATTATCACAGTATTCCATTTAACATGCTTCTCTCTAAGACCGGAACGCAAATAAATATTTGTATCAACCTAAGCTTCTAGCCCCTAGACCCGCGTTACGCATCCAGCCCAGCTGCCATACACAAGCCGTTGTATCCTCCTCAGAGAAAAGCCAACGCCCATCTCCTTGACCCTGTCAAAAACTTTTCGTAAATATGAGACTCGATCGCAATACATGCGAGCCCATGGAGAAACTGCGAAATTTGTCGACTCCATGAGCTTGGCATGAGTAATTGGCGAAGGATGTGAGGTTTTGTCTTTGACCTCGCGTAGCTTCTAAACTCCAGTTAGCAAACTGTTCAACCATCATTTTTTAGTGTTTACACGCTTACCTTAGAAGCACTTGCGGTGGACGATGGAGGGACCGCTCTCGTCGTACTCCTGCTTGGAGATCCACATCTGCTGGAAGGTTGACAGGGAAGCCA
Organism: Trichoderma hamatum GD12; assembly: GCA_000331835.2. Lineage (NCBI taxonomy): Eukaryota > Fungi > Ascomycota > Sordariomycetes > Hypocreales > Hypocreaceae > Trichoderma > Trichoderma hamatum. Next base: position 164,842 of record KQ479131.1, read on the forward strand.
GAATGGAACCACCGATCCAGACAGAGTACTTTCGCTCGGGAGGAGCAATGATCTTGACCTTCATGGAAGAAGGAGCAAGGGCAGTGATCTCCTTCTGCATACGGTCGGAGAGACCGGGGTACATGGTGGTACCACCAGACTAGATTGAAAAATACATTAGCGCCGCCATAGAAATCAATTGTTGAATGCGAAAATTCACTTACCATGACAATGTTGCCGTACAGGTCCTTTCGGACGTCAACATCGCACTTCATGATGGAGTTGAAAGTGGTGACGTGGATACCACCGCTCTCAAGACCAAGGACAGAAGGCTGGAACAGAGCCTCAGGAGCACGGAATCGCTCGTTGCCGATGGTGATGACCTGACCGTCGGGAAGCTCGTAGGACTTCTCCAGGCTGGAGCTCTGAGCAGCGGTCTGGATCTCCTGCTCGAAGTCGAGAGCGACGTAGCAGAGCTTCTCCTTGATGTCACGAACAATTTCTCGCTCGGCGGTGGTGGAGAAAGTGTAACCACGCTCAGCCAGGATCTTCATCAGGTAGTCGGTAAGATCACGACCAGCCATGTCAACACGAGCAATGGCGTGAGGAAGAGCGAAACCCTCGTAGATGGGGACAACGTGGGTAACACCATCACCGGAGTCGAGAACGATACCGGTGGTACGACCAGAGGCGTACAGGGACAGAACGGCCTGGATAGAGACGTAGAAAGCGGGAGCGTTGAAGGTCTCGAAGACGATCTGGGTCATCTTCTCACGGTTGGACTTGGGGTTGATGGGGGCCTCGGTGAGCAGGACGGGGTGCTCCTCGGGGGCAACACGCAGCTCATTGTAGAAGGTGTGGTGCCAAATCTTCTCCATGTCGTCCCAGTTGGTGACAACACCGTGCTCGATGGGGTATCTCAGGGTCAGGATACCACGCTTAGACTGAGCCTCATCACCGACATAGGAGTCCTTCTGGCCCATACCAATCATGATACTGAACAAGATTCGGTCAGATCCATGCTGCTCAAAATGCGACCACCAAAAATTATAGCGGTCGCCACGTGAGTGTTGATTATTATAACTTACCCATGGTGACGGGGTCTACCGACAATGGAGGCTGTTTGGCGGCGTTAGCGAATTGTCAACCAAAGCGTGCGGTGGTGGTGCGCAAATGCCCAATAGCCCCAAAACGTATAGCTATGGCGGGCAGTTGCGTGGGAAAGGGAGCAGAAGTGGGGTACTCACGGAAAACAGCTCGGGGAGCGTCATCACCGGCGAAACCGGCCTTGCACATACCGGAACTGCATTGTTGTCAGCTTTCAGATTCAAAAGAAGCGAAATCACTATTGTATGATGCAGTTGCAGATGCAGTTTGTCTTTCCTCCTGCGTGGCGTGGCTGGCAGGCCCATGGCCGTGCCCTCCTGAGCCCGTAGAAGAAGAGGGACAACGAGGATATGATGTCGGTGAGACAATGGCGGGGAAGCTTACCCATTGTCGATAACGAGGGCAGCAACTTCTTCTGCAGTGCGAGAAATCCATATGTTAGCCAATATCCCGATATTCACAACGAAGCATCACGACGACGATTGCTCGATTGGTCTCGGCATCAGGAGGCTGAACGCGGTGTTGCGTGGCAAGGTGCACGTACCTTCCATTGTGACTGATTAAAGGATGAAACTGGTAAAAAGGTGAATGAAGAAATCGAAGAGAGACAAAGAAGAAGCTCGAAAAGAGGACAAAGTGAGGAAATATTAAGGTGACACACAGTCGAAAGCTGTCGATGAAGAAGCCAGGTGAGCGGAGTGGAGGGGATGGGAAAGGAGGGAAGTACATATCTCCGCTAGAGTTGTGGGCGGGACAATTGCTTGGTGGGGCCAGCGTAGCCAGGGCGAGGCCGCGACCGCCTCAGCGCAAAGTACCTCAGCGGTCGGATTTAGGTACCGCTGAGGCGGCGACCTTTGTGCGAGATACCTAGTCGCCGCCCAAGGAGTACCGCGCGCTCCCGCCAAGCAGGGGATGCAGCGCTGCCTGCCGCTTTAACTGATTGGCTCATGGCGGTGGCTGTGGCTGGGGCCCTTCGCATCAGCAGCGCTCTCCTGCTATGCTACTGTGTTAGGTCTCGTTTAGGCCTCGTTTCCAGTGGGGGGCTGCACCGCCGCCAGGTCAACGCCATCATCACCTTGCAAAAAGCTCCATCTGTACGGTACGCGGCCATGCACACATCTACTGCTGGAGCAGTGTGTACTCGTCGAGAACACATAAAATGGGCGCCTGATCGCAATCACCGGTAGAGCCAGAGGCAATGGAATGGCTAGTCGAGGCAACCAGATTCCCAGCGCAAAAGACTGTCTCATCGTACGCGTCCCAGTACGCAACCCGCCAAGGTTGAGGCAATTTGATGGCAAAAAATGGCTGCCTTGTCTCTACAACTGTCATTCCTGGATAGCATTCGGTTTCAGCGGTATTACGGAGTGTAGATAGAGCTTCCCATCCCGCCGGGCGAGCCAGGCATGCGATGATGCTCAGAGAGGGGCACTTTTGTGAAGCTCTCCCAATTGATAGCCCCTCCTTCTCCTAAGCTCGATGACAGCCGATTTAAGGGGGTACAATGTGTGGCTGGTGGCAACTTCGGACGTTTGCTGCTGACTACGTCGTACCAACTGCCTGGGAGCTCTCTCTTCCTTGGTAACATGCCGAAGGCTCCTTGATCTTCTCTGCACAGAGCCTCTCTCCTGACGGCTTTCAATTTCGTGTGCTCTGCGCAGGCCCCTGCAACGAGATTCCAAACCAGAGTCAAGTTGATTGCTGCTAGGCAGAAAGATTACAGCACACCTTCAGCTCTCACGCACTCGAGGCAGCAGCATTCAAGTGAATCTTCGAGTTAGGCATCTTGCATTCCAAATCCCCAGATCTACCCGCCCATCGAATGCGTAATACGCCAGCCTCTTGAGTTGAGCATGCACCAGTAAGCAGAGGCGCACCAAAAGAAGCTGATGACGGTTTTTAGCCCCCTTTTCGCTATCAAATTTCCCCAGCCAAGCTCGTTTGGCCGCGCCAACACATCGCTGCGCAGGAAGCGGAGAGGGGGACTGCTCGGCCCTATTGCGGTTAGTGGCATTGCCGCCCTAAGCTTGCCCAGCTCTTCCAGAATTCGATGTACTCGGGCCATCACGTGAGATGTGTGGATAAGTCATCTATGGGTGATATAAACTGTGTAGGGTATCAGGCAATGAACCCGTTAGTTCTAGAGAGTGCAAACTCCTAGCCTGAGAGCTGGATCAAGATCTTCCGGGAGATCCAAAGCTGCATGGCGCGTAGCGCTGCAGTTGGCTTGGTTCGGAATGCAGGTTGGGCGAAGCGAGGCGAGGCGAGACTGTGACAGCATTGAGACTGTCTTAGCTCCCAGACAACGCGTGGCTTCCAAATTAAGGCTACGCCATCCCTAAGGTTAAATGTTTCTATATTCCTCTGCCTGGAGACATGCCCACAGGAGCGTGCTTGCCAACTACATTGCGGCATTGCTGTTAGTGTCTAGTAGTATTAACCCCTTTACTTCTTGGGTATGGAATTCTGTGTCGGGGTTGACGCTACGTTACGTCATTCTATAAGATCCTACCACTATGACGCCAAGCAGAATGGCTGTATACATGCTTGTAGACCACTGGACTCCAACGGTAGCGAGGAGTGGACGAAAAACAGGGGTCACAAAATGATAATACACACAGATTGCAAGTTATTATTTGATGTCTCTAGTAGCAGTAGTAGAGCCAGTAGAGCCAGTAGAAGTGCATGTAAAAATATAAGAAGCGTGCGTAATAATAGAGCTTTGTGCTTATAGTTGTAAGATTCCCTCTCTTCGTTTTGGTTTCCCGCTTGGGTAGGCCAAACTTCATTCTAAATTAAGTATCAATTTAAGTAAGCATACCTAAGGTAGTTGCGAGTACGGTTATGACAGCCAGATTACAGGTAGCACTCTTACGGAATTCGGAGTGCAAAGCCACCATCTGGGTTCTGAGATGAACAAGTGGGGTAGCATTTTGTTCCTTGTCTCTGAGATTTGGCACTGCAAAATGCCAGACCTACAAACAGTTGTCTAGCTCAAAAGGCAAATTGAGAGCATTGTAGAGCCATCTTCTCAAGGTTATAATTTTCAGGTATTACTTCTCGGAAATTGGATTCATAGACGGTTTAATTAATGAAGCTGATGATCGAGCCCTGGTCATGCTGTAAGGGAGGCTTCCATGGCGCTAGGCCTTTTTAAGACTAAAGCTTTCTTGAAGTTTCCAGAAGCCGCATGAATACTATAAGCGGAAAAACTCGAGATTTGGCGAACAACTTCATATAGAAGCAGCCAAATCTAGATTGCAGCTCCATATCCTGATCCTTTCACCCTCCTCATTACACAGATACCCACACTTCTTCTCGCTAAACTCCTACATAATTTACCATGGGTGATAAGCGACTCAACGATCTCCTGCGATGGAGCATTCAGAACACCACCACAGACAGCGAAAATGCCCCCTCCACTGAAACCAATGCCCAGGCACCACAGCCAAGCAGCCTCACCCCGGAGCTTATGGCCGCTCTCATGGGAGGGCCCTCCGATGCCGACCTCATGAAGGGCTCCATGGAGATCATCGGCGACCCCGAGGTTACCCTGGAGAACAAGGTCATCGCCTTCGACAACTTTGAGCAGCTCATTGAGAACCTCGACAACGCCAACAACATTGCCAACCTTAACCTGTGGACCCCGCTGCTCGAGCAACTGGGTAGCAAGGAAGGCGAGCTGCGCAAGATGGCGGCTTGGTGCGTCGGTACTGCTGTTCAGAACAACGAGCGCACTCAAGAGCGCCTGCTAGCGATTGGCGGCGTTACTCCTCTGATCGAGATGGCGCTGAAAGAAGACGAGACTGAAGACGTCAGACGCAAGGCAATCTATGCGCTGAGCTCTGCGGTTAGAAATTACCAGCCTTCTATGGATCACTGCACGGACGAATTGAATAAGCGAGGATTTACTGCAGCCAAGACAGACGCTGCTGATATGGCAGCCGTTGATGTTGTTATCCACGGCCTCAGGGAAAAGGTCAAGGCTGCCGCCAACGGGGCTTCGGCATAAAAATATGGCATGTTAAATAGCTTTCAAGGGAAATGGAGGGAAAAAAAAGGACATTGGGCGGAGTTGCGGCGTTCTGCAAGTCTTGGACAAATCAGCTAGTAGGGACTTATGAATAGAGGTATTTTACAATATTCATACATTGTATCTAACGACTATGGCTTTTACGATACACCTGTTATACATTTTATATATCCCCCTCAAATTTTACTTCACCCGTTCTCCAAAGTACGTGATGTTCATCAATGCGTAACCTTTCCGTAGAAAGGGAATCCCAATGCTTCCATGAGCAACCTTCCTTGCCTATCGGAAGTAGCAGTGGTGTGAATGAAGATATCGCAACCAGGCATCAGCTTAGGAGGATACATCTATTGCCAAAATGTTAGTTGTGAGGGCTCGTAAACAAGGACATTCTGCCTGCATCCCACTTACATCGTAGTTGAACTCAATCTCGGGGAAATACGACATCCAGGCAGGCTTCATGCCAAAAGCGATGTTGCCCGCATCGTCACCACTAGAGGCCTTGATACCGGGCCAATCCTTGATCTTGGGCAGAACCAACGTCACCAACTTATCGACAAAGTCGTAAGCCGCACCGCCGCGCAGAGTGGTCTTGGCACCGGCCTTTGATCCCTTTCGGACACCCCAGTGGATGACGTTGTGCTTCACGGTCGTGACATCGGGGAATTGGCCGCTGATAGCCTGGACAACGGCTCGAGCGACATGAAGGTACTCCTTGTTGTCGGCGGCCAGAGGAGCATAGGAGTTGATAGTGACAGCCTCGATCTCAGGAATGTTACGCCAGGAGATATCTCGCTCCAATATTCCAAGTCTTGATGAGCCTCCACCTCTTGGTCCTCTGCTTGGTCGGTTCTTATGGTACGGAGAAGATCCGTCCCATTGGCGCAAAACTCCCTTTTGCGATTCAACTGGTACTGTCCCAGGAGGGGTATGGTTGTATGTGAGGGTCAGAAGGTCGGGCGCAATAGTGCTATCATATGTGTGCTTCAAGCGAGGGAAGCTGAAAGGCCCAGGGACGAAGTCACGAGCAGTCGGATCGGACGAGGGTGGCGCCTGGACTGGGTGCAGAGGGCCTCGATTATACTTGGGAGGATGGTACTGGTATCTGAGATTCATTATTAGCAAAGCTCTGCGGCAGGAGTCTGCAGAGGCAGCACGCACCGGTTACCAGGGAGCCTTCTTTCTGTTTTGCCTTGCTGCTGTGACTCTTCAAAGGCTTTAAGGACATCTTTGCTAGGCTGCGGTGTCGAAAATGAAGATGTTGACTCGATATCAGCGATGTTGTCTGATTTGACAGTCGCATTCTGTGCCGCTCTGGTTGAGGCAAATCCTCTTGCGCATAGCGGAGCAGACTGGTGAATTGGCAATTTTTGCCTCAAGGCTCTCGCCAGGCGAACGCCTTCTCGGGAAGCCGCCATTGTCAAGCCCAAAGCAAAGGGTTCAATGCCTCGTCGTAGGAAATTCTCGATCTGCCCACCACTTACTTCGAGACAACGGGAATTTTCCAATTCCTAACCTCTGCTAGGCACTAGCCACAGGCTAATCCCGCCAGGGTTGGCGCCACACTGCGAGCAACCATTCTCGGAAGATGTGTGGCGGTGCAGAAGCACCTCGGCCCGCACTCCGAAATAAACGAGATCTCGGCACCGATGGACAGACGGTTTCACGGAAGAGAGGTGACAGATCTGGCCAGGAACAACTAAAATTGATCAAATTTTGTTTTTGGAATTAAGCTAATTTAAGGTGGCTAGTAAAAATATGAAGTGACCTCTCCTCTTGCCGAAAAGTACGTTATGAAGATAGCGCTGTATGAAAGTGCTGGGAGTGCCGGCGTGTAAGTCGCCATTGCAGCTCGATCTCTATCCCATAGGTTCTCTCCAGTAATACCAACGGTCTGCGTCAAAGTACAAAATCAAAATGAATAAAGGCCTGCTAGGTCGTGAGCAATGGCATTTACCCAAGACGTGTGTATGTTTCCTTCTATTTTCAGCGGCCCCTCAAGAATCTTAGACCTAAGCCACAATTTCCCTTAAACTATTTTTGCAGATCCGACGCCTCTCGTCACGCCATAGGGATAAAAAAAGCCGCTGATGCTTAATTTAGCACAGCACAAGCTGCGTCTGCTCGGTAAATAAAAATGGCAAATACCTGATGGTACTTCAAGATAAATAACTTCGCTTGAAAGCTTCCTCCATCCGGCACGCCTCCGGGGCTTAATGCCTGGTCTTGAGTAGCACAGATGGAAATGACGTTGTTGGCCCTCTTCTAATCTCCTCCCAGAGCTCAATGACCTTTGAATAGGCTCGTGACGGGGGGTTCGCTAGACTAGAGTACGAAAAAGATCCGCTCGCATTGTTAGTAAATAATACTATAGCGAACGTCCTAGAATATATGTAACCGTAAGCTCGGGTCCTCGCTTGTCACGTTCCCCGCCTGTTCCGCCCAACTCTGAAGAGAGATTTATCTTGACTCTATGTCGGTAACATGACTGCGACGAGTGGAGATTAGCAAGCCGCTTAGATATGCGAAAACGCGGCCGAAGGGGTCAGAAATCGCCTGCCTTGAGCACTCGCCATAGAATTACGTAGGGGATTCGTACGCAGGCCACGAGGCCGCTGAAAAAGTCAGTCTTGCGAGGCACGAGAACTACAGGCTGGCAAAAGGCCGCCTTAGCACCGCGCAAGGACTGTGTAGGTAGCTGCATAGTAGACAGCTTGGCCTGTGTAAGATTCCTACCGCAGGCCAAGGCAGCCGTATTCGCGGGCCCGGGCCTGAGGCGAAGCCCCGTGGTGTTGCCCGCCGTGTAGTGCAGGGCGCAGGTGATTGGTGATGAGAGCTGGAAGCGCCAAAGGGTCCCTGCGGATCCAGCTGCGATGCTATGGATACCAGCCTCAACAAAAACGCTGCGATCTCATGTAAATCTCTCAATGGCACTGCGAAAGGGTCGATGGCATGTCGCAGGTGCCACCTCAGCGCAGTATCATGCCGCGTTATAGCGCTCTTTAGACGCTTGTATCGCCCCTACAGCCCACCATCCATCCCCTGGCAGCATATGATCCACCCGGATGTCCCGCCCCCGCCACTGTAACATCAGCCAACACGAACCACTAGCTTTAGCACTCACTTCATGTTTCTTATTTGAACCTGGAACCACTCAGTATCCATTTGTTGCGCGACACAGCATTTACTTCCTGCCACCTCGTCACCCCGTGCAACTGCGCCCTTTGCAAAGTTCAGTTCTTGAAGCGCCTCTTGGCCTTATTTTCCCCCGTATCCAGCCTCGCCTTGTTCTCAGCGACGCACCGACACCTGTGGCGCAGCATTTCCCCGAGTTAGACCAGCCGTTGCAAATCTCCAGACGGGTAGCTGATACCTCGAATTAAGCGTTACGCCAGCGAAGCGAAGAGAGAAGGGAGGAGAGCATATATCCTCGATAAAGATAGAAATATCTGCAGCAAACTATCGTCGCGAATCCTGCTCCACCAACGCCTCGTCGAGATTCGTCTCGCCCTATGATGGGGGCGTACCGTACGCCTCTTCTCTCGCTCCACGCCGCGCGAGCCTGTTTCCCACTTCCTCCACATACTCGGGACAAAGCCCGTCATAGCGGTAAATCATGAAGGAATTTCCAAGGAAGTTCCTTAGCCTGCGCGATAAGAGCGGCGAGCATCATCGTAGCAAGTCTGCCCCTCCTGCAAACAAGGTAAAGAGTCACTCCCACTCCCAAAGCACTGCATCCCCCATACTCTTCCATGAAAATGGACCATTATGGCGCCCATACCCAAATTTCCCAAAGAGAAATGGTCGTGGCTGACCAATATCCTTTCTCGCTGGCAGGCACGTCCTCTCGCAGCTGAGACATTTCGGTCTTTATTCAAGCCTGACCATTCAAGACAGGCTATCCAAAATGACGCGGAAGCCACAAAAGAAGCCGCCAAGGTGCGATGCTCTATCAAAGTCTCGAATTCATACCAAGCAAATGTTAACCATGAGCAGATTGAGGATATCCAACGACGTTTAGATGCACTCAACATTACGAATATCACCGTCGAGCACATCCAAGATATCTTGGTTACCAAATACGCAAATGGCGACCCACAGCGTACTACGGAATTCATCGATATCGAACAAAAATCTTCCTCTGGGGTTATTCTACCATATGACCCAAGCGTCCATATGGTTGGTGCTGAGAACCGCAGCGCTGTTACCTGTTACATAGATGCTCTGCTCTTCGCCATGTTCTCTAAGCTGGATGCTTTCGAGTGCATGCTCAAGAACCAATTCCCAGCAGATGATCCCAGGAATAGGCTGGTTACGCTTCTACGTATATGGGTTAACATGCTACGGACAGGCAGACTCATTCGCACAGATTTAGTAAGGAGCAAACATTCTAAGAAATTGGTCATTTTACTAACTTGCGTAGACTAAATTAATACAAGATACCATGGCTGAATGCGGCTGGCTGGACGCTCGTCTCTTGGAACAGCAGGATACCTCAGAAGCCTTTGCTTTCCTCACGGAAAAACTAGAATTACCCCTCCTCTCGCTGCAGGTTGATCTCTTCCACCAGGGGAGACATGACGATGATGACCACAAAGTTGTCTACGAGAGGCTACTGAATCTAGCGGTGCCGTCAGATACCGATGGAAACGGCATTAAGCTAGAAGACTGCCTAGAAGAGTATTTCAATACTCAAGTTGACGTGCTCAGAGATAGCGAAGAAGCAAAGAAATCGATTGCAGAGGACGGCAGCCCAGGCGCGATTCCTACACTATCAATCCCGAATCAAATTCGGCTGATTAGGGATGAGGAAAGTGCTTTGACGCCCACAGCGATATCATCATCTCCAATTGACATGTCACCATTGACGCCGCGGGCGGATCCTCTGCTGGAAAAAGACGAAGACAAAGAAGAAGCCCCTGTATCAGAACAAGTCAACGGCACGAGCCAAAACGACGCTCCCATTGATACACCGCAATCACCTAGTGTATTAAGCAATGCAAGCGATCACATAGCGGGGCCTTCTTCTAGGATGACGGTTAGACATAGGTCGGCCAGCGTCATCCAGCGGGTAACGCTTGATAATGGGGGACGCCCAACGGGTTCCGAGACCAGTACTCTTCGCAAGAGGCTCAGTGGGAAAGGATCAACTGTAGTCAAGGCGGTTACAATACCTGCCTGGCAGTTCTTCCGACTGATTCGTATGTATACAATCCTTGCCTGTAATTACTTCCTTTCAACTAATGTTGTGCGCAGCTTGGCATGCGGTTAATAGTACGGAGCCTCGCAACGATGTCGAAGTGGCAATGAACTTTGACCAGCGCCCTGTGGTAGGCATCTGTTTAAAGCGATATGCCATGACCGAGACTGGCCATCCAAAGCGTCTCAATACATACATTGATATCCCAGAGAGCATGCGACTTCCGCATTTCATGCTAGCTGATGGGCCGAACATAGAAGAGGAGATCAGCGGATTAGCAACGGAATATAAGCTCGTCCTGCAATCCATCGTCTGCCATCGAGGCGATTCTTTGCAAAGTGGCCATTACATTGCCTTTGCGAGAGTCGCCCCTAAACTCCTAACGGATAACAGAAGGCATGATTTTGATCCGCCTCCAGATTATGAGGAAGCACAGTGGGTGAAATTTGATGATCTAGATATCGGCAACAGAGTCACATTTGTCGACGATATTAAAGAGTCCTTGAAGGTCGAGATGCCATATCTGTTGTTCTACCAGATCGTACCCATGGTCGATGCTTCTGAAAGCACAGACACTGGGCGGCCGCCATCCTACGATGAATCAAAGAACAGTCTCGAGATTCAACACTCAGCAACTAGCGAAGAAACGCCTGCTAGCTCAACGCATATATTAGCAGCGCACCACGATCATCAAGCCTCAGCTTCGACTAGTCGCTTGGGGCAAAGTAAGCCTCCTAGCATTCGACTTTCCGCCGATGTCGAGCGACCTTCGCGTAAATGGCTGGAAGGTATCAGTCTCAACTTTGGAGGGTCGTATGTGGAATCTGTGATATCACGTCGCCAGAGCGAAGCGCTCACAGACTCTACTGCTCATACCCCATCCATAACACCGGATCCCCAATCGCCTGCCATAACACCGGCTGATGAGCCAACATCGTCCAGATTGTCACGCGCTGCATCGCGCTTCAATCTGAACAAGCAGAGTCGCCCAGGCAGTCAATCAGGCGAAGGCCGTATCAGCCTTAACCTTAGTCGCTTTGGGGGGTTGATCAAGACAAGCAAAGAGCCGTTGCCTGAGCCACCGGTGCTGAGTATTTCATCTACCACCTCGATAGGTCAAGCAAGCACAAGTCCTCAGCCAATCTCCCCTAGTTCGCTAGAAAAGCAACTACACCACCCCCCTGGTAATGAAAAGTTGGATAGAAATGAGAAGTCTGAAAAGCATGACAAACATGACAAACTAGAGAAGGCAGAGAAGCACAAGCATAAAAGGAAGAAGTCTAAAGAGAAGAACGAAAAGCAGAAGTCGGGAGATCAACCTGAGCGGGAGTGCATCGTTATGTGATGAGCGAGCTCTCGCAGTTTTAGATGATAGCAAATGGCTTACAATCGCATTATGGGACGGACAAAATATGGTAGGGTGGCAAGCGCTTTTCCTTTTTTTTTCCGACTTGGATATATATATATTTTTTCCAAACACAGAAAAAACAACAATCATGATGTGAAAGAATCATGTACTACAGTGTTGGAATGCATGAATATCGGATGACTAGGGGTCTTCACGGACTACTTGCCTGTATCGATAAATCGAAAGAAGAAGAAAACACAGTTTATATATTAAGATACCACGGCGTTGGTGGGACGAGGAGTTTAACTTTTCGGGGAGAATTATACTGGTTTCAATGCATTTTTTTATATACTACCTTGGGAGTAGCAATGAATGTCTCATTTTCTTAAACGATGCTCAACTAGAAGCTCATGGCGTACCCCTTTTCACAGTGAATCTTGTTCATTTATTACATTCAAGCTCGTCATTTCTCTATCTTTCTTGTACATTCAGCATGAAAAGCAAGTATGTAAACTTGGACCCTTTTTCGCCAACATGCCGTACTTAAATACTCCTTTCCGCCTCCACCCCCTTTTTTGGTTCTCGTGTGCGCATGCTCCCTACAACATAACCCATCCCATCCAAAAATAAAAAAAAAAATTGACGGACATTCCCGAATGCTTTACATACCGCCCATTTCCCGCCCGAGCCCACTGCACGAATGCACCGGTCTTGGAAAAAGTTGTAATATACACGGGGAGGTAGAGAAATATGTACCAAGAGTTACAGATCTAGGCAGGATAGATGTGTTGTAATCTTGAGCCATACAAGTCCTCTCCCCTAAAAGAATTGGAGAGTCACAGTCATAAAAATGTCACATACAAGCTCCCCATCCCCATTTGTTCAATTGGCGTTGATTTGACCCTCCTGTGAGAAAGGTTTTCAAAGAATGGGGATTTTTCTTCTTCTTTTCTTCGTTCCCTTCGCTTTCCATCCTTTCTCCCGTCGTTATGTAGAGAGGTATAGGCCAGGACCAAAAAAGAAACGATATTCATCATCAAATATATAGCGATAGAAAGATTTTCCTCTTTATGTTTTTTTTTTCCTCTTTTTCTTTTCTTTTTCTTTACTAATCAGACAGTCGTGAGTGAGGCGGAGAAGAGATGAATACTCGTCCTTCTGTTGGCCAGCGGTCCTACTACATTAGTCGTCTATCAATCAAGATCCAGTTATGGATTCCGTGATGCGCTGGGAGTTTCCGGTCGTGGCTTTTTTTTTTTTTAAAATGGAATGTTGGGGGGAGCCTGGCTGCCAAGAGCCTCCTGCTGGTCTTGGAGCTCTTCGGGGGCAGCCTCAATTGAGACACCGAGGCCAAGCTTAGCTTGTTGCTAGACGGACAGTTAGTCTTGAATATACTTTGTCCCTTGTAATTATGGTACACATACCGTAAAGTGGTCAATATCAGCGGCAAAGGTCATCATGACGGGGGGAGCGACGCGCTTCTCCAGCAGGCAGCTCAGCTTACCCTTGGAGTCGACCTGAGCTCGGAAAGTGGACATGCGGAAATCGTACTTGGCACCGATGGTGGTGACGCCCTCTTTTTGCAGGCCACCACCCATCAGACCACCGGGAGAGGGGACGAGACCGAGGCTCAGATCAACACCGGCTTGGACCTTGTCAGACAGCTTTCGCCAGTAAGAGGCATTGACGGTTCCCATAGCAGCTTGCAATTGAGCAGTGGCGACCCAGTCAGCGGACTTGTATCGAGCGCAGTAGGAGACGGCACATTCGGGGCCTTGAGTCAGAGCGGGGCGTTGCCAGAGGGTTTCCATTCCGAGAGCGAGCTTGGGGGTGATGGATTGAAGGTAGCTTCCGATGTAGATACCAGTCATGCCGCCTTCAAGGAAAGAGGGGTTGAGCATCTTGAGAGATGCGCTGAAGTCATTGCCAGTATACTCGTGTTCGAACTGGGCCATGTCCTGGCCACCGGGAGAGATGGACAGCTGAGACTTGGAAACCAGCTTGTCGGTCCATCGGTAGTTGAAGCGGCCGGAGAGAGAGCCCTCGTTGTCAATGTTGCCTTGGCAGAAGACCTGGAGTTGAGTTTGGAATTAGTTATCAAGCCGACACTAGACCTGTGCGCGGATTCCAATGCATTGCTGCTTACCTTGCCGGTACCGTACATGGCAGCAAAGGTGTACGGGTTAATGCGTTCACCCATTGCGAACTGGTGAGACACCTGGAACAGCGGCGCCATGCTGAAGATCTTTGTCAGATCGGCACGGATGCCGGTGAACATGTAGTTGTTGAGGAAGACATCGCGCTGGACTTCCTTGGACAAGGACTCGATTGTGCCAGGGTTGCTCAGGCCGAGCTTTGCTCTCCGCTCGGAGAAGTAATTGAGGGCATCTCCTATTGTAGCGGCGACGGGGTTGGAGAAGACGAGGGACCGCAATGTGTCCACGGGGGTGGCCATGATGGCGGTATTATGTGGCGGCTCTGGAGCCGAGCCGAGTGAAAACCGGTGGGCGAAGAGAGGGACCGCAGATGACAGACGAAGAAACCGAGTCGCCTCGCTGCGCCGGTGAGAGGAGCGAAGAAGTTATTGGCGTATTAAAGATTATTCAAGGCCTCACACAAGCCTCGGCTGTAGATGTTTGCTGCTCTGCCGCAAGAAGCGCAGTGTCAAGCTCCGAAGGCGGCTATAATGGGATGGAGTCGTTGAGAATAATTTTCAACTGACCCAGTTTGTCAGTAGCCTGCGGGAGCTGCACGAGCCACTTTGTGACGCTGCCAGGTTGCGTGCGTCAAACTTTTGGCCTTTTTTTCAGTGGCGGGCAGTGCGATAATCCGGAGCCGATGGCCGCGGGGCACGTGGCTGGTGGTGCCTTTGTACCTGTACTTGTATTCAAATTCTCTGTGCTTGTATTTACAAGTAGAATTTTTGTAGATATGAGACTAAACTGGTTGGCTCTTATCCGGTATACCAACAGGCACTTACGTAGAGATATGATTCTCTTGTTTGAAGCACTCGAAAATGATTTTTTTTTTGTGCTATACCACTGGCAACAGCCCACCTAGTAAGAAGGCTGTTGATGGTGGGGTAGGTACTGACAACTTGATCAGCCATTGCCGCAAGGTACCAGCTCTCCTGTGCACACTACAAGCAGTACCTTTGCACGCTCTAGAATTCCTCCTTGGGCAGTACTCAGTACCTGCGCGATACCCGGCACCGTACCAAGCAGAGCAGCGCTGTGTCCCTCCGTAAGTGCCCGTAGCGTTGTCCCCCTTGCATGAACGGCCTCTTCATTTTGCATCCGTCATTCTTAGCACCCTAGAACCGAATATATCCGTCCTACGGCTCGCCGGGCGACAAAAGCACCCCCAGCTCCTCCATCGTTTTGACACGCTTTATTGTTATTTAAGCCTCTGCTGGATCGGCTAAGTCGCCAGCCAAGCTCGACATCTCCAGCCACTCAGTCACCTTCTTGACTGATCCTGGTTGGCATCATTCCTCGAAGCGGGGCGAAAGGCTGAGCTAAGCTGGATCTCATCTCGCATATCACACCGCATCCCAGATCGCCAGCTTCCCACAAACTCACTTATCGTATTATTGCTTCTCAGTCAATTCGAGCTCTATTGAATACTATCCTATTATTGTCTACTATTATCCTTTAGTGTTAGAAAGTCAGACGTCATTGGCTGCGACTTCGAGCCTCGAAGAAGCCCAACAAAGCGTCGGTCAGGATTATTGCTATCCAGCTAAGACGAACTCGACTCGCAAAGATGGATACCTTACTGTAGGTGACTTACATACGCTCGCGCAGATCTTACGTCCCATAACCCTTCCGATATAAGCAAGATTCAGATTCCGAATGTGATATTGTGACGTCTTCGAGAAGCTCTCATCCTCTACACAATTCTTTCACTCTATTCTAGTTCATCCCCAGCCCCTGACTCAACCTTCTCGGTCGCATACTATAGCTTTTGGGGAAATTGTTCATGCTGGGGGATATTTCCGACGATGTTTTTCCCCTTGCACGCAAGTTAATTATCCCCATGAAATTTGAAACTGATTAAACGGCATTATAGGACAGCTGAGATTGCGGCCAACGCCCCCCGGTACCGCCGGAGGAGCTCGACCTTCATTGATAGTATCCATGATGTGTCAGAAGATAATGACATGGCACCGGCCCAGCTATATAGTACCATGTCTGGACGGCTTTTCCACTCCGGCCGTATCACTATTGTCATGGTTGGACCACCTGCTCGCGGCAAAACGTAAGTTTAGACAATCTACAGCTGCAGCGATTGAATCGAAAAGCTTACAATAGACAGACACATCTGTGTGTCCATGGCACGCTATCTTCAATGGCTTGGCGTCAAAACCCGTATTTTCCACTTGGGAGACTATCGACGAGCCACAATAGGCCCAGATGGCTCACTTCCCGACGATTACTTCTTCCCCGATGCTTCTCCTTCATCTGTCATTCTCCGCCAAAAGATTCTAAAGAAATGCCGTGAAGATATCTATGCCTGGTTAAACCATGAAAATGGCCAGGTTGCTATTTACGATGCAGTCAACCCAACGGCGAGTGGAAGACGTTCCCTAGCCAAGGAATTTGCAAAGCACGATGTCCAGGTGAGGGGTCAAAAAATTGCCGGCATCGGTCTGGTTTCTTTGTCAAGTGTACTGACGGCAGATGCTGCATAGACTCTATTTATTGAATCGTTTGTGGACGACGAGCGGATTTTGCATGACAATGCCATCAACGTCAAGATTTCTTCGCCGGATGTATGTTTCACAAAAGCCATTCCACCATATTCTTTCTCTTCAACCACTGACCGCGGCCATAGTTTGCTGGAATGGATCCTGAGGTAGCGGCGACAATGTATCTGAAAAGAATAGAAATGAGGATCCCGGTATTTGAAACCATGAACGAAGAGGAACTCAACTATATCAAGATGATCAATGCCGGAGAGAAATTCTTCTACAATAACGTTAGCTTCGGCTACTTGTCGCACAGAATCGTCTTCTACCTTACCAACCTTCACATCAAATCACGAACTACCTTCTTTGCTCGTGCGGGCACAACAACAGAGGAAGATTCGTACAAGGCAGACGCAGACCTCTCAGAACAAGGCAGATTTTATGCTCAGAGAATGTCCGAAACATTGATAAAACACCGCGAACAAGAAAGGCTGGAGTTGATTGCCAAAGGTGGTCCTGATGTACCTCAACGGCCTCTTTCTATCTGGACATCAACACGTCTTCGCACAATACAAACTGCCGACTATCTCAAAGAAAAGGGATACAAGGTTCGACAGCGTTCTCAAATGAGCCAAATTAACCCTGGCGTCTGTGAAAAGATGTCCGAGCGAGTGATCAGGCAGATATATCCTGAAGAAGTTGAAAAGCATGGTCTTGATCCCTATCATCACCGATACCCCCGTGCCGAAGTAAGTCATTTCGAATCCATTGGTTACAGAGGTGTCCGACGGCTAACTCTATACTTTGCAGTCCTATCATGATCTTGCTGTTCGACTGGAGCCTATCATCTTGGAGCTAGAGCGCGAACAGAGTGATCTCTTGATTATCGCTCATGAATCTGTTCTTCGTGTGCTATTCGCCTATCTCATGCACTGTTCTACTATGGATATCCCTAACCTCAAATTTCCTCGCGACGAGATCATTGAGATTATTCCTGCCGCCTATCAGAACGAAGCCAAGCGCATCCGTATTCCTGGCTTGGACCCGAAGCTGCTCCCAGGCTCTCCTGATGATATCAGAATACCCGGTAGTCGACCTTTGAGTAGACCTGAGAGCGGCCAGATGAGTCCCATTCCTGGCGGCCTGGGTAGCCCAGCTGAGCCTCTAGAGAGGCCGAGCTCAGAGAAAGTAATCAACACAGCGAAAGACATGGTGGCAGACAAAATCCACGACGAAATTTAAGTAGTGAGCATCAGCATCAGAATTTATAATTACGATTACGATTCAATTCTTACTAAAGAGAGGAAGCGAGAGGCCGGTAGTAATATTGTGATGTTTTATCTGTTATCCCAAACAATGGATCCGATACGAACAGATTCCTTCTGGTAACATAGCCAAAGTTGGCAGTTCCCTGGCAATGACATTCAAGTACATGACGAAAAAGGAGAGCCCAGCCAAGACTTTTATTTAACCAATGAGATCCTCCAAAGTTTCCGACCCTCCCGTCGCTTTGGATGAACGAACTGCATGTGATATCAGACCCTTCTTTCTGGGTGACACTTCTGGTCAGCCGCATTCTCGAGCTGGACTGAAAGCCCAAACCCCCAACCCCTAAGATATGAAGCGGAAGGGGCAACGAGCTGGCCAACCGGCTGACAATGTCGCAAGACGCTCGAGACACGCGCCTGTTGAATTGAGACACCAACCTCTTGCTTCTAGACTATCTTTGCCGCTTTTCGTGCTGCCCAGGAGATGAAAATGACCCAAAACAGACAGACACGCAGATGAGCGGGCGGGTTTCTCCTCTCCTGTCTCTGTCTAAAACACCTTCCAATATTTCTCCCTGCATATGCGAGTTTCAGCTCCGAGATTGTAGGGTTGCATGTGAAAGATTTGAGCTAAGCTCACACACTAAAACGTGCCGTCCCTACTCTACTTTTTGAATACACTACGAGTACTACCTCATATAGTCCCAGCTTCGACGCTTTTCTTTTCTTTTCCTTTCTTCTTCTCCCTTGAGCGAGGGACAAGAGGGGTTTTGAGGACACCAACTTCAGCCAGACGCAGAAATGGCAAGCTCTTGCCCTTATGGAGTATGGCTCTGCCTTGAGTGTCTGAGAAGTGTTACGCAGAGATATATGTACTTGTGACTGTATTTCCCTCTTCCCTCCCTGTCAGATTGCCACGAGAAGTTTATGAACTATTATTACTCTGCACTACCATCGCCCCCCCCCTAATTCTCTATTGCACATCCGACCACTGTCTGTTTTACAGAAAAGATGTCGAACGATTTTTAATTCTCTTTTTGAGTCTAAAGGAATGGTACTGCTTCCTCCCTTTCAGCTCCTCGCTGAAAAGATGCCTTTTTTTTTGCGTTACATTAAATCCCGAATGAATTCGCAGCCTGATTTCCTTAGGCTATTGAATCAAGACTACCACCACCGCAGAAGAACGAAAAAGGGAGGCGAGGCGAGGCGAGGCGAGGCTATGGATAGATCCGCAGTGGCTTTCATTACGAACACTGTCGCAGCCTAGATGGCAGCGGATGAAGCGGGAAAGGACGGATGCAACATCCGAGACGGGTCTTTGATGCATGGGGAGAAGGGTTAAAAAAAAAAAAAAAAAAAAAAGGAGGCGTATACTAACTCATACGGAGCAGTAGTAAAAAAAGATGTAAAACACTCGAGAGATCCTACGGGCTGAAAGTGTCTGAGACATACAGCTCCTTATCTAGATGGCTTATATGATAAGTGCCAACTTTCCTTTGAAGAGAAGGAAATGTACTAGTATTATGCGAATTGTTTACAAACAACTTTGACATGGTTGTGATGTGATTAGCTGAGCGTATTGGGCGGCCTCTTGAAAACGCCTTGTATAAATCGGTGGGAGGATGAGCTGTTAGTTCAAGTCTACATGCGGCGCGGAGGAGATGGCTGATTACATGCACTGAGCGACGCTTTATGGCCAGTCTTGATAGATAAGTGTCATACGCTGATTGATCTTGTTGGATGGGCCCTTGTACTTCATATAGGGTAGGGTTGATATATACTGGATTGTTGTTGTGAATGGGTGTGTATGTTCATGTGTCGTGATGGCGAGGCTTAACGGCTTATCCGATGAATTCTGTTCACAGCCCAACCTCACTAGCTGAATCTCTGCCCCGATTACTCCCTTGCATGCGATGGTGTTTCTTCTACTCGCGCCGCTAGTCGGGAAGCTCAAAATTGCCCCTGGGGCCTGAGCTGTCTATCTCCTCTAACCCATTACAGCACAAAGCAGCTGTTGATCGTGAGACTGGCAGGTTTACTACCACTAGTCTCTTATACCCTAAACCAGATCTCGCCAAGGTATGACTAAACCCAGTGGCCAAAAGGCCATGCTGGCTCCTGAGGTCTCATCAGTATCAACCCTTCTCTGGAGGCCATAGGACATATGCTAGGATTGCTTAGATTGTGCTCTTCTCTGGCATTGTATAATTAGTCAGATTGCTTCGCGTCATGGCGTATGGGCATTGACCTCAAATTGATGACCTGGAATACTGGCACAACTCTCATAACCAGTTGGCTAAATAAAGCTAGAGAGTTGGTAACGAGCGTCATAGCTGCATCTACTGTCCACATTCTTCATGGCTTTGTTTTCCACTTTCAGGTATAGGCAGCCCCCCTTCTTCAGTGACATTTTCATCATCCACATGGAAAGATGGCCGGCTACTCTTACAAAGCATGATGAATGCCCTGCAGGTTAACCGCACGAAGTAACACAAACAGGGGATGCTAGATACCTTTCATGACGGTAGAGGGATGCATGTATATATGAAGTAGCCCCCAAGACGGAAGACAAGCTCCAACGCGGCCGGTGCAAAAGGAGCCGCGACTAAAGCGTAACGCTCAACCGCCCGCCGATGGATGCAAATGCGTGAGAGAGGAACAGCTTTCCATGACCGGCCGTATCAAATACCAATCAGATACCTACCATCTGTCTGATGTAGGTATACCTTGCTCCCTGCAGCTGCAAAAGGCCGTCTGACCTCGCCGAAATAAGCAAGGGGTAGAAGCAGTCTTGTGAGTGCAAGTATCACTACTTGCAGTGTCACTACACTAGTAATTACTGCCGACAATTCTATCCAATGGGATAGGTGGTAATGGCTTTCTTTCCCTTAATTTTCTTGTAGTCGCCTCTGCTTGTACTTGCAGTGGTGCCCCCCTTGTTATAGTCAATTAGTGAAATTGTTCTCTAGGTGTGACGCGGTAAGTGAGACGAGCATTCGGATTCGGGGTCCCATCTGGGGTCCCCTACGTCTTTTAGTCTATCGACTGCAGAGCTGTTTGGTCATATATGACTTGGTGATTTTTGAATCTATGGGTGTTACCCAAGGCATGGAGTACATGCATGGAGCATTATGCAGTTCTTCACTAAAGAAGCATCAAGACGAGCGGGTAATAGCGTATATTTTGCGGACGGTAGCAAATCTTCAAGCTCGTACCACCATGTGCTGATGATTTTTTTTTTTAGCACGCGGTTTTGTATAGGAACAATTGGATGCCTCTCGCTTTAGTAAGTAAGATTAGGTAGTAGTACTTCGTAGTAGTAAGGTAGTAATAAGCGTCTCGAAGAGATCGTAAATGTCAAGCCTTTGTGGCGATGCGCATTCAGCTCAGGAAAAAGAAATTCACTTGGCGAGCAACACGGAAGCAAATCATCTTGCTAATGGCGCTTTCTTCTTCGCTGCTGTGTACCAGCTTCACAGGTCATGTCGATGCACCACCATCGTTGCACCGCATCGTGGCCACCACATTTGGATTAAGTCCCGTACTTGCGTCTCCTACTGACTGAACAGGGGCTGCTCAGGGTCTCGTGGTCTCGGTGTGGGGCCTTGGAAAGACATGAAATGAGATGCTAGACAGAGCACTCCATAAAGTTCGTAAAACCAGCAATGGATAGCTCTGGTTGAGATCAGGGTGTAAAGAAGCGCCCTATTCACACTCGCAGATTGTAGCTATCACCGAGATTTCATCACTACTGGAATACTATTTAGCTCAGGGTCTCGGTGGAGTAAGTAGTTGTATTGGCATATCATCTCTTGCTAGATGGTTGAATGTGGAGCATCCTGCATTTCCTCGTGGGTTTGAAGCTCAGAAAGTTAGCAAACGTATACGCCGCGTCAACAGCAGCAACCGGTGCTACATCCGCCGAATAATTGGGGCGAACCGGACAAGGCGCCACATTGCAGCTCAGCCAATTGACGATGGCGATTGGCTGCTGCGTCGTTGATCCGAAGGGAGGCATTGGGGAGCCCGGTTCTGCCAATTGAGACAGGGCTAGTACGGTAGCTGGTCATGCTCTTGCAGCAAAGCTCAATTAGATATCAGGTCCGACTCCACAGGCATACATTCGTACTCCTGTCTCGTTATGCGCGTTGATGGAGATTTTTGCCATGGGAGAAGAAATCCTCAGGGTCTTAGCGTTGCATGATTTCGGTCATGAGACCCTAACAGAAAAGAAGACAGAGGGAGGCAAAAGAGGAAAAAAAAAGGTTGCAAAAAATCGGTATAGCCGGGCAACTTTTGGCTTGGATAGCCTCATCGGTTTTGAAGTCAAAAGTCTTACAGAAATGATGCTGCTAAGCTGGGCTGACAAGCATATTCCTGCTGTTTCAGAGATAGTATACCAATACAGCAATAAGATCGCCTTCAGCGTTTGGACGGGGGCTAATATCTACTCACTGACGATGCACACGGCGGCGGGCTGGCAGACTAGTGTTACTAGCTTTCGCCGGCTCTGTGTCTCGCCCAGATGACTTTCAGCATGACGTTGAGCCCCAATGTGACCAAGACAAAAAAAGACTTGACGCCAGCTTGGTGAACAGGGGGGAGGATACTTGCAATGTTGGCGTTCGCGCTATGCTACGTGGGTCTTTGCCATCAGCAGCATACTCGTAATAGGCAGAGAAAAGGCCGAGCTGTGCTCGCTTTGCGTAAGTCATGGCAGTAATTGGTGCTCCATGAACGCAAGGGGGGATCTCCGGAGGGGCCATTAATCTCTCAGAGCTCATATCTCCGACCATACAGTTGCGAGGCCCTGTACCGTGGAGAGACTGAGAAGTAAAATATGAAAAGCTGATGGTAGTCAAGCCGTGCCCACAGAAAGCCCCATAGAGGCTGGAGCTAAGGTGCCCCCGTCGCTAAAACACAGAAAAAAAGATGGAGAAAAGCATCCAGATAGCGAATACCAGCGCTTTGGTTTGCCTCCATAGCTGGATCTGAGTATTGCTTTCTAGTGGTAGCGGTATCAAGCCGTTGGAGACAAAATCACGGATCGGCCTTCCAAATGGCAAGCCTTGGAGAAGGGGAGGGGCCAAGAGGGGCCGGATGTGCCTCTAATGCCTTGATGCTGCAACTGGTGAGGGGAACGGAGGGGATTTTGAGAATGCTATGCCAATGCTAGCAAATTAACAAGCAAGCACACAAACCTTGGGCTGGGCGCTTTTATCCACTGTGGTCATGGATCCAAAGAGAAGCTCCTTTTCTCGTGAGAATCTTGAGGAATGTCGTTGCTCCACCACGGACATGGCCTGGCGAATGGAAGAATGTGCTCGCACAAGCAATATTTGGGCTTTACACCAATTCAACTTCAGTTTCCAGGCACACACAGAGCCTTGTCTTGCATTTGAAGCTGAATGCTGGGATGCCGGCTGCTGGGATAATCCCAATAATGATGACGCCCTGCTGCCGCTAAAAAAAAAAAAAGCGCAGCTGCCGTCCGCGACCCGCTGACAAGGCTCTGAGAAACGCAACAAAAAGGAAGAAGCCTGCATTGGATGTAGTGACGGACACATGATAAGCAGCTCATCGTCTCTGACGACTACATAAGAACCAAATGCATGGGAGTACAACGGTAGCTATTGCTCAGCTCCAGGTCAAGTCTTTGACGTATGTTGCAAACTGTAAGCCGCGCTGTCATTCTTCGCAGGCCGACGTTGCAAGCTTCAGCCAAACCATGATTATTGATCGATGGCTACTACTACTAGGTAGTACCTAGTACTTTTATAAAGTACTCAATTGTTAATATGCCCGTGGAAGAAACAAACCCACTCCAGCATGCCGCTACGGCGCGTTCCTTTCGGCCCCTTGCTGAAACTTGGCGTTGAGTGTTGGCAGGAGTAGGTATAGGTATCCCGTATAGAAGAAATAAAGCAAAAGCAGAAGAAGAAAAGACCAGTCACATCCTTGTTTTGTGTACGCACATACTAGCACTGCTGCACGATGCTACATTTCTATATGTAGAAGCAGAAGTAGCAGTAGCGCATGCACCTATGAATAGCGTGTCAGATGTCGGTGTTGCCACAGCGTGTCTGCTTATTATGAGGATGGCGCACATGCAAGCATCCGAATCTCTGACTGCGAGGAGCCTGAAGGTAAAGTTGCTTGTCTCGCGACTGGGCTGCAACTGTAGCATCCTGATTGAGCCAGATGCGTCGACTTGTTTCAGGGACCCGACTCAGGGTTGGCCTTGCTTGGCTTTGCTTGGCTGTGGCAAGCTCACGCACACACATATTTGCAGAAGTAGGGTGTGCGGCTTATGTGAAGGTGCTTCTGTTGTCGAGTGTGAGGTCATCATCCATGGGTCTTATTTTGGGCGGACGATGCTACTCGCAAATCGTCGATTCCCACAGGGGCATATTTGTGCTGGCGAGATAGACCCTTGGCAAAACGGCAATGGGCCGGAGAAAAGCAGCAGACAACGGTAGCCAGGAATTGAGCCAACTGAGCACATATTAACCGGTAGATGAGGAGGGATTCAGAGACACTGCCACATCTGGCGTGACCTGGATGATATCACTAGCAATATGATTGGAAGCACCACCCCTGGGGCATATTGTGAGAATCCTGATGCATGCACTACACATGCAAGCCGTATGTAGGTATGAGCGAAATATATATATCAAATTCTCGCCTGTGCATTCGGCCGCAGATCGCAGAGATAGATGCTGGCCCCCGGCTGCGTAAATCTTGCCGCTGGCTGGAGCTAGGGTCTCCAAGGTTTGGGCCAATTTGAACCACCTGCTTCGTACGGAGCAATTGTCGAGAGCAAAGCGTTAAGTTTTGCTGTGGTCGTAAGAGGTGGCGTTTGCTGAGGGCAATAAACCAAGGCGAAAAAGGGGGGTGTGTGTGTGGTGGCGGCTACAGGTCAAAGTGGTAAGGGGTACATCCGCCATTCTCATCAATTGACTCCAATGAAGCAACCCCAACAGCTTTCATTCAGTCTGGGCCCGCGATAAATTGCCCCGAGCAAAGATTATGATCATGAGAGATGAAGAGATAGTTGTCAAATGACCTGGCAGAAGGTAAGCGATTTGTGGAAGCTTCTTGCAGAGCCATAATTAAACAACTCGCCGTTACTCAGCAGCAAAAAAACGACGGTGCTACCGGCATATCAGGCCATGGCTTCTTGCCACCCTATTAAACGTAACGCCTGAGCTATATCCGTATTTGGCCAGACTTCGTAATCGTGGCTAGCATCTGGGGGGAAATAAGGTAGTGGTAGCAGCCAGTAGGTACCGAGAAAAAAGGGGAGTCGTCTGCGATGATGATGCGGTTATCTTTTAGGTGTCTGCCCTACCTACCGTGGCAGGGTACGCAGAACCGACGTCAACACGACCAGCCCGGAAGCTGTGCCTGCACCCTGCCAGTACCGGTACCTGAGCATCGCCTCGTGAGCTGCCGTCAGTGTGCTTCGGCGCTGTCTGATCTGATGGTAAGGCGGCTTATGCTTAGCAGCCCGGCTCTCGTCCAGAACCTCTAGCTCTATTACTCGTACCTGCTCTGTAGAGCGCTGCGAGCTTGCTATCCGGCCTGGAACGACGCTGGACAGCAGCATATGGCCTCTACAGGTACTAGTGGCCACTAGAAGAGCTTCAGGCTTGCATGGTTCGCTGCATGGCCCTGTCTTTGACTTCCGCTTGCCGAGTTTTAGCGCCAGGTGCCCGTCTCAAAAATGAGCACATGAGCACCTCGAGCCTAACGCTGTGGATCCCCTGCTGGATCTCCAGCTGGCGCTGCGAAGTAGGTCCAAGGTGGTACATGCTTCGCTAGCAGCAGTCGAATTGTGCGCAAAGCCCAGGAAGACGTAAGAAAAAGAAACGCGAAGGAGAGAGGAATTAAGGGTGCCGGCATTGGGCCATCTACTAGGTAGTAGATGCCTTGCGTACCGGCGACCTGTACCTGCTGCACTAGCCCAAGCAAGTCCGGCAGGCACAAAGCAGCTCCGGTCCCTACTAACTTGCCTTTTTTTCCCACAATAAGCGCGCCCCTACCTGCCTGTATCCATCAAATTTCTCTGCATGGAGTGCATGTACTCCGTAGCAGGTCACCCGCCATGACGCTGCTGTAGTAGGCTTAGGCTCCCCTCCTGGGCCAGAGCCACTCGCGGATTACCTCACCTATCTCCAAGTATGTAATGCTTCACGCTGCCCTCTGCAGGCTCGCGCCGTCTCTCGTCCCTCGAGCTTTCCAACCCATTGATTGATCCATTGGCCGAGAAAGAAAGACAGAAAAGCCCAAGCATCGTCTGCATCGCGTGCACTTCTGCAGCTTGCAGCTTCCACGGCGCTCTCCTCGTAAAGAACGCTCGCTGGGCTGTTGGCTTTCGGTACCTCTCGTGCGTTGGTCAGGTGGTTACTTGAGGTAGCCTCGCCCCGTCCGCCCTCGCTAGAGACTTTTATTACCGCGCCTCGCCCTCCCCTCTTCAACTTTTTTCTACCTCACCTTGAATCTTTCTTTACACCGAGCAGACCAAAGGCATAAAGTGTACGTGAACCACCGCTGGCCACGCTGTCCCCCTCCCCCCCTAAGACAACCCGTGGATAGCTGTTCCGGGGAATGCGTGGCATCCTCTCTGTGTTTAATGAAGAACCCGTTGGGCTGATGATGGAATGACCCTCAAGACCTGTGCTGCAATTTGACCCTGAGAAAGCAGTCAGAAGCAGGTGCCCCGCATCGCCGCAAAGTGTAATAGTGCAATTCGAGAGCAGCCAGCAGAAAGTCAATCAAGCAGTGCAACGCGACAGACAGCGAGTAATCGTCAAGAGCATCTCCCGGGCGCGCACCTCGTAATCGGCCGTCGGATCACGATAGAATTTCTGTTTCTTGTGCAAGACCAGGATTTCTTCTTCGAAGCCCCGTGCAGCGTTTTCTCTGTGAGCCTGTGCAGCAAAGACAAGATTCGTGCCGTCAGCATCGCGCCGTGCTCCACAGCCTCCGTTCCGGTCCTGACGTACCTCCTCCACCAAAAAGCCTCCCGTTTCTGCTCCTGAGCCGCCAACGCTACCACCGACAAATTTCGCAACACGACAGCCAATACAGCCAAGCCTCAGCAGCTCCTTCTCTCGTCAGCCTCCCCGACGCTTCAATTAGCATCGTCTCGGCCGTGAGTCTGCATCCGGTACGTTCATCTCATCTCTGTCCTCGTCCGGCAGCGACGCAGTGCTGTCCAAAGCCCTCACCAGCGACTCATACTGCCTTGAGCCTCGAGCCTCGCACCTCACCCTGCCCTCTCTCTCTCCTTGCGGTATCCAGTTTTCCCGCTGGCCTCACGAGGCTGCCACTCAGCTCACAACATTTTGATTCCCCAACTCCATCCTCCCCAGCACTTTCTTTGTTGCGTGGCCTCTCTCCTGCTGCCTTGCTGCTCGTCGCCTGTTGCATGTCACGAGCCCACCTCGTTAAGCACCCCGCCCTGCTCCCTCCAAGACCCGCCTCTTCCTCTCTGTGCCCAGCATTCTCGTGCCACTACACCAACCACTACCGGGTAGCGTTTTTTCGACCTATGGAATTCTCTCTACACCCGCTGCCGCTTGTCACGTCCTGATTGCATGTACCTTTTACACTACACCTTAGCAGCAGCTGTCTTCCTAGGAGGGGCATCCTTTTCTTTTTTTCCTCTTCCCTTTTTTTTTCCCCCTTCCCACCTTTCACTCTCCTACCCATTCTACTGTCATACTGCCTGGCGCAGCTGAATTCTTCCCATCGCACCGAGCAATCCTTGCACTTTCATATCGAGTTCCTGGGGTGCTGCTTTTCCCGCGCCTGTTGATTAATTCATCACTGGTAAAGCTACCAAGTTTTTTTTTTTGCCCTGCGCGTCCGCCTTAGCTGGTGCCTTTCCCCCCATCCAGCTTCAGCTCCAGTCCCTTTCCCTCCCCGCACTTCCCATTTCGCCCTGGCAGCGAGCGTGTCACCACAATTTGTGACCTACTTGTCTGCACTTGATTTCAACCGGCGTTGCATTCTCCAATTCTTATCCTATCAATACTCTTGATCCACGCTCTCCTAATCTCAAAGCGGGAAGTTTTGTCGCTAACTCTCGGCCTCTCTGTCTCTCTTTCTCTAGCCGCTCCTCTGCACACAGTTTCGCTAGCAATCTTAGCTGGAACTTGACGAAATTCGATCAGCCGCGTCTCATCGCCGCGACTGCAAAAAATCTTTCTAGTCGATTAAGATCGACTCGCCGCTACCGGCAACTGAAGCTCTTGCGACTCGTCGCGTTGCAATACGCCCCCTGTTATTCTAGTTTTCGTTGCCCACCACGGCCCTCGCCAAGTTTCTTTCTTCATTGCCCCTCACCTGCTTATCGCTTGGGTGTTTCAAACCGGATCTTCGATAGCATTGGCGCTCTAGTCACAGGATACGTCGCCCAAAATGTCAACCCACCGGCCGAATGCCTTCAATAGCTTGCGGATGGGAGGTAAGTTCATTTTTCGACTTTGTACGCCTTAGCACATAATACTGACACATCGGTTTAACCTGCAGAGGTCATCCGCGAGAGAGTTCAAGATGGTGTCACGGGCGAGACTAGAGATCTGCAGTACACTCAGTGCAAGATTGTCGGAAATGGTTCGTTTGGTGTTGTCTTTCAAACCAAGCTTTCACCATCCGGCGAAGATGCTGCCATCAAGCGAGTTCTCCAAGACAAACGATTCAAGGTATGGTTCCCTCGCCTCCCACCATCCTCCCGCTCATGGCTAACTATTGTATCATAGAATCGTGAGCTCCAAATTATGCGAATTGTTCGACACCCGAATATTGTTCAGCTGAAGGCCTTTTATTATTCGAACGGCGAACGTGTATGTATAACCTTGACGCTGTTTGAATGCATTCAAGCTGATGAGATATTAGAAGGATGAGGTCTATCTCAACCTGGTCCAGGAATTCGTTCCTGAGACCGTCTATCGGGCATCTCGTTTTTTCAATAAAATGAAGACCACTATGCCCACGTTGGAGGTCAAGCTGTACATCTACCAGCTCTTCCGAGCCCTGGCCTACATTCACTCCCAGGGTATCTGCCACAGAGACATCAAGCCTCAAAACCTCCTCCTCGATCCCAACAGCGGAATTCTTAAGCTGTGCGACTTTGGCAGTGCTAAGATCCTGGTTGAGAACGAGCCTAACGTCTCATACATCTGCTCGCGGTACTATCGTGCACCTGAGCTCATTTTTGGTGCTACTAACTACACCACCAAAATTGGTATGACATCCGGTATCCCATCAAGACCTGTATATGTTTGCTAATCTCATCTATCTGTAGATGTGTGGTCCACTGGATGTGTCATGGCCGAGCTGATGCTTGGTCAGCCTTTGTTCCCAGGTGAATCTGGTATTGACCAGCTGGTCGAGATCATCAAGGTTCTCGGCACGCCGACTCGGGAGCAAATTCGCACCATGAACCCCAACTACATGGAGCACAAGTTCCCGCAGATCAAGCCGCACCCCTTCAACAAGGTCTTCCGAAAGGCTGACGCCAATGCTATCGATCTTATCTCCCGATTGCTGGAGTATACGCCAACAGAGCGTCAAGCTGCCGTCGACGCCATGGTGCACCCCTTCTTCGACGAGCTCAGGGATCCTAACACTAAGCTGCCAGACTCCCGTCATGGAACTGGTCAACTGCGAGACTTGCCAGATCTCTTTGACTTCACTCACCACGGTAGGCAAAGCCACTCAAACAGTGTGATTTAATTCAACCATTAACTAACGTATCTAGAACTCTCCATCGCCCCCCAGCTCAACCAGCTTCTCGTACCAGCGCACATGAAGCCCGTTCTAGCGGCCCGAGGACTTGATATTGACAACTTCACGCCGATGGCGAAGCAAGACATGCTGGCCAAATTGGACTGAGCCACATGTCGGGTAGATGGAGCGTAGCAGGTTACTGCTGTACTCGTCAAAACGCTTGGTGTCTCTGGAAAAATAAATCCTGTTCTCGCTCCAGTGCGGAGCTTTGGGTGATGCCGAGGGTAATGACTCGCTGCTATACTTAGGCCATGCTGAGAGAATGGCGGATGAGATATGCGCCCAAAGCTTTTGCCGTGTTGGAGCCTGCGTGCTCAGCACCAGGGGACAGGCGAGATGGTTTTTGCGGTCTGTTGTGGAAAGGAGGGCTTCGGAAATTGTCTCAAAATTGGCAAGGAATGGAGGCGTTTTATTTTTGTTTTGATCCCCTAAAAACCTTAGTTTTCCTGGCAGGAAACTAGGTCATCCGCCAGTACGAGGGAGGCTGCATTGATGCGCATCTCAGGGAATCGCTTTTTTAGACCACGTTTGATGCATGATGGAGCTGGTTGTTGCTTCTTTTTTCTTTTCTTCTTTTTTTCTGTTGTCGTGTTACGAGGCTCAGTGCAGTGGAAATGGAGGATTATAGGGTCGACGGTTTCGGATACCGACCTTGTGTCTTGACAATAGTGTCTCCTTTTTTGCCTCCAATACATCGGCGTACGGAGGGAGAGGGAAATCTGGGAGGTGAGAGGAAACGTTGAAATTGCTGGACCAGATTTGATATCTTGGATCGCGGGATATAGAACCCCTGCAGCAAAGCCCGGATGTCGCAGACAATGGATGGGGAAAATGAGCTTTAGCGGGATATTAGGACAGGCATCGTTTAAACAGATGAAAAAAGGAATGGGAGATGGATTTTTACTACTACTATGAGAGCACTTATGGAAACCTTTACTGATCCTGGTTGAGGCGTGGTTAAAATGAAAGGACTAAAAATAAACAATATGAATGGACAAAGAAACAAAAAAACAACAGGTGCGGCAAGCCAGACGAGCTGCCAAACATATCGTTTCAAGAGGGCTAGCAGCGATGCTTGCGTAGTTGAAGTAGTATTTTTTTCCCTCCTCAAAGAGGAGACAAAATATATTAGCATTTTACACTAGAATCATTGATGGGCTGAAAGGAGCAATGAGCATCTGAGAATAACAATTTGCTAGCTACTATTTAGCATCAAAACACTGGTAGTACGAACTCCTGCAGCCGGCCTAAAAGGGATAAAAAAAAAGGCTTATGTTGTGCAGGAGAAGGCAGTGCAAGTAGAACCAAAACATCAAGGCAACTCTTAGAGGTTTGCCTTGAAGTTCATGATTCTATACGTGACCAAGCGGCTACGCGTGTGAGAGCAAGGCCCAAAATGCGGCCTGAGGCACTAATGTGGACTAGGGCGCTCGCATGTGCAGACCCGCTTTACAGCAGGGAATTGGGTTCTGTAGTTTGAGTACTTAGCTCGAGCCTCTGGAAGCCGTCGCGCGCGTTGCCTGCAGCAGCTTTTCCCGAGCTTTAAGCAGCATCTGAACAATCAATTGTACGCCAAACCATCGCCTTGTGCTCCAGTTGAGGGTCAAATCATGGCCGACTACGATCGAAGACAGCAAGGCAGCTATAACCGCAAGAGGAGATACAGAGGTTCGTCTGGCACGAGTGCCCCCATATCCCGTATTACACGCTCTGCAGAAGCTGATGCGACCGTCTCTCAACCTAGATGACGATGATCATTATGACCGCCGCCAGCAGCGAAGGCGAATAGACTCAGCGCCAGTGCCTGTGCGCCTCCGAAGACAGCTCCTCAGCATCGCTGACTCCCCTCTGCGCCGATGGGGCGAAGAAGTGCAATCGATTGCTCGCCTGGTGGCCGACAACCATGATGACGAGAACCTACGCAATACCTTTGTGAACTTGGTTATGCAGTTGGTTGTTGAGCAGCCTCTGAAGACTCCGTTTGTGGCAGCTGTGGTGCTGGTGGCGAACACCCTCAAGCCCGAGATTGTGGATGCCATCTTGACACTCGCTACCCAGGAGACAGAGAGTAAGATTGCCAAGGGGGAGTGGAAGCACGTGAAGCTGTATTTGAAGTTCTTGGCATGCCTCCAGGCGTGCTTGCAAGGCGATGGAATCTTCCCTCTACTCGAAGAACTCTTCAGCCGCGCGGCTGACTTGCAGACTGCAAGCTCCGAGGATGTAGGTTGCCCAAATCTTGCATCTCTGGCCTGCTCACGAACTGACACTTGCATCTAGACCATTGGCACGGAAATCGTCAAGATCATCCTGCTCACGATCCCTTACATCATGGCCGCTGCTCCCGGCCAATTCCAGCAGAAGGCGGCAGATCTCATGGACAAGACCGACATTATCGCGTCTGAGCCCCATGCGCTCCAGGCCTTGGTTGATCCCTATCAACCCGACATCAAAAGTGAAAGCTCATCGGCCTCTCTAAGCTTCTGCATGCTTTTGCAAAAGCAGCTGCAAGCTGAAGCCGCTAAAAACTGGGAGCTGACCTGTATCCCCCGGCCCTGGAACATGCCCCTGGAAGAGATTGAATCTCAGGATAAGCTTGCCAATGCGCCAAAGCACGAGCTGCCGAAAATCTCCATACCGGAAACGGTGATTGCTGGTTCCCGGCCACTGTTCCCCGAGGTCTACTTCTCCGTTTACTCCGACCAGGACGTAGAATCCGTGCCTTCGACGGATAGCGTGGCATCGTCTTTAATACGAGATGGCCTTACCGACACCATCAACGGCCTTCATTTCAACAGAAATGCCACGGCGAGATATTTGATCGATTTAGACTGCTACTTTGCCGATGATACCTTTGTCAAGCGGGCCACCCCATTTGATGAGCTGCGCAACGCGTCACCAGGAAAGACCACATGGAAGCCTGAAGATGTCGCTGTCGACATTGTGTTTGCGCAGCTGTTTCAGCTGCCTTCGCCTGAGCACAAATTGGTTTATTACCACTCTGTTTTGACAGAAGCTTGCAAGCTTGCCCCAGCTGCCATTGCGCCTAGTCTAGGAAGAGCCATTCGGTATCTTTACAATAATTCTCCTCGAATGGACTTGCAGCTGAGCTTCAGATTCCTCGATTGGTTCTCCCACCATTTGAGTAACTTTGGTTTTACTTGGAAGTGGGCGGAATGGAGCGACGACTGCAGTCTTCCAGACATTCACCCTATCAAATGGTTTCTCAAAGGCGCCTTGGACAAAGAAGTACGACTTAGCTTTGCTCAGCGCATTCAAAAAACCCTTCCAGAACCATATCAACCCTTGGTTGGGCCTGAAAAAGAAAAAGACGTCCCTGATTTCAAATTCGATAACACTGGTAAGCTATTACCCTTTGTATGTGAAGTATTACACTGATGCTAACTACGTTGCTTTATTCAGATACGCCATTCTCTAGCGAGGGTCAAGAGATTAGCGGTTTGCTTAAAAGAAAAGCCCCCGATGAAGAATTTGAGCCCATCATTAACAAGATCCAATCTGACGCTGGCGAACGAGCACTCGATCCGGTCGTTGCAAGCACTGATGTCCTGATGACGGCCATTTGCTGGGTTGGCTCCAAATCACTAAGCCATGTCATAGCATGCATTGATCGAAGCAAAAGCCGGCTTCTCGATGCTGCCAATTCATCACCAGCGGCGCAAAATCAAATTATGGTTGCTGTCATGGCCTACTGGTATGCACACCCCGGAATTGCCTTGTCGATCGTTGAGAAACTGGTCAATTATTCCATTCTTACGCCTTCCTCGATTGTGCGCTGGGCATTGACGGCCGATCCTGTTACCGACGGCGCTCTTGCCGGCGAATCTCTTGCGCAACCTCACATATTTGAGCTTGTCTTGAATACGGTAACCAAAGTTTCTTCCAAAACCCGCCAGACTCTCTCTTCTCCTGATGCAGATGAGGAAACACGTAATACTGAAGCCAAGGCCATCGGAGATCTTTTCAGCACTCTCAACGACTTGTTGGTAAGCTGGGCGGGCGGCAGCAAGGATGAACTGATGGAGACTGGTGACGGCTCAAGCGAGCGTGAGGCCACAATTCGCCAATGGGGCCAGCGGTGGCTCAGAGTATTTAAGCGACTGGGGGCAATCGAAGAGGCTTTCCTTGTGGAGGCAGCTAAAGAAAAGCCCAACTCATCGAACGGAGGAGTCGATGCGGTCTAGAAGGCTTGGATCGAGAACTATGACCACTATGATGATATATTGTAAAAAGGAGAGGTATGTGACAAGGAAAGCCGCTGGGCTAGTAGGGGAACAAGCTATAAGTTACTTCTGGAATATGCTTGCGTGCGTATCCCTTTACCTCTTTGCTCAATAGGCACTTACGAGTAGAGGGCTGATAAGGACACGCTTTTTCAAAGCCACGTTTTTGTTTTCATCTTTTCTCGGTTTTCTATCTTTATAGGTTAATTTAGAGTGAAATATTCGCGAGGTTTAGAAAATTGAGAATTTAAGGGCTATTTTAGCTACAAAGTAATACAGGTGTTATTCGTCTTTGTTACAATGCCATGCCCGCCTGTGGGGAGATGGAGATTTCTTGAGAGAAAAGAATGCTTCCTCGTGCTCAGTAAAAGACTTTCTTTTCTTTTACAATTGTTGCTATATGAGCTAGAAGGCTAGACTCATCCTTGATAGGTTTCATCATGTGTGATTGCGAGCTTTTTTCACGATTGTCCTATCCCTCAAAAAGCCACTTTCTTATAAAACCTTCCGTCTATGCGCGAGAGAAGAAAAAGGTTGAATAGAATAAAAATGACAAGACTTATAGCCGATGTCGTTTTCGTTGCTGTCGTCTTCGTCGTGGTATTATATGCACGCAATAGCAAAAAGCAAGATTCGTTACCGTCCCTTAACTCCATCTGTTACCATGTTCCGTTTCCTTCCCAAGTTCGTTATAATTCAAATATTGCTAAATCAAAGGGGGAAAAATTGCGTCAAAGAAAAGGGTCAAAGAGAATATTTTGCCCAGAAAGAAATTTATTCGTCGTCATCGAGCCGCAGTGTCATGCTATCAGTTTCCTCTTGATTGGCTGCGGTATCGTTCCGCTCGGTATGACAGGCTGTTCCGTTTTTTCGCCCATTCGTTTGAGCTTCTCGAGTAAATGACTGTAAGAGTGTTAGACTCGCAATTCTATCAGACACAGGTTGAGGACGGCGGCGAAATTGATCAACCAGTTGACGGAAAGACTCCTTTGCCGATCCACTAAGATCTGGTACTTCGCTGGGTGGTGGGCTTGGGGATGGTAAGGCCTCAATTGTTGTGGGATTTGATGAATGAGATGATCGGGTGGTGGTGGGATGTGATGATGATGAGGGTGATGGAGAGATCATTGAGATAGGATGAGGGTTGACATCGGGGGTGGCTGTATTTGCTGTATTTGCTATATCTGTAGGAGAAGAGAACTCAACCAGGATTAGAAATGGTGGGAAGTAGGCATACTTGATTGGCATGTGACCACGGGAGCTTTCAGTGACCGCCAGATTGAGCCTATTGGTTTGCTCCTGATGCTCTTCAAAGTGCTTTTGGATCCGGGCTTGGCACCCGTCAGCATCACCGCCTCGTACAACATAGGCACAACCGTCCTGTTCGCAGGTCCAGGCGTCATCGGGTCCTCGAGGAATTGTAGAGGGTATCTTCTCTGTTCGAATCACAATCTGGATCGGTTCCATTTCTTCAGATCGTAACTGAGCAGCTTGACCAGCGTCCCTGGGGGTGTTTGCCCCAGTTGAGTCCTGCATAGAAACATCTTCTTCTTCCTCTTCCTCTTTGTCAGAAAAGTAATGTGATCGTTTCAAGCCTGATGATTCGGAATCTGGCTCGCTATCATCTCCAATCTCGGCGAAAGTTCGTTTCTTGGAAGAAGTTACCGTTCGCAAGCCGGATGTCTTGCCCGGTCTCCGGCCAGGCCGTTTCAATGTCTTGCCGATGGGGCGGGGAGAGTCGACGTTTTCACGCGAAGAAGAGTCTCTGTCAACAGCAGATGGCACTGGCTTCTTTGACGAACGCTGAGATGCTTTCCGTGGCACCAAACGGTAAGGGAAATCGGATGGTTTTATAGAGCGTGGGTTGAACGGCTTTTGTGCCAGCTCCTCCAGGTATGTCCAAAGTTGAAACTTTTGGAACTTGTCCTTGTCTAGTTTCTGCAACAAAGCAGCAGCATTGTAATGCAAAACTTCTTCAACAGGTACTTTGTGGGAACCCACGGAACCGTCTTTGTAGTTGGGGAACTTGTACTCAAAGTAGAGGAGATTAAGAGCAGTCATTCCAGAGATGCCTCGCTTTGCTCCAGCTCGCTTTTCGTGTAGCTCCTCTACTGCGGAGAGAACGGAGGCAAAGGGGGATTCATCTTCTTCCGCAGCGCTCATGGCATCATCAGCAGATTGAATGGGCATTCCCGGTTGCTGGGTAGTAGTAACAGAGGTAGCCATGTCCGTATTTGAGGCTGGCTTCGATCGCTTTGACAGCTGGATTTGATCAGAGTCGACTTTCTCCGTGCTGACGCTCCTGGTGATGCGACTTGAGGACCTGTTACTTGGTGCCGGGCTGGCTCTTCCACGTGGTGAAGGACTGCGCGCTTTTCGAGGGTTTTTAAGTGCTACGATAGTTTTACGCACCACATCCTATATGGAGTTTAGTCATTGAGATAGCAACTGTATCAAAGTTAGCCACTTACGGCGTGCTCAGTTGTGAACCATTTATAGAATGGAGTTTGTTTCCAGTCGATAAGGTCGAGAGACTCCTGCGTGAGCTGGCAAACTAAAAAGATGGCGTGCTCAGCACACCGCTCTAAGACCTCATTGAATGTTGCACCATCGCCGATTTTCATGGCATACTGAAAGTCCATTTAGCACTGACCTTTTTATCGGCATCACTATTCACTCACCTGTAGAAAGTCATCGTGGAGAGCTTCTAGAAGGCTCGAACCTGATGCCTCCGGAATTTCGTTAAGCCGTTTTGAATTATATATGTCCACCAGATTATAATACATGGTCGTGGCCTCGCACATCTTATTGAATATCGGGCGATAGGCTTCTGAAGGGTTGATCTCGTACCAGGCTCCTCGGCCCAGCACCCATACGAGGGGGCGCGCTCCTGGCGATTCTCCGATCGAATAGGCAATGCAATGGCGAATCTCTATAGGAGTGGATGATCGGACTCTCATGATAACTGTGATTGTTAGAAAAGCTATTGCGACGACTGCAGAGGCGGGATAGTGTGCGGAGGCAACTCACGATGTCTCCTCTCTGAAGCATCTTCCATGATGAGATAGCCTCGCACGATATACGGGCCTCTCACAGCGACATCGAGGGCATTCTCGAGAACCTCGCCTTTCCTATCATAGACGGTGGCATTTCGAAGCTCAAGGGAAGGATATGAATCCTTGTGAACATCCTTCGGTTGCGATCTGACGACTGAAGACTCTTGCAGCCAGCGAATCTTGTCACCATCAACGGTCTCGACACTCGATGTCGACGCCCTTCGCTTGCGCCCGCTCATAGTAAGTTGAGATGACGGTTGGTAACCATAGAACGGTGGTGATATTTGAAATCAGGGAATACTGATAAATAGCAGAATTCGACCCAGGAGGAGTAGTAGGAGAGCGATGACTCGATCGGAACGATGTTCGTTGTGGCGATGATCGTGGGGAATAACTGGAGCTGGCCTGATGAATTGCTGGCCAGCCGACTAGGTTCTATTGGAGAGAAATAGAACGAAGAATTTCTCTGGTTCCGATCGGACGGTCATGCACAAAACCCAAGCCAGGAGAGCTGTAAACGGCGTTGCGCAGTTGCAGATGCGAAGTAAATGGTATGGAAGTTGAAAAGGCTACCGCTCCTAGAAGCAAGTTCATAATGGCCTGCAGTGCTTTAGCAGCAGTGGAACACGCCAACGCGCTAACTCGGCGTCATACCTAGCGATTCGCGACTAATGAGTGCGCCGGGATAATAGGCCGTAGACTTTGGAGGGGCCAGCGGCTCTGACAGCTCTGTTTGCGCTAGACGGCAGTTGGAGGAGCCCTCAAGGCCCTGTAAGGATTCGCTGTGCTAGTAGTGGCACTCTCAACACCAGAGTGTTCTGCAAAACAGCGCTGTGGCATGACCCCACTAGAACTTCAACGCGCTGCCTGTGCGAACGCAAGTGTCCATTTTATGGATTCTGCCATGACAGTGTCCTTCGGGCAGGTATAAATGTACATAGAAGTTGTATGTTATCGCCTTTCAGACAATAGTTCATACATGCAGAATATGCTTTGTATTGTCTATTCTATTCTTGATGGTCTATTTCGCAATGCGACGCATGGCACAGCTCCATGTCAGCAAACGCTGCATTCTTCCCAGAAAAAGTAGTCTACGAAGTACAGCAGTGGATGACAGAATAAAGACCCTTGCAGCAGTTTTTACCCAGAGCCTTACTCGCTGTATCAGTCACATTCCATCTGGCTAGGAGGGGTTCCTGTACATGCCTCGCAATACTGCCTATAGCGCGTCTCGTGTACTTGCAATACTAGCTCGGCGCAGTCCAGGTATATATACATACAATCTCTTATCGCTGCGCTAAGTTAATTTTTTTTTTCCCATCGCTGTCCATAGCCTGAATCGCGGCTTGATTGTTCGAGGTGAAAGTGAGATCGTTGTGAAAACCACATAATTTGCGGTTTCCCTCCTTATCCCCAGTCTGGCCTCCTCTTTTCCCTTCCGCTCTCTTTCATATTTCTTCGTTTATCTTCCCTATATCTAATTTTGAAATCGTATGCGACGGTTTGGAAAACTGCTATCAACAATGGCTTCGGACGTCGTCCGGGATGGTGTTTTTGGTAGGCATTGTCTTCCTATGCGCTGACTTTGGACTCCATTTTTGCTCTGCCAATGATTTTGGCTCATGGGAAATGTTGCTAATGCAATTTGGTTTGCCGTCACAGCCATAAACAAGCCTTGCGGCCTCAGCTCTGCCCAGGTTATTCGAGAGTGTCAGCAAGCTTTCAACCCTTCCTCCTTCTTCAAGCCGATGATCGATGCAGAGATAGCGCGACGACTGAAAGAAGGCAACCAGTTTAATCGGCGCAGGGCTGAGAAGAGAGCTTCTCAGGTCAAAATCGGCCATGGCGGAACTTTGGATCCCTTGGCGACGGGTGTATTGATTCTGGGCATTGGGTCTGCCACGAAGCAGCTGCCTCAGTTCCTCGACTGCACCAAAACTTACGAGACTATCGTCTTATTCGGCGCAAGTACCGACACCTACGACAGAGTCGGCCGCCTCCTGTTCAAACGCCCGTATGATCACATTACACGAGAGATGGTGGAAAAGGAACTGGAGGGGTTCAAGGGCAAGCAAATCCAGATCCCACCTCTTTACTCTGCGCTCAAGATGAACGGCAAACCTCTCTACGAGTACGCGCGCGAAGGAAAGCCTATACCCAGAGAGATTGAAGGAAGAGAGGTTGAGGTGTTGGAAATTGAGCTTGTGGAATGGTACGAGCCCAAGAAGCATAATCATCGTTGGCCAACAGAGGAGGCAGAAGCCGCTGAGCGCAATCTTGCCGAGCAGGCCTGGCGGGTCACGAAGCAACAGGAGACTGCGCGGAAGCTCACGCCAGAGGAGAAGGAGCAGGACGACCAGGCAGTTGCGGCGCATGAGAATTTCAAGCGCAAATTTGAAGAGCGACAGGACGAGCTCATCAGAGATGCGCCACGTAAGAAGCAGCGCCCTTCCAAACATTCTGCCATGATGTCTGGCGCACTTGGTCAGCTGCCTCAGCCCATCTACTCAAACAAGGGCAAAAATCTTGTCCCTCCTTCACCAGATGAGAGCACCCCTCCCCCGTGGAATGACGAGGGTCCTCCTGCTGCTCGAATTCGGTTAAAGGTGACATCAGGTTTCTACGTCCGAAGCTTCTGCCATGATCTTGGCACCAAACTGGGATCGGCAGGCCTCATGGCAGAGCTTGCCCGTGCCCGCCAGAGTGATTTCACTATCGGCGGCACCAATTGTCTTGAGTACGAAGACCTGGCCAAGGGCGAGGAGGTTTGGGGCCCCAAGGTTGCCGATATGCTGGCGCGATGGAATGGCGAGCCCGAAGGACAGTGGCCTGGCGTCCAGGCAGTCGAGCCGCAAAAGAAGCCGGAAAAGAAAAGCCCAAGCCCTAGCGCGACAGCCCCTCCTCAATCTGAAAAGCGATCACGGTCTCCTTCTGTGAACGGCGCCTCGTCGCCCGCTCGTAAACTCCAGGCTAAAGGTGATGGAGAGAAGCCTACAAGGCAGATCAATGGCAAAACGCCCACAAAATCAGATGATGAAAAGTCCTGGAACGGATTTAATGACTGAGGTGGGGAAAACGAAAACAAAAGATAATATGATCAATATATCAAAGCGGACATCTCCTTTTTATACAAGAGGGGAAAACGACAGCGTTATCCCAGACAATTGGAGTCAGGAACGTAGGTCTATGCGTATGCAACAAACCAATGGCGTAAGGGGGACGAAGGCGTTTTATATAGAATCACAGGCAGATGCTTTCGCGAGTGCAATCTCTTACACCGCGCTACCACAAAGATGCATTAGTTCTCATGTTCTCTCTACTCAGTGATTAGTTGATATCTTTTAAATAAAACACCGTAGTACGCACCCCCTGGCCACATCCTCCAGTCGTGCAAGCTCAGGAGCTAGGATATCAAAGCCAAAGTCGGAGCATGTCCCTACTCTCGCGCATTGCCCATTCGCTAACAAAAGAAAAGCGTATGAAAGAAGAAGAAAATATATCAATACAAGTAAATCTTAACGCTTCCAGTTCCCATTTATCTGATAATCCGTAACCCAACCCAATGTGACCGATCCATCCAATTCACCCATTATTATTTTTGCCTGTTCATTCATTCGTGTATCCATTCATTCAATATCTCTAGACGCCAACGACAGAGCCTCTGCATCGGATCCTTCTATCAGTAGCGTCTTGACTTTTTCGATTCGATGCATAGCTATCTCCAGTTTATCCAGCCGTATTCTCTTCTCCACATCTCGCTGCTCGAGCTCCGACACCTTTTGCTCCAGGGCCGCCCTGGCGCGACGCTCCGTGGCCACCATCTCGTTGGCCTGTTCAAATAAAGTCGCACTGAGATCCTCGAGTTCCCTGTTCGTCTCGTTGAGGCGACCCTCTGCCGCTTTGCGCAAAATCTGCTCCTTGTTCAAAGCTTCGAGCAGGTCTTCTGCTGTGCGGCCGCTGTTTCTCGTCGTCATTGTCACTCTCGACTCTGTCGGCGGCGGCGTTACGGGAGGCGCTGCTCTGGATACCGCCGGAGGGCTCGCGGTCTGTGGTCGACGCGAATACATCAGCGCGGATATCCTCGTCGCGCCGGCCTGGAAGAATGACGAGCGGGTGGGACTATGAGATGCAGCAATGGCAGGCTGTTCGGGTGTTGACGGCGGGAGCATGGCTCGTAGCTTGGACAGTTCGGCCTCGTAGTCTGCCCAGCGGTCCACGGCGGCAGTGGCCTTTTGGTTCAGCTGAAAGACTTGGGTTTCGAGCTCGGCGATGCGGGCCTGGGCGTCAAGCAGCTGGGTTGATGGAGGCTCGGCATCGTGTGGGGGGATCACGACGCCGCAGCTGGGGCAGCAGGACGGGCTGGGATCAACAAAGAGGGATGTTGTTTTCGAAGCAGCGGCCGTAACGACCATGGTGGACGACATAGTAGCCAGATGTTGCTTCGTTTTCCTTCCTGTATGCCTTTTCCAGCCGCTTTCGGCACGAGATACGCCGAGCTCTCGTCTTTTCGTTCGTCGACCAAAAAAAATGGGATGAGGTCAATGCCTGCCACGCACCCAAGCAGTTAGGCAGTCGTAGGGTTGAAGAAGCAGATGCAAGTGCGCTGGCGGGGTGGTTTAAGGGAATGTCGCGTGTGTTAGTGGAGCGCTCGACAGGGGCAGACACAGCGTTATGAGGGCGACCGGCAGAGATGCCCTTTAAAGAGCCAATGCAAGCAGGGGGGCTGGAGACACTGACAGCGGCAAGGTCCGCTTTATCTATTTCATGAGCTGGTCCGTGTGGCTGATCGATTTAAAACTGGATTGCGGTGGTACAGCCTCCACGAGACACGAATAGATACTATAATTAGATACATTTGACACATACGCACGGACAAGGAGCAAGGAGCAAACAAATAACAATAAGACACTTGTTATTGCTGCTATTGCTTCGTAGGGGCCCCTTTATCAATATATAGGATTATTCGAGATTAAGAGCACCTCTGAGAGCTCCAATGTTACAGCAACGGATAGTTGCGGCAATCCAGGGCCGCTGCAGCTGTCTAGTCAGGCACAGCTGAGGAAAAAAGCGCGCTAAATCCAAGCCTGATTCGATACCCATACCCATGCCTACCAGCCAAGCTATTTCGACGGAGTATACCCAGTAACATTCGAATGCGTGCCTGGTAGGTCTATGCAATTCACCGTCCAATGTATCGCCTCATTTGCTCGCCGTCCATTTCGGTGTTCTGAGCGTACAGGATCCAACAGTGACCCTGTTTTGCCTAATTCACCCCAATCCTAGCTTAGGTTGTACAACTATGCACCCACAGCTGCTTGTATATGCGTGGCCTGAGAAACTTAACCAGACCTGTTGCTGTTGACGATATCAGCAAATTATGATTCTGTGCATGGTACAAAAAAAGGCATTCGATTTCGGTGTCTCGGCAGTTTCTTCAGCTTGGCTTGGCAACCTTTCGCGGCTCGCTCACGCCAGTATCGGGATCCTTGAACTCTTTCCAGCTGATGGGGACCATGTCATTGCCGACATCGCTAGTCGCCATAATAACACCAAGTTCATTGGATGCTGTTGAGAGATAGTAGTTGGCTTGGTCGCCCAAAGAGATCTGATCATATATTGTTAGTCTTCATGGTCAACGCCGGTGGTAGAGGGATATCTCCTTACGACTTGGGCCCGAACAATATCACCGGGTTTGAATGATTCGTGAATCTTGACCTTATCTTGCTCCGTTGCCCTCACATCCTGTACCCGGATCACGCCCTGCCACTCTGTCTGCAGAACTGTATCGCCAACTTGTTGAATAACTACGATGGCCTGCTTTGGCATAAGGCGCACCACGCGCGCCAACACTGTGTTACCAACATCCGGCAAGACCTCTCGCTTGCGGCCGCGTCTAATAACAGAAATAGTCGATACTTCTTCCACAGATGGAGCCGTGATCTTATTTAGTCGCTTGGTTGGTCCAGGAGCCTTGGCCGGTGCTGTGACGTTCACATTGCCTAGCAGTGAAGAAACAATATTGCCTCCATAAATGTGTGTGCCTGGGCCGGAAGCATATTTGCTGGCAGGTCCCAAGATTGTGCCTGGGATGGCGAGAGAAGGCAGAGTGTCGGTCGCCATCGAAAGCAGATTGGGCGGCTCTGAATCAACTTCAACTCTCTGCGCTACATCGAAAAATCGCCAGCCATGACAGC
Source organism: Trichoderma hamatum GD12 (assembly GCA_000331835.2). NCBI lineage: Eukaryota > Fungi > Ascomycota > Sordariomycetes > Hypocreales > Hypocreaceae > Trichoderma > Trichoderma hamatum. The sequence continues at coordinate 207,754 of KQ479131.1, forward strand.
ACGAAAAGTCTTATCGCGATAAGAGTCACGTGAAAAGCTCCGATTAGCTAACCCACCTCAAAATCCGCATTCGGGTCCGAAGTGGGCTGTCCCAAGGCGGAGAGCGGAGCAGAGAAAGTAAAACGCACGGAGTGGGTTACTCAATCCTCTATTCGTTCTTTATACGGCCCATTTTTCTCTCATTGATGGCATCCTGAATTATTTGTTGAGGAGCATGTTCAATGTTCACTTCCGCATGAAGTTCTGCTTGCGAAAATAGCATGGAAGGGCTCCGAGTGTTGATTGATTTGCAACCATTGGTAAGACCGACAAAAAAATATCCCCGAGTTGACGCTGACGGCTTGCAGAGAGATCCATTTTTCCAAGCTTACTCGGTATTGGATCCTTAGGTCCCTCGTAAGGTGCTTATGTATCCGCGCGCGGTACGAAGAGCGAGCCGAATTAGTCGGAAAGAACAAAAAACGTTTGAGCTAGCGACAATAGCCACGAGCTCTGTGACCTACAAAGGAACCACTATGTCGATCGGCCGGAATCGACGAATTCCGCACCGCGGAGTGGACTCGCCTGATGCTTACAAACTCATGCGACCATTTGGCGTCGAGCTCTTGGAGCAGCTGGAGGAGCCGCAAAGCACTAAGCCGAGAGACTGGCGGGTACGGAATCCGGTCTATGCATGACCACAGAATCCGTCACCATGCTGCAATCCAGAAAATGGCCTTTTTTTGTGGTCCTTCAACCTGCAAAAGTGCTCCGAGTGCTATCTCCGGCAGCCTCCTGGACCCCCGGCACCGTATCGGCACCACTCAGCTTAATCACAGCGGCAGTTAGGTTAAGTTTTCACTCTCTGCCTGATGGTCGAGTGAAACGAATGCGAGGTGCACTATCGAACAGATCGCCATGTGAGTCACCCTGTCGACTAGACGGTGAGGCCTGCATACGGGATGTCGGCATTGAGCCCCTTTTGTCGTTGAATTTACGACAAGCAATCCTTCGTACTCTGCACGGGATTCTCCATAGTATTGGCATGCGCAATGAAGCTGCTGCAACCAGGTACCTTGCATGGCCAACAATGCTGTGGAGGTACGTAGCTGGCTTGGATACAAACTTTCTCCATCATAGCTCGCAGAGCAGACAATGCGGAGTTCTCGTGCTACCAGTATTGCCTTTTGCGGCGCCACCAGGCCATGCTTTTATCCCCAATATCTCAGTCTATGATGCAGCCAATTGGCAAAAGTACGTGTGCCGGTCCATTGTTTTTAATAATAAGTTCAGTTCTATTGGTAAGCTCACAGCTCTCGCCTGGAATAGCCTACGCCACACACCAACATACCTACTGTAGCTATCGCATGGCTAACTAGCCAAGGTAGTCTACGAGTTCATCGGATTTCGTAGACCCCGACCTGCTTGCCTAGTGCTAGTAGTGGTTGTAAGTGCCCCTCCCCCCTGCTCGTCGATATCCATACGGGTTATACCCAGAAACGGGATTCTTTTGCCTGCTCTAGCCAGCCCTGTCTGTGCAGTAGTATTACAAACGGGAACTACTCCCGTAGGTGGTTGCTAATATCCACTTGGACTATGGATGGCGGGCTGTCGCTCCGCTCGCTTTTAAAGCGAATGCTGCCCCAGCTCAGCTTGCTGTTTGCGTGCCGACTCGTTTCAATTTACCTTTACGGGAGGTTGTCGCCTGCGATGTGCCGTACCATATCTTAGGGTTCCTCTGTCTTGCTTCTTCTTTTTCATAGCTGCCATAATACTAACTTTGGCAAGCTGCCTGAACTCATATTCTCCGAGATTAAATCTCGTTTAGAACGATATCACAAAGCCAAGACTCTCTCCACGATAGACTCCACAGCAGCGACTTAGAAATTACCCGTGGCGCTACTCGCCTTGCTGGGCGAGATTTGTGTTCTGGTCTAAGTGACTGTTCCTCTCGGCCATCACGCCGAGATCTGTGTAGATATGGCAGACCCCGGTGAAGAAAAAGAGATACAGTCGTCTAAAGCTGTTACAAACAGCAACGCTATCAGCATTCAATCCACTTCGGACAGTGGTTCTGAGCGCAGGAATGCGGCTCACTTGAATGAGAAGCACGGCGATGATATCGAAAGAATCGACTCTAGGTCTGACCAGGAAGATGATACACCCAAAGAGCCGCTCGCGGCCACCAAAAGCTATGCTACAGACGCCAGTGTGACGACATCCGCCGCGGTGCAATATGCGGAAAAGTCCTGGTACAAGAAACTGAATCCCATGCGCTGGGGCCCCATACCCGAAGTCCCCAAGGAGCGTATAGTCTCTAGAGAATATCAAGCTGGTTTCTTCAGCAAACTCACTTTCCAATGGATGAACCCTCTTATGACTGTAAGTTGAACTGTCGCGTTGTCGAAATTGTGTGGAATCTAATGTTCAATTATAGGCTGGTTATAAACGTCGACTAGATAAACAGGATATCTGGCTCGTCAACCCGGACAGAGCAGCAGAACCAATGACAATCAGAGTGAAAGAGAATTTCAAGAAACGAGTCGAACAAGGTTCAAAACGACCGTTGCTTTATGCCTTACACGATAGCTTTACGATGGAATTCTGGATCGGCGGACTTTGTTCGCTCATCGCCGCCTTTATGCAAGTTTTATCGCCTTTTGTCCTTCGCTACTTGATTCAGTTTGCAACCGACGCCTATGTCGCCCACGTCAGCCACACTTCTGCTCCTCATATCGGTCGCGGTGTCGGGTTGGCCGTTGGTGTTACTCTCATGCAGATCATCCAGAGTGTGTGTATCAGTCACTTTATCTACCGCGGTATGATGATGGGTGGTCAGACCCGCGCAGTCTTGATTGGCATGATTTACGAGAAATCCATGGTCATTTCGGGTCGTGCCAAGGCTGGTGCCGCCAAGGCGGCCATAATGCCGGGGGTAAGCGAACAAGAAGAACAGGACAAAGGCAAGAAAGGCAAAGACGATGGCAAAAAGAAGAAGGGGAAGAAGGGAGCTCCAGAGGAGGTTATGGGTTGGGGCAACGGCCGCATTACCAATTTGATGAGTGTCGATACCTACCGTGTTGATCAGGCCTCAGCTCTCTTACACATGACTTGGACCTCTCCTCTTTCTTGTGTCATCACACTGGTCCTGTTGTTGGTCAATCTGACGTACAGTGCCCTGGCTGGCTTCGGCCTCTTGATAATTGGTGTCCCTCTCATTACAAGGGCCATGCAGTCGCTCTTTCGCCGGAGAAAGAACATCAACAAAATTACCGACCAACGTGTGTCACTTACCCAGGAAATTCTTCAATCCGTCCGTTTTGTCAAGTACTTTGGCTGGGAGTCGTCTTTCATCGACCGTCTTGCTCAGATTCGTTCCAAGGAGATTCACTCTATCCAGGTCTTGCTCGCCATCCGTAATGCGATCAATGCCATCAGCATGTCCATGCCCATCTTTGCCTCTATGTTGTCCTTCATCACTTACTCTCTAACCAACCACGGCCTGGCACCCGCAGAGATTTTCTCCTCTCTGGCACTTTTCAACGGTCTTCGAATTCCCCTCAACTTGCTGCCTCTTGTCCTTGGTCAAGTGATTGATGCCTGGTCTTCCCTTCAGCGAATTGAACAATTCCTCCTTGAAGAAGAACAGGAGGAAGATGTCCTTCACAAGCCTGAAGGAGAGCATGCGATTGAGCTCGTCAACACCTCCTTTACTTGGGAAAAGACACCCCCCAAGGATGCCGACAAAGCCGCTGCTGGCAAGGACAAGAAATCCAAGAAAGTGGAAGCTCCCAAGCCTACTGCTCAACCTGCAACTACTGAGGATTCCGCTAGCACCCTGGTGGAAGAACGTGAGCCTTTCAAGCTACAGGATCTCAACCTGCAGGCTGGTCGAAACGAATTGATTGCGGTCATTGGTACTGTCGGTAGCGGCAAGAGTTCTCTTCTCGCCGCCTTGGCGGGAGACATGCGCAAGACAGAAGGTGACGTGGTTTTCGGCGCATCTAGAGCCTTCTGCCCTCAGTATGCATGGATTCAGAACACCACTTTGCAGAACAACATTACCTTTGGCAAGGAAATGAACAAGGAATGGTACAAAGAAGTCATCCAAGCGTAAGTCTACTCTCCATTGCTATATGATACCATGATTTCAGAAGCTAACTTTATTTTTCTTTTCAATCAGATGTGCTCTTCAAGCTGATCTAGACATGCTTCCTAATGGTGATCTTACCGAAATCGGTGAGCGTGGTATCACAATCTCTGGTGGTCAGAAGCAGCGTCTCAACATTGCGCGAGCCATCTACTTTGATGCCGATATCGTTCTCATGGATGATCCCCTTAGCGCTGTTGATGCTCACGTCGGTCGCCACATCTTTGACAATGCTATTTTGGGTCTCCTCAAGGACAAGTGCCGTATTCTCGCTACACACCAGCTGTGGGTTCTTTCCCGTTGTGATAGAATCGTTTGGATGGAAGCCGGCAAGATCCAAGCCGTCGATACTTTTGAGAATCTGATGCGAGATCACAAGGGCTTCCAGGACTTGATGGAAACAACTGCCGTTGAGAAGAAGGAAGAAGAGGAAGAAGAAGATGACGACAAGCTGAAACAGCTCGAACTGACTGAAACCGCCGAAGCTCGCAAAGCCAAGAAGAACAAGAAGGGCGCAGCTCTCATGCAGCAGGAAGAAAGAGCCGAAGCTAGCGTGCCTTGGTCCGTATACGGCGCATATGTTCGCGCTTCCGGTACTATCATGAACGCCCCCCTTGTCATCTTTGTCCTTGTACTCTCCCAAGGCGCCAACATCATGACCAGCTTGTGGCTCTCATACTGGACTTCGGACAAGTTTGGATTGTCTACAGGTCAATACATTGGCATCTACGCCGGTCTTGGTGCCGTGCAAGCCATCCTCATGTTCCTCTTCTCCGTCATGCTGTCTATCCTGGGCACCACTTCCAGCAAGGTCATGCTCCGCGAAGCCATGTTTCGAGTTCTGCGTGCCCCCATGTCCTTCTTCGACACCACACCACTAGGCCGCATTACGAACCGTTTCTCTCGTGATGTTGATGTCATGGATAACAATCTCACGGATGCCATCAGAATGTATTTCTTCACTCTGTGCATGGTTACTGCCGTCTTTGGGCTTATCATCGCATACTTCCACTACTTCGCCATTGCTCTTGTACCCCTGTACTTTTTGTTCATCGGCGCCGCTTCATACTACCGCGCGTCGGCCCGAGAGGTCAAGCGTTTCGAATCGGTCCTCAGATCTACCGTCTTTGCCAAGTTTGGTGAGGGTCTCTCGGGAGTGGCTTCGATTCGTGCTTACGGTCTCAAGTCCCGATTTGTCCAGGATCTCCGCCAGTCGATTGACGAGATGAATGGTGCTTACTTCCTAACCTATTCTAATCAACGCTGGCTGTCCCTTCGACTGGATATGATTGGTAACCTTCTTGTTTTCACTGTTGGAATCCTTGTTGTTACTTCGCGATTCAGTGTCAATCCTTCCATTGGTGGTCTAGTCCTCAGCTACATTCTGTCTATTGTCCAGATGCTCCAGTTCTCCATCCGTCAACTGGCCGAAGTCGAGAACGGCATGAATGCGGTTGAACGTCTCCGCTACTATGGTAACGAGCTTGAAGAGGAGGCTCCCCTCCACACTATCGATGTTCGCAAGTCTTGGCCAGAGAAGGGAGAGATTATCTTTGACAATGTCGAGATGCGTTACCGAGATAACCTGCCTCTGGTGCTCAAGGGCTTGTCCATCCATATCCGGGGTGGAGAGCGTATTGGTATCGTTGGCCGTACTGGTGCAGGAAAGAGCTCCATCATGAGCACTCTATTCCGTCTTGTCGAGATCTCTGGAGGTAGTATCACCATCGACGGCATCAACACTGCTACCATCGGCCTGTTTGACCTGCGTTCCCGCCTTGCCATTATCCCTCAAGATCCTACTCTCTTCCAGGGCACTGTCCGCAGCAATCTTGACCCCTTCCAAGAGCATACCGATTTGGAGCTTTGGTCTGCCCTTCGACAGGCCGATCTCGTGCCCGCGGATGCTAATATGGAAGACCGCAAGACCGACCCTTCACGTATTCATCTTGATAGCACTGTTGAAGAAGACGGCCTCAACTTCTCTCTCGGCCAGCGCCAGCTCATGGCCCTTGCCCGTGCTCTCGTCCGTGGTTCACAAATCATTGTCTGCGACGAAGCTACTTCCAGTGTGGACATGGAGACGGATGACAAGATCCAACGTACCATGGCTACTGGTTTCAAGGGCAAGACTCTCCTCTGCATCGCTCATCGTCTCCGCACCATCATCGGCTACGACCGCATCTGCGTCATGGATGCTGGTCGCATCGCCGAGCTGGCCACGCCTCTAGACCTGTGGAAGATGGAGGGCGGCATCTTCAGGAGCATGTGCGACAGGAGCGGCATTCGCGTAGAAGATATTGAACACGCAAAGTCCGAGTTGGACCAGTTGGATGCTGCCGCTGCCGCTGCCGCTGCCGCTGCCAGCTCCTAAAGGAATGGCGATATACCCCTTTCCATCATCTCTCTCTTTATATATATTTCTCTCGCACCTTGGTTCTCTTCAGATAAGATGATGTTCTTTTCTGTCTGAAAAGCCAAGACATGGAAAGTGCTTTCTTATCATTGAGCACTTTCAAAAGTTTGACCAAAATTGGTATACGTTTCACGGGCTTAATGTTACTTTCTCTTACTTAATAGACAGGCGAGGCATGGATTAGAAGGCGGAACTGCAAGCATATGAGCAGTGAAAAGTACGAAGAGGCGTACAATTTTTATATAGATTTTAATCAATCATACGCGCCTTGCGGTTACATGTCTAATATACCAAGAATATCCACGTCATCGTGTAAATTTCCCAATTGAATATTAACTGTCCAATGCTGTGTTATTAAGGAGACGGTGAAACTATTCAAGAAATGAAGTTCATGGAGCATATAAAGATACTGCAACAGACAATAATTCACAACACACAAGCTACGTAAATATATGTACTCGGAAGATAAAAGAGCGCCTCAAAATAAAGAAGGCCTCACTTTACAAAAAGTTTCTCTCAAGGTCACACGCAGTCCTCCATCCAGTCAAATAGTAAGCATAAAGACAAAAGCTCACACCCTCCAGCTTAGATTTGCTCTCTGCTCACAAAATTCTCATCATAGGCCAAAAAGATGAAATAAAAGTAGATAAATAAGTAAATCGTATAAGCTATCATCCACGACGCCATGAACCCCAAGTCTTCCAAGACAGATATCAAAAACTAGAACAGCTGTGTATACTAGTAATACCACCAACAGTAATAACAATGATTAGAAATACGCCCAAAAAAAAAAAATTTAAGAATGATCATTTTTAATTAAATGTTGGAAAATTAGTATCGGTTTCGGGGGCTGCCTCGAGGGCTGCCGCTGCCACTGGCTCTGTCGCGCGGCATTTGAGGCGGAGGAAGGCTACCAGGCTCATCGGCAAGCAAGTCTTCGAGATAGGCACTTGGAGCCCGCTGGCCCGGCTGGCGAGTGTTTAGGTTGACAGAGCTGCTGCTCATGTCTCTTCGCGGTGAGAAGTGAGGAGAGTCGGGAGGTGATGGGCCCATGAGCGAATTCCTGGAGCCGTTGGGGTAGGTCGTCGATTCAGGTCGCAGGTTAGTCAAGCTGATTGAAGGGCCTTGCTGTCCACCAGGAGATGAAGTTCCAGCGGCATAGAATCCAGAAGGCAGGAAAGCAGAGCCGCGAGCGCCTGGAGCGTTGGAACCGGCGGCTGTGGGTGAGAAGAACAGGTTGGATTGGCTGGGAGCTGCAGATGGAGTCATGGTGTTTCGGTTGGTGCGACGGACACCGCGGCCGCTGGAAGGCGCAGCAGGAGAGGCATGATCCGAGTACTTGTAGAACGGCGCAGGAGGTGCTGGGAAGCCGGTCTTGTTGTTGGCTTCATGTTGAGCCAGGGCAGCGCGGCGGACAGAGCGATGAAGCAGGAAGCTGACGATGACGCGCCAGAGAAGAACGCCGAGGCCAAATGCGCCGAGGATGGCGCCAACAGCGATGAAGACGGTTCCGTCTGGCGCGCTGGAGTGCTTCATGAAGGGTGCATTTTTGGTGGGCGGCACGCTGGGAGCTGGGTAGGTCGGGACGGCGCCGTTTGGTCTGGTCAGCGTGGGAAGACCAGTAGGGCCCGAGTCGTCAGCGGTCTGGGAGGGCGATGGAGTGCTCGAAGAGCCCACAGAGCTCGAGGAGGATGAAGACGCAGAGCTCGAGGAGGAGGAAGCCGCAGAGCTCGAGGAGGAGGAAGCCGCAGAGCTCGAGGAAGAAGAGGGGGTCTTCTTCTGGGCCAGGACGGGAGAGGCCAGGACGGCAAAGGCCGCCAGAGTCGACAAGAGACTGGAAGCCCGCATGTTGTTCAGGGTTTTCGATTCTCAAGAATGGAGACCAAGCTGAGGTATGGCAGAGAAACGAACGAAGATTATATGCTGGCTGAGGCGCAATCAGGGCCGTCGAGTCGATACGATTCGATTGGAAGCGCCGTTGTTGGGAAGAAATGAAAATCGAGGCCGTGTATTATCGTCGCTTCTGTTTTGGCGTTGAGACGGCTGAGAATGGAGATTATCGCAGGAGCAAAGAGCCCGCTGTAACGAATGTAGCGAGTCAAGATAAATAGACGAATGCGATCAAGATGCGATGCGATGCGATGCGACGAGAAGGCAACGAATGACAGCCGGACCCCCAAAAAAGAAAAATTCCTCCCAGGGCGGAGTCAACGCTGACGAGGGTTTGGTGATGCTGGGGAAGAAACTGCAAACGTTCTGCGCGTGTTTTTGGAGCTCCTTTCGGGCCAAGGGCGGACGCAGTCAATATTACCAGCCAACTACAGTACTACTACTAGCAAAAAGCTGGAGAGAAGCCCCCGTTCTCGTAAAATGCACTACGAGATGCTAGCGGCGCTACTGGAGTCAGCGCACATGGCACACTGTACGGGCGCTGGAATGCAGCGCCAATGACAGGCTGCAGGGCAGCGGGAGAGGCTGGGCACGGTCCCTCAGCGCACTGGGGAAAAGCTCGTATCGGCCTGGTAACAGGAGGTCCTTACAGTGCGTGCGGATGGCCTTTTCCTGGCTGTTAGCGGCTGCTATCTTGGGAATGATCCCCAGACCAGGATTGGCAATTGGTACGAGGTAGTACATCATCGGAAGAGATATCAAAGGTTGCGCTGATGTTTTGAACTGTAGCCATGGCTTCTACGGCTTGCTCTGTTTCAGTCTTGCCCCCAACTGCAGCATGTAATTTAATAAGCTTCTGCTATCCAGGCGATGGAGCGCTATCGCAGGACGTGCAGAGACGCCCAGGTACCAACGGTCTGGCAGGCGCCACAAAAGTATCATGATGGCGAATGGCTTTGCTTGCATGTACGAGAAGCAGGAAAATTCTCCACATGCTGAGATGCTTCTTTTAGTCTAGCAGTGAGGGACCTGCAGGTTCTCGATACGGAAAGAGCATGGAGTACGGACTTGGCGGAACAGGTTTGCGACATAGGATGCTCAACAGAGCAAGCTAATGAATTGGAGGGAGAAAGGACGTTGATGCATGGCAAACGTCTGAGATGTGATGAGACTATGGATGAGCAAGTACACGTAAGATGGGTATAACACTTGAAAAGGTAGAGGTAGTAGAGGCAGTAGAGGCAGTAGAGGCAATAGTAGATGCAGTAGGTAGGTATGTAGTCAATGTAGTCAATGTGGAAGAGGATTAAAATAACTGTACATTCGAGACATTAGCCATGGCTGAGATGCTGGATAACGAACCTGGAGTGCTGGATAAGAGTTTCCATAATATACCATATATAAGAAACTGGAGAAATAATAGCAATGTAGATGCTTGGTTTATTTTTTCTCTCTCCTCTCGTGCATCACCTCGTTTCAAAACAACCTCAAACAATAGCACGCCCAGCCGACGCCGCTACGCACGTGACTCTGACGTTGCCCAGCGCAGGCCCAGACTTGCGCTACCGCCGGATCCCAGCGTTCCTCCAAAGGCGTCATCACCATTCAAAAGAAGCCTCAGCAAGCCATCTTCTCAACGCCGCTCCATTCCATCACCAGCTTCGTCTCGGTTCAGCGCCCGATCATCCGCCACATTCGCTGTCTGATATTTTTCTACCCTTAAACCAGACCATTTGCCATCCCGACCCCGACACCATGGAGGAAGAGCGCCTTTGGAAGTTCAGGAAACCCGAGTGGTTGAACAGCATGTGGGCTCGGAACGCTGGCGTCTACGGCGCCGGGGCTCTGGTGAGTTCTTCTTCATGTCCTTTATTCATATGAAACAGGAACATCCTACCGGACTATCTTCGACAACTGAAAATGCCTCGATGCCGTGACCCTCCTTCGCTTTTCCAAAAGACCGCTCGCTGACGTATGCGTTTTACCATCCATTAGTTCTCCATCGCCTTCTACGTTATGCTCGACTCCGCCGTCTGGTCCAAGTCGGCCAAGAACGGATCCACCGTCCACGTTAAATTCGTCGACTGGCTGCCGCTCATCTTCTCCAGCCTGGGCATGCTCATCATCAACTCGGTCGAGAAACAGCGCCTCAGCACCGACTCATTCAGCTATAGCGGATCTGGTGTCGCATGGAAGGCGCGTGTTGTCTTGTTCTTGGGATTCGCGGCCCTTGCGGGCGGTATGGCCGGAGGTGTCACCGTTTTCGTTCTCAAATTCGTCGTCCCGGGCGTCGCCATGCCGGCTCTGAGCATGGGTATTGAGAATCTGGTCAGCAACGCTCTGGTGGGTTTCAGGTATGTATAAACTTTGTTAGCCTGCTCCTACTCTGGGTTCGAAGTCAACTAACCTTTGTGTGTGTGTGTCCAGCTCTGTCGTTCTATGGATCAGCCAGAACATGGAGGACGAGTACTCCTACAACCTTTCGCTGTAACTGAACCGAACTAAACTCAACTAAAACCTACGCTGCGCGCAAATGAAGGGGGGCGAGTGTCGGCGTATATCTTTGGACTCGGGCGTAACTTGGGGGCTCTTAGGAAGGGGTCTGGATTTCTTTTTTCATCTTTTGGCAAACAAACACGCACGCACTTTATCAGAGCGTAGTTGATGATGATTTGAGCCCTTGTTTTCTTGTATGAGTCGGAACGACTAGTTTGCTGTATCAATTTGTATTTTGGCCATGTTTATATTATACGATGAAAAGAAATCGACAATGCGTTTATGCTTGTGAACCTCTCTTTCTTCAGTCATATAACGCCATTATTCACGCAGCGAATGACTCGACGCTGTCAATAGGTAACATTAGAATGCCAGACATCTGATGGCAGCTATTGCTGCACGCTAGGCGCGCGGACGTTGTCACTGCTAGCGCTAGCCGCCCCTGTAACTGTCTTCAGTTGCCTGGCACTGTATTTTCTTGTTTTATAAACACAACCTGCTGCTTCGTGATATTCCATTTCATAACTCTTCATTTCGTCCATGGTCATTCCCTTCATTTATTTTCAAAAACACTACAGCACAGCACGTCATGTGCACTATTATCACTTGTACATGTAAATGAATTCCAGATAACCAACAAAAGGGAAAAGAAGGAAGAAAAAAAAAGGGAGCCATGAGCGACCGCACTCGAAGCGCCGCCCTCAACGGGACACGCACCACCAGAAGCTCCGGTTTAGCAAACGTCCCCAGCGGCGGTGGCAGTGGCAACAGCAGCAGCAGCAGCAGCAAGACGAGCCTCTTCCGGAGCCACTTCATCAGGCGTCCCAACGCTCCCTCGGCCGATCCGGCGGAGAGCGTGCGCCTGGACGCGGAGGTGACGCCGCGGGCTGAGGCCTCGGATCTTGTTGTGAGAGACCAGCATGGCGAGGTAGAGATTGGGAATCCGCCAACGCCAGTAGTGGATGACGAGGAGGAGTTGCAGGCGTTGGAGTATCAGCAGGAGAATGAGAGTATGGATTTTGTACTTGTTCTATTTACTACTGCTGCTATGATATGAGAAGACATGCTGATGACGAATCTATAGGGGAGAAACAGCGTCTAGCAGAGGCGATTCGGCATTATCAAATCAGTCACAGCTCTATAGCTGATCAACCTGACGGTAAGTAGCGAAAGGCATTAGTGCCTTCTCCTCTCAAGGGTTTGCTTTACAGAAGAGTTCTGGGCTGATTTCTCCATCTCCAGCCCTGTTCGAGGCTGTTCGCGAGAGCAATAGAGCCAAGGTCAACGCTTTGGCTGAAGACAACTGGATGTTCGAGCCAGAAGAACAGCCGCGCATACCATGAAACGACGACAGAATTGGTGTTTTGATGATATTTTTTATGCTTCTTCCCTTTCTATCCTCCTACGCCGGTTGTGTCTATGATGCATCACTGATTTTTATCCTATTCGTCGCTGCCGAACCCATGGTATGAACAAAAAGAAGAAAAGAACCCCAAAGAAAGCTTAGTCTAGTCAAGTCCCTCAGCAGCAGGAGCCTGCAGCCCAGGTCGTCGTGCCTGCTGAGGCGGTGCCGCCGCTCCTCCGCCAAACAGTCCACTCATCATATCCATCAAAGGATTGCTCTGTCTTGGCTTCTGTATGCCAAAGTACATCTCGCCAATCATCTCTAGGGGCTCTGCCCACGCCTCCGCCTCGTCTATGTGCGACGCATACTTGGAAATCAGGCCCTTGTAGACTTCGGGAGCGCCTCGCTGGATGGCCAGGAGTAGCAGGCCCAGGAAGTTGAGCAGCGGCAGGCTGGGGAAGATTCGAATGTCGGAAGTGTTGCTGGAGACATCTTGGACGCCGAGAGCCGGGTTGTCGTTTGTGAGGGCGCTGATGAAGAGTCGGTAGGTTGAGGTAGCGGCGCGGACGTTGCCAACGAGGAGATAGGGGAGAACGGCTCGTGCTGCATAGTGCGGTGCCATATGGGCGTCTCCTTCCTTGTACCAGGCGTACTCCATGTTGATTAGTACTTCGGGAGAGTCTTTAGTTCCCAATACCAGGTGTCGTTCGGCATCGTATGTCTCGTGTTCTTCTGCGTAAAGTGAACCGGCAACGTGATGGATTTCAGGATCGCCAGCAGGGTATTCGCCGAACTTGGCAGACCATCTGATGGCAGTCCATAGTCAGTTAGAAGCCCACCACCAAGAAATATAGAAAGGTCAAATCTTGTATCCTCAACTCACCCCACACTCTCAGTAATAAACTTCTTCCTCGTAGGCTCCAGCGGATCGAACAGTCGCAAACACGTCAACAGCCGTCCCTTGCTCGTCGCATCAGGCTTCAGCTCAGCCTGCTTATACACGTCCAGCATCATGACACACAGGTCTCCTCCACTGCCGCCCTGCTGAGCCTTGAGCAGCGACTGCGCAACACTGTAGAGGATGTCGATCGCGGCAGACCAGTTCTGCGTCTTGATATAACGAGAGGCGGCGACTCGCGTCTGCTGCTGCGCTTCGTAAAAGTCGCCATCGGTGATCTTCTCCTGCAGCCGGGCGACGATGCGGTCGACTTTGTTGGCCATAATGGAAGAGTTGAAGACACAGCTCCAGAGACGCTTGGAGTGGATTTCTTTGAGGTGGCGTTTGCAGGTAGAAGAGAGGTTGAGGCCGCGAATAGTCTATCCGTCTAGCTGTAAGAGGGGAGAAGTGGCTTGGGAGAGCTATGGCGAACGGATGGAGGGGTCAAAAGGTGGGAGCGGCTTTTGGTGGCTACAGAGTTACGATAAGCTTTATATATCCTATATAATGCGTGATCAGAGATTTTGCGATAAGCCTATTACATCATCGGCGCGAATAGTGTAGCGGTTAGCATGCATGCTTCCCAAGCATGCGACCCGGGTTCGAGTCCCGGTTCGCGCATTGCTTTTTGCGTTTTTTATTTGGGCGTGTTGTTTGATGAAAGAACTATCACTCCAACGGCTGTTTTTATTTGATTAGCAAGGTTTCTTTTTCTCTCTTGGCTATTCGTAGTGGTACTCACATTGTTGTTGGGCTTATTTGTGTCTTGTGAATCCGGTTTCGTCGAGTGTATAAATGAAGGCTCCCTAGCCCTGAGGGCATATCATCGCAGCGCAAACCCTGTGCAGCAATGTAGCTGTAAAAAAGATTGTTTAATTACCATATACCTGTTGTTACGTACGTTTATCATAAAGACGGGCCGGTCTATACAATGCTGCCTACAGGCATGCCAACCCACAAAACGACACTTGCCATTTTGCTTTATACGTCCAGCCCTAAGAGACGGCAGCGTCTCCCTCCCCAATAATGCCAATTGATAAAAAGGAATCCAAAGCCAAGATATGCTCTTTCTTATCAATAAACCCAAGTGCTCCCCGAGGACTTTCTTCCCTTCTCGTATAGCCACTTATTATTGAGCCCAATGCTTGTCCTCTTACCTGCTGATGGGCTTGGTGAGGCGGGGTCAGGAAAGATATTGGACGAGGTGCTCGCGCCAAAGTTGCCGCCATTGAAGGAACTGCTAAAGGAGCTTGGTGATCCAAAAGAAGGTCTCCTCTGGCTCATGCCATTAACACTCTGCGATAGAGGGCTTCCCTTGGGGTTGGGGGAGAATTGGGAGATGGAGCCGGCAAAGCTCTGAGAGAGAGAAAAGGGGACAGGGCTTCCTCGTCCTTCAAGAGGAGAGCCGTTGTAACTAGCTCTGCTTCCCACAGAACCAGCAATGGACGGCGTTCGCGAATATCGAGGCGGGGTGCTGAACTTTGCGTCAGGAGTTGGTGCCACGACGGTTGGGTTGAGTCCCAGCAGCTTCCGTTGGGTAGCCGTCAATGGGATATCGGAGAGCTCGTCCTTGGGACGGACAAGTGGCAGGCATGCCATGCCAATCTGGATGAAGGGTACCAGCTGGACGAGAAACCACGCCCAGCCAAAATACTGTCGAAATGCCTTGGGGAACCTAATCGTTTATCCTCTGTTAGACAATACGCCAAGTGCATGCCAGGACGCTCCCATGGTCCCCTGCTCTGTTTTATCTCACATTTGCGCGTCGATCTTGAATTTGGCCAGCAGCTGGACAGACCACATCAACAGCAAGGCGATGATATTATAGATGATCCGCCGCACATTTTTCTCCGAAAAGTTTGAGGCATCGCGGCGCCTGGCGATTTCGTGGAGTCGAGGATGTCTCCATGTGCCTGGGCTGTTCGCTGTTGGGGTCGCCGCGACCTGCTTCACGGGCGTGCTCACCCTGGCCAGAGGCGAGGACATTGTGCTGTAGAGCTGCGAAGAAATAATACGTGTGGGGGGAAATGACGGCCAGCGGTGAAACAAGACGAATGTATCTTTTCGATTTCCTGGTGCGGCTGATGGTAAGCTTTAGGCCGATCCGTGAGGCTAAGGCGCAATGAAGGGCGGCAGAAAAAAAAAACTTGAGCGCGAAGAACGGGAGACGTGGTGGACGAACAAAAGATGCGCTCCCGCTGCCAAAGCGAGGCTCTTGAAGATGAGTCTTGAAGTGTCCTATGGGTTAGTACAAAAGATGTGTCGGGGAGGGGGGGCAGTGGCCGGGACGGCCTATGAGCTTGTGATGCCCGTCGCTGCGAGGATGTTTATGTTTGCATGGCACGTCGTGAGAGCAACTGCGAAGAAATGACCGGGGCCAGGACGGAGGCCCAGGTACCGCCCGGCAGTTGCAGGGATGCACGGGCCTGCGCTGAGTGGCCTGGCTGCAGTAAAAAGGCTGGGCCCGTTGCAGTCAATTCCGTCTAGCGGCCTTCTCCCAGCGCGCGCCCACTGAAGAAGCCGCTGGCGCGACGATGCTACTGTACACGCTGTACACGTACAGGAGCACAGCATGCCAGATGTAGCATGTACCTGGCTGCAAGGAACTGCGCCCGTGTACCTGTAGATTGCAGGTACGCCTCCCACAACCGCAGTTAGGGCGAGGCCACGGCCGTGTCGGCCATCGCAGGGCGATTTTGGCTTATCCTGCTAGCCTTATTAGCGATGCGCGTGCGTGCGCCTCGTGCTTGACCTCAGCTTTTATTGCCTCCCGAGTACTTGTAGACCTACTAAGCTGGTCGGTGGAAACGCCAATCGCCAACCTTTTCCCACTTTGCATCCGTATCGTCCATCCCTTCATCTCTCACCACCGCGCAGCCTCCTCATCACCACCATCCGCATTCCACATCCAGCATCACCATCGGCCTCTACGATTCGACTTGCGCTATCCGGCCAAGTTCAAATCCTTCTGCACTTTCGCAATCAGAACCATGCGTCGTTAATACCATCATCCACCACAACGACGAAGAAGCAAACGAACAACGCATTTCTGTCTTGAACTTCTTTTTTTCCTCAGCCAATCTCAGCGTAATCAGTGTCAGCACCGAATTGCATCCACACCATGGCTGCCTCACCCAGCTCCGTGGACGGCACGTCTGATGTAGAGGTAGAGCAGCCAAGCTCTCCTGCTCAAGCCGAAAGCAAATCATTTGCTTCGCGCGCCGATATTGACGATGAAGACAACACCATCATTGCGACACCCTCCGAGGCCGCTGAAAAGCCCGCCAGGGGCAAGGGCAGAGGAAAGGACAAGGATAAGGATAAGGACGCGCAGTCATTGATTGGCAAAATCAGGCACCTGAAGAAGGAAGACGGAGAGCCCCTTTGGCGCAAGGATATCCAGTACGACTTTCTCAGGGCCGTTTTTGACAATGAGCAAAAGGTCTTCACCAACTCCTATGACCCCGAATTGGAGAAGCAGTGCTTCGCCGACTTGTACATCGACACCATGGCTCGAAGTTCCAAGACAAGCAAGGTGCTCAGGGATAAGCTGATGAATGACCGAGAAGCTGCCAAAGGCATGGCCATGGTCTGCTTGCTGGTCAACATGGGCCGCATGAACACTACACTCAATTGTGAGCTTCCGTCTACCCAGTTGAACGTGGCGTAACAGGCATCCAAAAGCTAACCAACACAATTCTAACATGTAGTCTTTCCCGAGATGCGAGCGCAACTGCGGACATACCACGCTATCCCTTCTCTGCAAGCACAGCAAGACCCTCACGCCTACAAGCAGTTACAGGATGCCCCACGACTCAAATCCATCTTAAAAGGCGGCGCGGAAGACAGAGACGAGCCAAATTCCCTAGAAAAGATCAAGCAACACGATATCCCGCGCACCAATCCTGTCAATCTCATCTTCGTTATGTGCAACTCGGCGTTGAAGGTTGCAGAGCTTCACTTTCCACCCCATCGCGAGTTTCACGATGTCATTATGAAAACTCAATACACCAGCATCTCTAGATCCAAGGCCTTTTTGTGGCTTATGTGGTTCTACTTAGAATCTGACTTCACTGAGGAAGGATGTGAAGAGAACCCTTTCGGAGCGGGTGTAGATTATGGCGTTGATGTTGCCAATCAAGGTGTTCCTGAACTTCAAGAAATGACCGAGGAGCAGGAAGCTGCAGAAAACGTTGACCCTGAGGTCGAAATCGAATTCGGCCACGAGAAGCAGAAAATCCGTGCGACCATCTTGGAGATGGACCATCAGTTTTTGACAGAGCGGGAGAAGCGTGGGAAAACGCGGCCATCGATTGCAGACGACGGTCCCGCCATCTTGCCTCGAATTAGACCCTCGAAACATGAGTCTGATATGGAGAGCAATCGATCGACTCCGCCTAGGATGCTAGCCAGAAAAATTGCCGCCATTAACGGACACAGGTCTGCTCCTCTCAAGTATCAGATCTTCGAGGGCTCTTCGCCGGCTCGTCATGGAGCCGACGGTGTGGTCGCCCGAAAGCCCCGTCCCCCGACAGCCCACCAGCTTGCTGTTGAGCGGAATAGAAGCCAGAGAGTAGAGTACATCCTGGACCGTGGTCTCCGAAAACACCATCACAAAAGTAGGAAGCTGAGGCGGCAAGAGGGTGCCATCGTCCGAACATACAAGCGTCTACAGGCTCAGTCTGATCCTTTCGAGGACAGCGATGCCGAGGACCATACTCCACGCAGCTTGCCTGTCAATGGCGATAAGGGCAAGAATGTGTTTAGAGAGAGAGGCATAGGCGGCCTCTGCCTCTTGGCTACCGACGCAGACGACTACGGAGAGGAGGTGAGCTCGTATGCTGCCGCCATCAGACGGTCAACACGGCGTCTCGCCCGCTGGAAAGGGCACGAAGCCGAGCTTGGTGTGATTCCTATAATCAAAAAGCCCAAGCCAGCTACAGCTAACGAAAATGCCAACGATGATGCCATGATTGATGCCTCAGACAATCTCGCGGCCGAAGGCTCAAATCCCAAGGTCAACGGCAGTGTGTCGAAAGGTGATGACAAAGATACCAACGGCGACGCTACGATTGCAGATGATGTGGAGATGGAAGAAGCCGACAACATGGCACTTGCAGACGACGATGCTGACGATGCGGACAAGACAGAGGCCATGGTAGATTCGGAGATGGAATAGTGGGTGCGAACAAAGCTACGGAAGAGATGATAACCAAGTTATGTGGGGGCTCATAAAAGAACCATATCCGGTTTGCTTTGTTTGTTTGGTTTTCTTTTTCAGTTGCTGCTTTCTCTCTTTTCATCTTTTTGATGCGCAGGGAGGAACTTGTACACAAAGGATATGTATGGCTTTAAGGGGGAATTAGATATCTGGCGGCGTCGAGGCGTTTTGTTTTTTTTTTCTATAGAGCCTCTGCTAGTGCTCGTAACGACAAAATTCAAATAATTTAACTACAGATTGAAAGAATCAGCACAAGGAACCTGATGTAGAGTCCTTCTATCATCTATATCGCCCAAAAGAAGTGCAAGAAGAATTGGTCACTGCTGCGTTGGCGATTGTCTGGCAACAGCAGTAGTGGCGGCATGCAGTTGAAAGCCACAAGCTGAGACAGCACGAGTACGAATACGACCAAAGGAACAATATCCCTTCGGGCTCTCCACCAAATAAAGATGGGCACCACCCGGATCACGGCGATCCGGCCGAGCGGTGAGAGCTGGCAGAAAGCTGGACGAGTCCTCGGGTCCCGAGATGACATCCCAACATTTCAAATCAAACGGTGCTCGTAGGTGGGAAATTGGGTATATATCGCCCTTCTGGTACAATTGATTCGTACTTCTTTTGTTTGGCTGTGTATTCTCCTTTCTTTGATTGGTTCCAATCGCCAATCAGTTGTTCCCTCCCAATCTCGGGTTCCCCACTAATACAATCCATATCATACCATACATTGCCTACTATATAAATAAATCAATATTTATTTATTTATATTTACTCAGGCTACAGGTATTTAAAAAAAAAAAAAGGAATAAGATAAAAAAAAAAGAAGAAGAAGAAGCAATGCCTCAGAACGAGCCTTCACCACCAGGCATCAGTCGCCTCCTCGCCATCCTGGGCCTCTTAACAGCGCTGCTGGCATCCGTGGTGTACGTGATTGACCAGGACCTGGACCGATTCTACATCTTCGAGACGGACCACCTGCACGATCTCGCGCAGAGGGGAATCGCCCAGCACGGCAACAACACGAGAGGCATTGTCAAATACATCGTGGATGAGCTCAACGAGAAGGTGCCCGGATATGTGAATCTTGAGGAGGACTGGATGTTTAACAATGCCGGCGGTGCTATGGGCGGCATGTACATCCTTCATGCCAGTGAGTACTGCTTATACCCGAATCTTTGCTTGCGGCGGTAGGTATAAATCCGAGTTTGCTAATACTCTATGCGCGTGTAGGTGTAACTGAATATCTCATCATCTTCGGCACGTTACCCCCCCTTTCCAACATACAAGGAAACAATGCTAACAGAAACCCCCTCCAGGCACCGCCGTCGGAACAGAAGGCCACACCGGCCGCCACACCGCCGACGACTACTTCCACATCCTCTCCGGCACCCAGACGGCCTACGTGCCCGGCGAGTACGAGCCCGAGGTCTACCCCCCGGGAAGCGTCCACCACCTGCGCCGCGGCGACGTCAAGCAGTACAAGATGCCCGAGGCCTGCTTCGCGCTCGAGTACGCGCGCGGCTGGATCCCGCCCATGCTCTTCTTTGGCTTTGCCGACGGCCTGACCAGCACGCTCGACTTCCCGACGCTGTGGAAGACGACGCACATTACGGGCCAGCAGATGATTGGCAATCTCCTCAAGGGCAAGCTGTAGAGGAGGAGTGGTTGGTGTATAAAAGGAAGGGGGGGGGGAATCACTTCCTAGGTATAGAGAACAAGGAGGAGCGAGGCTGTTGCCCCATTAATGCTCAATCTGGGATAACGACAAGAGATGAGATGAAAGATAATATATCAACGAACGAGATGGGTGGACTAGACATATTCATCACGCTACCAAAGAGCGTAAGCTAGATCTTGTTCGAATATAGTTGTACGATTATGCATAACGCACAAGCCGTAGTCACAAATAAAAGTAATATTTCTTTCGCAATACCTATAATTCCCTACACCTAGCAAATCATCGCACACCACGGCAAGAGAGGGCGCAATTGCAGTGAAACGCGCATCGCGAAATCGCATCGCTATGTACTGCTGTATAAGTGGACATAGAATACACCCGAATAAAATGCTCCTTTCTTCGCCCAGTCCAACACACGCCTTCGTTAGGTTTTGGTATATAGCTATATATGTGTTTATTTTTCTCTCTCAATTTCCACCTTCGACCAACGCCGCGCCAATGTGCAGTTGTGCTAAGAAAAGGAAAGCATCGTCACCTTAGAAACTCCTAGCATCCATTGTCCAAACACTTTTTTCTCTTTTTGGGCTGTATAGAGGATTGTTGTTCCCCGCCAATTTAACCATCATAAAAGCAGTAAACACCTACGCCTTCTTTTTTCAAAGCCAAAAAAGGGCAACAAAGACAGAGAGAAGTGAAACAGTTCTCCAGATACACCGGTTGACTCAATCCGTGGCTCCAAACCCATGTCGATATAACGCCGGGGCTTACAAAATACAATAATCATTCATCCAATGACAAAGAGGTTTCACCTCAGAAACGACCAACGCTATTAACGTCTCACGGCTGATAGTGTCTTCTTTAAGCGAGCCAGCCTTCTTCAGCACGCTTGCGGCCTCGCATGACAAGTACGTCGTCGTCGTCGTCGTCGTCAGATGAGTCGTCCTCTGCATCATCTTGAATCTTCATATTCTCCACAGAGGTCGTTGTAGCCTGGATTCGAGCTTCGAGTCGAGCGTCGTGGCCGTCATCCTCCTCTTCATACATCCATGTCAAGCCATTGGCTTCTTCTTCCAGTGGGAACATCTCTCTCGCATATTCTTCTAGCCCCCGAGGGCCCTCCCACAATTCAAGCGCCTCTCGCGGGTAGCTAGCCTCCAGTTTTGGGTCTCCAAAGTATGGTGGCTGCTTTTTCGCGTCCTGCTCATTAGGATCGAAAAGCTTCTCCAGAGCTTCCAGCTGTTGTCGATAACCTGTAGGTATGCGAACTTTGATCTCAATGGGGCCCCTTACATAGCGAACACGACGGCCCACGCCACGCGCAAATACCTTGCATGCTTCTACTGGAGTGAGATACTCGTACGCCAAGGCGATACGCTCCCCAGCCCACTTGGATACGCCATCTTTGAAAAGTTGTAAAATAGCAGGTCCAACGTCATGTTCAGCATCCAGCCACGGAAGCTTGGCATTTTCGTGGAATGGCGCCTGCCAAGTAAAGGAGCCATCCGGCTGCAGCTCCATGCAGAATAAAGGATAGGGCAGTGAAGTGAAATTGTTGTTGTAGATTCCGGTGTAGACAAAGGTAGCAGGGAGGCCCAAGTGCCTCACGTAGTCTTCCACTTCATGCTTGGCAGCCCATAGAGGCAGCGATGGCCACTTGCTATTGTACGCCGCGTGATCGGGCATGGAGGAGTAGATGTAGTGTTGGATATTGGTCTGCTTGGCCGCATCGGCCAGAGCCTTGCCGATTTGCAGCTCATCGCCGTAGAAGGTAGTATTGATAAATGCAAGCTGCGCGCCCCGGAAAAGATTTGCGATCAGTTCGTGGTTGACGCCCACGCCCGGTAGGGGACCATTCTTGGTTACGTCCTTGTTCTCTTCGGTAGGCTGGTGTCTTGTGTAGAGCTCGCCAACAAAGACGGTGACGTTTGGGTTGGTCGATACCTCAGTCGCAATAACTCCTTCAAGATTTCTCAGCTGCGCATTCACATGGTAGCCCACGGCTGTAGCTACGCGTATAAGCGACGCAGCTTGGCGGCCGCTGGCATTGATGACGGCAATGGTCTTTGGGGTAGACATGAGCCTCTTGGGAGGGCGGAAGGTCAAGGAATTGTTCCTGGAGTTGGCAAGGGGAGACGACTCTGAGTAGGAGGATCGCGAATGCTTGTGTTGCTTATGGAATCCGTTTGCCTGGTCGGTCACGATATGGATGGGAATGCTGCCCGTAACGGACCCGTTGAGTTGTGCCGGCATGGCTCCGTCGCCCTCTAGTCGCTGAATTTCAGGGCCGAAGCCGAGTAGAATTGGTGCAAGTCGGCCGAAAGTGGGAGACTGTCGTCCCGGCGCAGGGTATTTATTCGACAGGCGAGGCCACCGTTATCCAAACGCGCCAGCCCGCCTGCAGAATAGAGGCAGATCGCCCTCAATTTGCGGATTGATGGTGGGGGAGAAAAAAAAAGGTAACAGTAGGGCTTGTGATCTCAGCTCATGGATCGGAGCAGATAGTCAGTACGTAAGAGCGAAGTATGACAGTGGACCGTGGACCGTGGGCTGTGGGCCGTAGACCGGCGACGTGGGAGGACAAGCAGCAGGCACGGTATTAGTAGTGGTTAGTCTATGGCCAGTGCCGGCGGCTGGACGCGGCGATGGATGCTCTGCTACAGGGTCGGCTTGCGCCAATGCAGTATTCCAGGAGGGTACGAGGCAGCCTGGCGAGTCTCTGGCTCGATCAAACGTAGCGCAGAAGTCGTCGGGTCTGGGCCGGCAGCACAGCAGTAGCGGAGGGAGCTCGAGAGCGGCGAGCGAATGGGTGAGAAAGAGATGGAAATGCGAGTTGCGATTGGTTGCAGGGGCACAGAGGAGACCGCAACCGGGATTGTCAGTGGACGACGAGTCTGTGATATAACGAGACAAAAGGGGTCGCTGTATTCGGCGTACGGAGCACTCCGTCAGAAAGAAGAAGAAGAAAGGCAGCCGTCTGTTTCGCCAAGAAGATGGGAGTGAGATTGAGAAGGAGGATGATTCAGAGGCTGCAAAAAAGCAGAGACTATCAGAGGCGCTGGCGGGATAAGAGCCTGGATAACAGAGGGGTTTCCTTTTTTTCCCCGATAAGAACAACGGCTGTAGTCGACTTAGCTCGGGCGAATTAGCAAGCTAGTTTCGACAAAAGAACGATTGGCGTTAGTTTAAGCTGGCCTCGCCACGCCAAGTTGGATGGCCGTCTATTGGATTTTGCTGAGATGGCGGCGGCTCGCCGAAACCAGTCAGATGGCTAATAGTGCAAGTGCCAGTAATGGGTGGCAGGGCGATAAGGGATGATGAGAGGGAGGGGGGTCTGTGTTGGGGCTAGGATAATGAGATTCAGAAGATGGAGGGGGAGAAATCTTGAAAACGCCAGTCTAATCTGCCTTGAGGCAAAGATGATGCGGTTGCTGTACCGCAGAGATGTACCCGAAGATACTAAATCTCGCGGCAAGATAGGTACAGATGGAGATTGGCACAGGTACCATGCACCATGCACTGCACAGGCATCGCAACTGCCAGAGTACCCAAGGTACCGTACCGTTTAGCAGTCCTTCTTCCTGGAGCAGCAGGAGCGAAAGTCGGAGGCGCCAGGTACCATTGCAAGTTCCGCGACCTGGGGTGGCCGTACCTCTGCACGGCGCGCTTGTACCGAATCAGGGAAATAGATAAGCAGGTACATGTCACGGCCGGCAAGGAACTTGAACCGCAGTATCGCTACCCAGCCAGCGACGCTGCTACTTCCCCAGCGCGAAGAGTTGCCTGCCTCCTTCTAGGCCCTGATAAATCCCGGCAGCAAGTCCCGTGGTTAACAGCGGCGGAGCCAGCCCAGGGGAAACAAAAAGAAAGACAAAGGTCATCAACAGGTACTCTGCCCAGAGTGGTATCGACTCTTTTTTGGGGATGGCTAGCCCCGATCTCCGCCATCATGGGCCCCTGCAAGGGAGTTCCGAGCAACAACGCGCCGGGCAACATCTGATTAGATTCCGTCGAGAGCTATGCTGTGCTGCTACTACGTAACACGCAGGGTTGCGGACCAGTCAGACAGGTCCGGCTTGCGAACTGGCCTGATTGCTCCAAAATCTCTGGCAACAGTCGATCCATGCTGCGGGCGAGCCGACTGCAGCAAGGCTAGCTACGGGTTTGCAGCCAGTGAGTTGCAAAGAGCTGCTCGTACTGTCCTGTCCGCATAAAGGGTCAATCAATTAATCAACCCCATGCAAGATGGACCGCCAATCGGGCCAAAGGTTGCGCTGAGAGGATGGTGGCCGGCTGCTTGATGCTGTGCTCTCACCACCGCCTGGAGATAGTCTGGGGCTGGCCAATCGGGCGGCGTCGCTAAACCAATGGCCGTCTCGAGGATTTTCTTGTTTGGTCTCTTGGCTCGACGCAACTCCGCGGAAGAGGCGCCAAGGCCTCAAACAGGCGTTGCCTCTGCCAACGCCATTCACTAGGTATCTACTCCAAGTACCCATTACTCCATGCTATTAGACACTCCCCTCCATGGTATGTGGACTATGCAATAAGCTACGCCGTGCTAGCAACACTCATCCTAATGTCAGTTACCAGTGCACTGTGGCATCGGAACAGAGGCCAGAGGTCAGCAGACATCGACTTACAAGCCGCCCCCATACTGCTAGTAATACCTAGTACAGCGCGATGTTAGATGACCTGCCCTTACCGAACACAAGTTCTCCATATTGAGACGCGCAGTACTAGGTATCAGCCTAATAGGTAATACTTGACTCCTGAGCAACGTGGATGAGTGCCTGGATGGAGATATACTCTAAAGTACCTACATAAGCATGGAGCGCAGGGCTCAAAGCCCCAGACTGGCTTGTCACGCGGTCTTCACGATGGAGCAGCCGCCATGGCTCATATTAGTCCAGAGCCAGAACGATACGAGCAGTGCTATTGCAGCTCCTGGTTAGCACGTACTCCGTGCAGGTGGCCGCGGACGCAATACGGTGCACCCTGCCCAACTGCGGCGGCTTATCCTTTGCAATGCTGTTGAGACAATACCGATGTTGAATTGCGGCATCGGACCAAACGCAGACGAAAAAGTTTTGGGTTTGCGGCTGCGAGATAACAAAATCGCTATCAGTCCATTGACTCTAGGAGTCAACGGGGAAACGATCAACTAAGAAAGCCATGCTAGCACGAGTAAGAGCCGCCATGAGAGAGAAAAAAAGACGGAGGGGGAAATTTCTTCGAGGGAAAATTCTTTCCTACGTCGTATCTCGGCCATGCTAAGATCACTGGCAATAATATGACCGCCATGTGGGCTTCTCCCGCCTTTCCGGCGTTCGGCCTATTTGCATTAGCCTTCTCTAGCGATTCTTCCCCGTTCCCACGTCCCAGGTTCGACGAGGCCAGCCAGGGCCCTTCGCAAAGAGCAGAGCCCCTGCAGCGGCAAGCAGTTGAGATTAGGTAAATTTTTGCCCCGGTTCTCCAGTCAGATGATTTCCTTAACCTCATTCCATTGCTCATATCCTCAGTGCTTCAAGATCGCGAGATTACTGTTGGTCCATCGTTGAATTTTTTGAAAAAAAAATTCTTACTGCCGGCCTGGACCGCCATCGATCAATCCAGAGCCCCGTGGGTTCTGGCTAGTCACCAGACTCGCTGATGTTTTTTTTTTTTTTCTCTCCCTTCTTATCAGGTCCTCTTCTTTTGCCGCTCGCTCTCTTCTCGGTGCTCTTCCAAGTGCTCCGTACGGAATACTGTGCTTCGTAACGTGACGACAGAACCTTCTGCACGCCCCGTTGACGCCTGTCCGTGTACGTACTGCTTATGAGTGTGCAGGCAGAATATACAGCCAATCGCCTAGTCTTCTATGCTCTTCCATCAATTTCGTGTCGTCTCATTCGTCATGCGCTGCTAAGTGGCTATGTATGTACCTTCGTTTAGAAGATGCTGCGTTCCGACATGCCGCGCACCACGCCGTTAACGCGGCGTCCCCATAAGCACCAATCTAAATGCTAATCCATCGTCCTCCCGCCACTACTCATCGCACTTTGGAACTTCTTTTTAAAAAAAAAAAAAAAAAAAAATGGG
>KQ479131.1:242307-383744 GCA_000331835.2 Trichoderma hamatum GD12
CAAAAAAAAAAAAAAAAAGCTTTGACACGGCAAAATCCAGCAATGATTGCGCCTCCATTGTTGCCTGGAGCTGCCAAGTCTTTGCTTTCCTGTTTATAAACCGTTGAGCGCTCTGGTCTTTGTACCTCTTCTCTCATTCGCGTCAGCAATTGAGATTTTGTGCCTTTTGTTGAGCAAAGTTGCATACAATGGCTGAGCTTTCTCTGGACGCGTACTGGCGAGCGCCGCCAATTGCTAGGTAAGGCTACTTGATTCCTCCTTCATGGCTAATTCTTCACGAATCCTATGCTGACCTTGGCTCTCTCCTTTCAGAACTGCTGCCACTGTTACCTTTGGCCTGTCTGTCGCCGTGCATATGGGAATGCTCGCAGGGGACCTCTTCCTCTATGACTTCCGCTACCTGGCGCGGATTCCTCCGCAGATATGGCGCCCTGTAACGTGCTTCTTGATCACCTTCCCAAACCTGGGTGTTCTCTTTGACACTTTCCACATGTACATGTACATGAGTCAACTGGAAAAAGGTCATCCGCGATTGTCTCGACGAGAAGATCTCGTTTGGTATCTGACATTTGTTTGCGGAACAATCCTGGTAGGTCTTTTAGTTCAAACTCTTCTGTGCTCTCCCGTGTACCCTATATATGAAAACCCCTCAAATATCTGCCCGGATAGTGCGATGCCTCTACTGCTATCACGGTTCCTGGAATTGAGGGAGATTTCCCCTGCACTTCGAGTCGATCCACCTCATTCGCATTAGGACGGCTTGCGGTGTGGGCATGGTGGGATGCCGTAATCTTTAACTCGTGTGATTTCCATTCACTCGGGTGTTTTTATATGCTCCCTACATTTCCCCTTCTTAATGACACATGTGCCTGTTTCCCATCACCTTATTAAACCACCCCGATTCTGATTGAGGCTGACCCATGCTTCAGATACTCAATCATCTATTGGGTTTCGGGTATGGAATATTGACGCAGGCGCTCCTTCTCGCCATGGCGTATACTGTAACCCAGGAGCAACGAGGCCAGACAACGAACTACATGTTCATTAGTATTCCGTCTCAGCTCGTCCCATTTGCCATGATGGCAATCAACCTCTTTTTCCCCGGCGGCATTAGTATCGTGTTCTTGCAGCTTCAGGGGCTGGCCGCAGCGCACTTGTATTTGTTCCTGACCAAAATCTGGCCCGATGTTGCCGGCGGTCGAAACTGGCTTGCGACTCCTGCGTTTATTCGGTCTGCAGTGAATGGAGTAACGCCTGCGCCGCAGCCATCAGCTGGAGGAGGTAGAGGATTTGACACGACATCCGCCCAAAGCAGTGGTGCTTCCCGTGGACCATTACCAGACTCATGGCGCACTAGAGGACCAGGGCACCGCCTGGGCTAATCCATAGCATACGTTTAATCATAATAATATGTTGAGCAAATGAATTCCATTGCTGAGGTCCCAGTAAAAGTCTCATGAGTGTGTTATGCATTAACATAGTAGTCTATTCCATCACAGCGTCTAGCTGCTATAACAGCCATAAAATTGCATCACGGAATGTCCAATGGAGTATATCAAGTTATTATGTCTTATGGATATAAAATATATAGATTCTAACCAGAACGCCTTTGTAGAATTCCCAGGGTATAAATGATCGACGGCCATTTCCTCGCGGCTAAATACCTTGCACAAAACCTAACGCCCTTTTGACAGACAAAGCCACCATACCAGATCAGTCCAGATCCCATCACAGCTTGAACAAAGCACTCAAGAATTTTACATCGCTAAGCCTCCCAAATATGTAAATCTCAAAAGAGAATAAAGGACAAAGGAAAAAAAAAAAGGACAGCGCAAAAAGAGTGTAATCCTGGTAGGATCCTAGCATCCCCTATTCACATCCCATACAAGATGCTCTTCCCGCTGGCTAGAGGCACCTCCGTATAAGCAGCATACTTCTCGCTGTTGTTAGGAGTGGGTAGACGGTTTCGCTCGAGGACAACGACGCCAGCACCGAGTGGCCTGTCAATGAACCTAGGATCGCTCAAGAGAGGAGGTGTAATGTGTAGCTGATGATCTGCGGCGTCTCTGGGCCGCGTAGCCAGGGGTTGAAGCACGAGACTCGGGGGAGGAGCTTTCTTTGGTATATATAGCTTGGGTAAAGAGAGCGAAGAAAGTCTGGAGCTCCATCGGGATGAAGATACCAATGTTGGAGAAGAGTTGGGCTCAGATGGAGATGCTAAAGATGATAACACAGACTGTCTTGGTGTAGGGAGTGGCTGCGGTTCAGGCATTCGAGAAGCGTCTTCTACGGCGGATTTGTAGGCTCGGATGATGAACGAGTCGGGGGTACCTGGCCTGCGGTTGTGTGTTGGCTGCGGAGGTGGCAGGGAATGACTCGAGACTGCGTTTCTGGCCTGCTTGGAGACGGTATTGGGGTTATAGGCCTGATGAGCAGGCATGGCATTGTCGTGGCCATGGATGACAGATCTTGGGTCATGCGTGAGCTGTATATGGCCTGAACGAGCAGCATTCTCCATGCGGTTATAGAACTCGGCATTGGTCTCAACAGAGCCGTTTCTAGCAACGGCGTTGAACTCGGGGTAGCGAGGCTGATGGGCCACATATTCCCAAGGCTCGATGATAGTTTTGGGAGACTCAACGTCTTGTCTATAATAATAGCGTTGCTCGTAGAAAGGAGGAGGAGGGGTCCTTTGGCGAGCAAAATAGATGACGAATAAGCAAGTGGCGAGTGCGAAGATGGAGATGATTCCGACAATGATGCCGATGATGGCGGCTAGAGAGAGCCCTTTGGATGAAGCGGAATCCGTGTCGTTGGTACCGTCTCTTGGAGAGGCCTTGAAGGCTTGAGCAGTCTGGGAGCTGGCCAGAGCCAACAAGAGGAGATGTGTTGAAGAGATCATGTTGGGCTCTGCGTACGACTGACGGAAGATGGATAGACAAGGGCTATATAGAAAATACAATGGAGTCTAATGGAAGTCTATTACCGGGAGGGCCTGCCCACCGTAGGATCGAATCAGTCTTTTGCTAGTATCAATCACCACTTTCGCGAGGATATGATACTGGCAAGTAGAAAGATGCTTACAGTTGAGCTGATCAGCCCTACTCAAGACAGGCGACGAGACAGGTGACTATCTGGGGAGGAGAGGCATCTCTAGGAACCGGCCGGTGGGAAGGGCCGGCAATAGTTATATGACTACATGTATACTAGCAACAATGAGCAACGCCACTGCAGAGAACACAAATCAAACATGTATCCCCATCAGGGCATCAGCACCACACTGTGTTGGTTCCAACGTCAATACTGCATGTACAGATAGGGTGCATGCGATGTACATGTATATGGGGCTCTTGCCAGCAGGGGTCCGGCGAGGCCTACGCGGAAAGAGGCTATGGCGCGGACTTTGCTGCCGATGGATGCTACCCTCATGGTGGCAGCGGACACATGCACGAAATCCGACCTTTGTCGGCCCCGAGGAACCATGAGGCGTATCAGACGAGAGGAAGCCGACGCCAAGCTGGGGAGGGGGCGTAAGCGATACAGAGTTCTAGGCTGCTTAATATGCCATCATGGCGATGCTATTCGTCGAAACGCCCCGGGGCCTGAATTCGCATCCCCGACTCATGACGCTGTGGCCTGCCGTACGACGTAGGGCTGTGAGGATTCTCCCAGCCAAACAAATGGCCAGCACGGCTTTTGCAGGCAAAAAAAAGCAGAGGGATCTAGCGCAAGATCAGCCAGCCTGGGACACGAAGGACTCGGAGGCAAGGCTCTTTTGGTGTGAGTGGGACAATGACACGAAAAGTCCTACGGGAGCAGAAGCCGTGATGATGCCTGGCTTATACTGACTGCTACTACTACTAGTTTCAGCACGCTATGATACATGGAGATGTTGGAGAGAAGAAAAGAAACAAAACGAAACAAAAGCGGCCCAGATCGAGCTCGGCTGAACGAGGCTCTCCCCCGGTTGACGAGGGCCAGGCAGGACAGCTGAATGGTGCCTTTAGACGCCACAGACTCATCTCCCCTGCTCGTATTGGCGGCCGATCCAATCAGCAGCGGCATAGACGCGCGGGCAATAGAGCAAAGCTGCGCACTTGGACGAAAGAAGATGCCGCGCAGATGGAAAACCGCTGTGCAACGTTTGAATGGCCTGATTCCAAGGGGGTCCCTCTTTTCGCCAATCCCGCGCTCCAGGAAGCTTCAAGCGATAGAGACGTGAGTGGCTGCGAAGATGCCTTGGCCCCTCTGCCGACTCTCGACGACCCGCGCAAATGCAACCCTACCTTGGTTGACGGGCTGTCAATAAACGTGAAGCGGAATCGTATTGCGCTAGAGGGCAGGTCATTTCGAATCTTGCGCTGTCTAAAGTATAAAGAAGGCGACAAATTAACCCACTTTGCCTCGTTTATATTGCGTCTAGCCTGGCGGATGACCGCGGCACGGCTTGACTGCAACCTTTGCCCACCTTCTCTTTCCTGCCTCTTTCTCATGATCCCTGTTGATTATCATCGCCGCCTTGAGGGGGGACAGACGCGCACTTTTGCGAGCATTGTGCTTGTAATTGGTTGCTTGGGGCCAGGCATCGTCCCGTCTGCGGCATGGTAAACCCTGCGAACCACGGCAGAGGGAAATGAGCAGAGGAGGGCAATATGAAGAGAAAATTTGAAGCTAAAACACACGAGGCAAGATTTCTGTCAACGAACGATCCCGTGGCCCCCAAACTTGTTCTTTTTCTTTCTTCTACTGGACTAGGGTGAGCGGTTTTAGTTTTAACAAACGATGCAACAGAGCTTATTGATCGTTTTCCAACCCAGCGGAGAATGGGCTGGTGTTTGTTGCAATCTTACTTGTAGCGACATCCAGGATGCTTGTCGTGCCCCCCTCTAGTTCGTTCTCGCAAGAAACCCGGTCAGTTCTCATAATCCGCGCTAAGGAACCTTCCGATAGCCGCGATGGCGGGCTTTTGCGAATCGGCCGCTTGAGCTCTCTGCAGGACATGTGCGCGGTTCGGGCAGAGAAGCTTGCTACGTTGGCGTGGTATTGGATTGACACATGCTACGGAGTGCTACTTTGCATCTTGTGCCATCTTGTGCCATCTACTGCCTTTTGCGTAAAGAGGCATCCCGTGTGGATGTTTGTGATGGAGCACGTCGTATTAATCATTGTGATATAACAGACACCACTCATCGATCTTAATGGCCTATTCTTCCGTTTCTTACATGATATTCACTCCGTAGTAGAGGCAGGGAGTCATATGCCGACAAACTGCCACGTCGGACCGATCTCCACTCATTGTAGCTGCGAATTTTCTCTCTTCCATTAGACTAATCTCTCTGCGTTGCGTGGATAATTGGGGCACTCGCCCGAGGAGACAAGGGGCACCCATTTATTAATGTGATTGCCTTGGATTGTAACTGGCTGTGTTGGAGCCCCCCTCTTACCAATCGTTAGTCCTTTCTCTGAGAGCCATATCGTAATGAGCATACCTGAAGCACCGTCTTTTACTGTTTAGATGGCTAGAAACGGAAAGATATCACTTGCGGATCAAGGCTGCCGTTGTAGGAAGAATGATGCAGTCAATGCTTTTCAGTCGATGACGTCTTGCAGTAAAACATTTAGAAATGATAACTTGCTGTCTTATTCCAACTGGTAAGATGTCGTATATATATATGCTTAGCCATATGCTCCGCTCACTATCTTTCTATGTATAAACGTTCTATACTGCGCAATGAGCACTCTACGTGTAATTGTATGCCGTGTATGATTTTCATAACCAAAATTGCAGCCAAAGCTTTCGCAATATAAAGAAAACAGGAGACGCTAGACAGATTGTTGCTGCCATCCCTCTTTCGCCTGCATGATAATGAGTATGGCGTACATGTCTTATGCCAGGGTAAAGGGAAGTGAACATACTCTATTAAACCATCAAGGGCTGTGTAAGCTCTGGTGCTCCTGAATTTGCAGAGATGCGTATTATCGAGTATATCATTATGCAACTCTGTAAAGTAAATGCAACAAGAGCCGTGTTTCAATTTGAGTTTCCGTTGGGTATCTCGATGGGCGTGCCATTGGATGCGGGCTGCTTTTGGTATAAATGGTGTAACTTGATGTACTTGTAGACTGAATCAGGTATATCTTCCACTCTTTCTCCGTTTTGTATTTGAGCACGGACTCGTGTTGACTAGTCGTCTAGTTAGTACAAAAGAGGTGGCTGCAAGATCCTGAGGGGTTCCCTACAGATACTTCGTTGGTAATTGTTGGAACTACCCAAATCTTGTTATACTTCTTGAGAGGCTCTATCGCATCCTGTGTTCTGCATTGTGAGGGCCTGAGTCGCATTTTCGAGATTAGCGCTTGTTCAGACGAGTTTACGCCGGCGAGGCTTTGCTACCTTTCAACAACAAATGCTCCGTAGTACCCCAGCAGCACATCAATGTCAGCAGGGTCCCATATTTTGGGATCGGCCATTGTGACGGCGAGATCAGCCCCAATAAGCAGCATGACTTGCGCTCTCACGAAAGTGCCGTCTTGAGTCTCAATGCCGCCGAGCACATTGTTTACTTCGTGGTCGAAATGGCGGAGAACATCCACCGTCGGACTATAGAGAGGCTTGCCTGCTTCATCGAGGCGTACAGTCTCCCAGGGGTCTATTGTGATGGTGGCCGTTGAGTCTGTATCGACGGCCAGGCTACACACTATGGATAGCAGTGAGCGAGAGTTCGACTCTCTTTTTATCTTAATCTTAACCAATTATAAACCTACTTTGAATTCGGTGGTGGGCCGGTGCTAAAGATGCCTTCTGGTAGGCATCCGAGCAGGGCGACATGTAATTACCAACGATTTCGAAGCCGGGGTCACTCTGCCTTACATATTTCTCTGCCAATTCAAACATTTGCAAATCTACAGACTCGTTAGGGAGAGTCATCCATATCAGCGCCCAACTTACGAAGAGTCGTCACGGGCGAGAAGCTTCCGCAGGCGACGAGCACCAGCGGCACCTTGCCAGGCCGTGTCAAGCGACGCTTCAGGTTTTGCAGTGGGAACTTGTATCCGGGCGGTGATGCGATCGGCTCGGGAGGAGACATCGGGGCGCCGTTTGGTTGCGGGACAGACGCAAAGCTCGACGCCGAGGCCACCATGATTCGATGGGCCGCTTTACGGAGGACGGATGGCGTCGCGAAGGAAGAAGAAAGGAGAGGGTCGGGATCGTTTTCGGAGACCCGCGATGCTGGTGGTGATGTTGATGGTCGCGTGGGCAGCAGCAGGAATGGCTTGTCGGGTGTAAGAGGTTGCGACGACCACGGGAGTGGGATATTAGTGATAGATGCCTATCTGAGTGGCCCGGAAAAGCTGGGGAGTTTGCCGGTGCGGGCAGAACTAAGGCGCTGCCTCCCGCTAAAGACAGCGAGCTAGCCGAAGAAAGCTTCCCTAAGAGGAATCTGTTTCAGGAGGCTTGTCAACTATTGGGCGCTATTTAGGCAATTGGGCGCACTTGTGGCTGTTTCAAGCTGTGCAAAAGAAATAGTATCGAGTGCGATGAAGATGTTTCTGAGGTAAGTGCATCATTCGTGAGTTATTGATGGATCAAAGGGTGGCCAGGGCTGCATCACAAAAAGCGGCAATGGTGACGTCAGTCTCTATCAGCTGTATAGTCTCACATGTAGTACTTACAGTACTGTATCGTGAATCTCTTTGGTCGATCATTGTTTGTGTGCCATTGCGGCGTAAGCTGCTGATTTTACTTTTGGCATGAATCGTACTGAACATTGTTTAGCTCTCACTCTGCAAATTACAGTAAATGAGAAAAAGCAAATTTAACAAGGTAAAATGGAGAAGAAAAAAACGTGGGCTGAAAGGAAGAAGATTGCTGCTGACGTATTTGCTGAGATGGTGCATCCTTCAGCTGCCAGCAGATTACAGAAGCGCATTTCATTAATGCCAGAAAACTGATTCGAAAATGATTAAGACAATTTATAAATGGAAGCCAATAACTGGAGATGGCTTGCTGTTCGGGGGCTGTCTACGAGATATGAGCAGAATTCATTGTAGGAATTATTCCTTATAGAAGGCAAGCATTTCTCTGAGGCTGATATAACTTGGCAATATGAAGAAGCTACCCAAGCATCAAAATAGATGTCAATTTCTAGATTATCTGCTTAATTGTATCCGCTTCCAGATTTTCACAATATTCTGTTGGTTCATTTCCGCTGCTACTTCGATATCACATCTTCTAGAGGTATATTGAATTCAACGCCAGCATGCAGCTTATGCTCGTGACATACCATCTTATCTTATCTTGTGGAAACAGCGGAAGATCATTTCGATACCTAGTTAGTAGTTCGTGAATGTTAGAACTGTCTTATTTATCCAGCCGCACATCTGAAGCATAGTGTAATAGTCTTTACCTGTCCTTGCTGGCATTCATGAAGTAGGTCTGGTTCTGCGACGTAGCGGCGGCAAACCGAGCGATACCATTGGCTCGCCGTGGTGTGGGAATTGCCCTGCGTCCAATCAGATACGCCTCTTTGTTCCAGGAAAACCCCTTGCAGGATCTGAAACAGACTCCAGCCACGAGCTTATAGACAGGAGAGAACTGTAGTGCCACTGTACGAAGTACTTAATGCAAAGAGGCTGTGTCGTCTTATAAACGAAAACTGACAGGTATCGACTTGGTAACAATATATTTTATATACTGTGCGCCCTGTCGTTTTGCTATTAGCCTAAGCTAAGAAATGAGAGGAAACTTCATGTTTCTTTGATTCCTTCAGCAACACGCCAAGGGTAGCGGTTTAAGTTGGCAGCTCGAACGGATTAAAAGCACGTGTATCTGTATCATTACATCTGCCCGGCATTTAGAGTTACAAAACGCCACCCGCCATTCCATGTACCGGCTACCTACCCCTCCATCGATACTCCATAACTCCATAATCGTACGGCCAACACGCAAACTCTCGGGCTCCATTCTTGACAGCACTCTACGCCCAAAAGAGTCGTTTTGCTGTTGGCTGCTGTCCAACGACGAACACCTTTGCCGAAATTAGTGTCGGCTGGTCCTTGGCTGTCGCGCGACTGAGACCTGCAGAGGAGCTGCCACCAAGAGTCGGGCTTTGCCCGCAGCGCTGGACCTCTGTAGCTGCGCAGTTGCTCGTCTGATTTGACCTGAGAGGCGAGCTGAGTGAAGGCGCCTGCGACTTGGAAAGGGCGAAAGATGAGGATCGCGTGCCTTCAGTTTGCGCCGCATGTTGCAGATGTGGAAAACAACCTCAGCAAGGCGGACGAGATCCTGAACCAGGCCGACGCGGAGGACCTGGAGGTAGACCTTTTGGTGCTCCCCGAGCTGGCCTTTACTGGTACGCCCACATCGGTTTCCACCGTACTCTGCATTTGCTCTGTGGGTTCTTCTAACTTACATATCTCAGGCTACAACTTCAAGTCCCTGTCCCATATATCCCCCTATCTCGAAGAATGCAGCACGGGGATCAGCTCGCTCTGGGCTCGGAACACGGCCCTCAAGCACGACTGCACTGTCGTCGTTGGCTACCCCGAAAAGGTAGATCCGGCGCTCAACTGGCCCACGGACCCCCAGTATTACAACTCTGCCATCACTGTCAACGGCGATGGCGAGACGGTGGCCAACTATCGCAAAGCGCATCTCTATTACACCGATGAGACTTGGGCTTTGGAGGGCCCCCATGGTTTCCTTGGACAGCGAATCCCTGGCCTGGGCCAAACCGCCATGGGGATTTGCATGGATTTAAAGTGGGTTGCTTCATAGGACAGAGATGACCCTTTCTCTACGTATTCTCATAACTAAACTGACGGATCTTAGCCCTTATAAGTTTGAAGCTCCATGGAACAAGTTTGAATTCGGGCAGCATGTCTTGGATAGTGGCGCTCGACTCGTTATAGTTCCCATGGCGTGGCTCACTAATGACGAGCAGCAGGAATTCTTGAGCGCTCTTCAAGATCCCGACACTATGAGTTTACTGTACTGGGTATCACGTCTTGAGCCGCTGATTCGTGCGCGGTCGAACCAAGAAGTCATTGTCGTCTTTGCCAACCGTTGTGGTACAGAGGGTGAAACGACGTACGTCGGTACTAGTGCTGTGATTGGCATACAGTCTGGTGAAATTTATGTCTATGGCATAATGGCTCGTGGGGAGACGGGCCTTTTAGTGGTTGATACGGACTCTGAGCCGTACGCAAAATTGGCATATCAGCCGCTTCAGCCAGTCGTCCGATCCGATAACGACGGCTCGCCCGAGTTGGAAGCAAGCTTACGCAACAATACAGCGCAGTTTAATGACTCTCAAGATCCAGCTTGGCAGAGTCCTGAAAGGCCAAAAGATCGTATCCCCGATTCTGCCCATCAGCGAGAAGACGACTTACACGCGTCGTACGGGAATGTAACGAATAACGTCAACGAGCGAAAACATCAGCAACATTCAAAATATGAAGAGGAGCATGGTTACCACAGATCAAATAAACCCCAGACCAACCATGTACAGCGAGTACCAAGTCCTAAGCTGAACATTGAATCTTTACAGCTGGATATTCCGCCCGACCAATACATGCTCCGACGATACCTTGAGTCAGAATCTCCGATATCACATGTAGACACATTTAACTTTTCGATACATTCCGGGTTAGCATCCCCAGAGCCATTTCGAGGATCAAGGAAAGATCAGGACGACTATGTAGCATTTTACCCTGACAATATGGAAGATGACAAACGATTCAGCATGCGATCTGACGTCTCTGTCTGGAATAACCAATCAGGTCGACCTCGCCAAGCCTCCGTTTCAATGGTAGCCCCTTCTGGATTATCACATGTAGCAACTCATGAGCGATCCAGGAATATTGAGATTGCGAAAAATAGCAGATTGCAAGGGGGCAACAAGTCGAGGACCAAAGCTCATAGCCAGCGGCGATCATCTGACTGGAACAGCCGGCTTGGTAGTGAATATGGGCAGCCGATATCGCGACAATCATCCCTATATCATCTTCAAGAACACTACAACCAAGGCCAGAATGATGAAATGGCAAGAAGCTACTCGAGTAGTGCTGTGTTACCGCTCCATCTCTTACAGTCTCACACGGCATCACAAGCCACTCTAGACGAAGTTGGGAGAGGCCGGCGACGTTCTTCTCATCAACATCCAAAAGATAGACGGCGAGGGTCACGAAGCACGCAAATATCTCAGAACCAACCAATCGATCTTTCGCAATTCACTCTCATCGAGGAATATCCGTCTGAAAGCTGTCCTGTGCATGGAAGCTGTCCTGCGTCTGGAACTAGGCATCAGAATCATTCAAGGGCTAGGGGTCGGTCAGGAAATCGCTCGCAGCCTGTACTAGAGGCGCAGCCTGTTGGGAAGCAGTCTAAACGGCGCATGTCGTCGCAAAATGAGAACCAGAGGGGTGAATACGGCTTACCATATCGGCCCATCCATTCAACAAGACCTGAATTAGAACATTTGACCAGAGAGAGAAGGAGAGATGAGAGGGAGAATAATGCGGAGCATACTACCAATCTTGTTTCTGGCCCAAAGACACCTACCGCTATGATGCTGATACCCGATTTAGAACTACCTGATGGCCTTGAGAAGACTTTCTCACTGCTGAAATGTGTGGAAAAGGCGCCAGAGCACATTGTGAGACGGCGTGTGAGCTCATTTTGGTAAAGATTTTACTTTTCTAGCTAGCGGCTGGAACCAATTGTTTCAATTTGATTGTATTTAGCGAGTATTGTGGCTGTATAGAACGGTCTTTCTATCTAATAGACAAAGAACAGATGGCATGGACACTCTGCCTGTAATGAATGAATTGATACCTATCTGAAGAAAACGTTTCTGGCGACATGCTGCTGTGAAAGAGTCAACCACGGCGTAATTCAAACAGTTCAACGAGCAAGCTTCGGAGTAGACCTCAAAAGCGAGGTCACGAGGCTGCAGCTACATGCAGTTGTTTAGCTGTGCATAAGCGAAGAGAATGGTTATCTATTCCACGTCCACTCGCCGACTTCTGATCACGATAGACTCTAACGATAGAGAAAGTATGAAGCTCGAAATATAGCACCTGCGTAGTTGAAATTAAGTATGTAATAGAAATTGGTGTTGATAGAGGGCCATGGTGGTGTTATGGGAATTTCTGCATCTTGGCTTTCGCACGACAGCGTCTCAACTTCTCGTCCCTTACTCCTTCTTGGCTTGGGAGAGATTCGTTCGGCATACCGTAAACGGATTTGCGAGGCGGTCCAGATGTATGTGAAGAGGGGAAGCATTATAGTCAAAGAAAAACATGCGTTTATTGATTTGGTTACTTTAATCTGAGTTTACATTGGGTAGACAGATATAGATGGAGTTCTCGATAGGAGTTTAAAAGCTCGGTTGACTGACAGTGCATTGCTGTCTTTGCTAGCAATATATTGTTAGGATAGAATCAAATGTCATGGAATAAAAGGTACTGCTCACTTATTACACTTTGTCTAGGGCTGTTTCCTTTAGTGTTTGATGATAACGAAGTCGACTCAATGGTAGTTGGTCATCACTTGAGTTCAGCGCCTACCTGCGTATAGCGGCTCATTTCATCTACACCACGCCATCATCAACTGGGATACTAGCGCAGTATCTAATTGGCTCCAGCATCGATGTAGAAGAACATATGGTGAGATGTTACAGTTATTAAGCGGCTACATATTCACATATCACAGCTTCCCCCCTTTCCCGAGCGGGATTTCCAGAGCGGTTAGAACAGTCGAAGAGAGAAAGAGGCCTTTTTCTTCCTCTTCTGTATCATCTCCGAACAACAAGTGTTCGACTAACATCAATAAAGCGTGATCAAGGTGATAGCTGTAACATCATAAGGCGGCGCTTGGGGGCGGTTATGGGCATGAAGTGTGAAGAAACGTGACGAACTTTGCAGCGCGCAAGGAGCAAGGATACAACTAGTGTATGCATTGCCGAGTATGTCAGTTGCATGTCAATTTATCCACATAGGCTAGGTTGTA
This sequence comes from Trichoderma hamatum GD12, assembly GCA_000331835.2. NCBI lineage: Eukaryota > Fungi > Ascomycota > Sordariomycetes > Hypocreales > Hypocreaceae > Trichoderma > Trichoderma hamatum. Next base: position 255,320 of record KQ479131.1, read on the forward strand.
TGAGCTGCGGCGATTTTGTCAAAGGAGATGTAAGTATTCGTACGAGTATGTACATGTATTCACGGTACATGTACTTGTGTGTGAACAGCCACCAACAAGCGGCATTTCCGAGTGCCTCGCGCTAACGGCAAATATATTTACACGGCACGGCCGTCATCCGGCGATGGAATCAGAGAACGTGAAAACGCCTGTAGTGATTGAAATGGTATACAAGCAGGACTTTTGCACGCAAAATGCATGTTGGCCCAAGGCTGATGCAAATGGGCGGAGAATCTTGGCCCCCACAGATGGAGTAGAGCATGAAAAGAGGAGACGCAGAGGGTAGCAATAAGGCTTCCTCCTGCAGCAAGGGCAGAGAAGAAGAGAGAGCCTTTGCATGCGTGTACCTACATGAACTGATGTAGTGTATGTACCGTATGGTGGATGACGTGAGGACGCTGGGAATTACTAGATGTTGGTGTTGGTAGTACCGTCAGCTTGAGGAATGGATACGAGGGACGGTGTGATGACCAGTATGGGCCAACAGCTTTAGACGCATCTCGGCCCTGTTTACGGGCGGGGAGAGCAAATAAAGAGAGACAATTTTTCATTTTTCATTACGGAACGCAGCATGCTCCTCCGCCCAAGCAGCTCTAATAAGTCGACAACAACGGCCAGCGGCCACCCAGAGAGTCGAATTAAGCGCCCGGGTCCCAGCGAGCTGCCAATCGGAGGGCCGCAGCGGTGATGCAATGTGAAATGTGAGCAGGGATCCCTGCAGAGGCTTGACGCCACGCAGGGGATCCCGCCTTTTAGTGGCGAGATGTGCCCTTGTCTCTGCGGAAACTGGCCAGCAGCAGCCTGCCTTTGCCTGTACGGCATCACAGCTCGCAGCTTATAGCATCCTGCAGCAGCTGTGGCCTCCTTGGGGGGTGGTGCAACTGGAACGGGTAAGGGATGGGCGCAGAGCTGCCGTACACAGCTCGGGGCGGGCTCGAGGCCTCCCCGAAAGAGACGTGATATGCGGCCTGGCCTGGCCTGGCCTTGGCGTGCATGCTCGCCATGGATGGGCCATGGATGGGACGAAGCAGATTGGATTGAGCGGCGAGATGGCGGGCGAGCCGCACGTCCACTTGGGGTGGAGAATGTGACCAGCACAAGATACAGTACAGCACTAGTAATTGCTCTCTCCGGATTAGGACCTCCCATGTCCTTTCTTCTGAGGAAGCACCTGAGATGCGACTCTGCATCTTCATCACATCTGCCATCCAACAATCACTCGGCAGACTCCTGGTCGCTTGGCTTCACAGACGGGCGCGTCTCCCGGCGCTGATATATCACTCTCGATTAGCCCTCAGATTGGGAATGCCTCTCGCCTCCTGCTCGTGAACATTCAGCAACAAAGGCGTGGCATGTAGCACAGGCCGGCACTGTGTCTTGCTACAGCTCCTTCACTCCAATCCCACGCTCGCTATTCCAAACCCCCCAAAGCTCTCTTACTCTATCAGTAAAGAGGAGATCGACTCGAAAAACAATGCTACGCCTCCTGACAAGCTTCGCAGCCGTTGGCGCCGTGCTGCCGGCGGCTGAGGCCATCATCGTTGCGCCAAGCTCGCCGTGCTCGGTCAACTGCGGTAATGTCCTGGACGCGACGACCCCCGCCGACGTTGTCTGCAGGCCAGACGAGTATACCGGCGGCTATGATAATGGAGCTGGCACGGTGTTCCAGGGCTGTGTCCAGTGTGAGCTGAATAGCGGGTATGCCTCTGACAACAATTATACCGACAATATGGCGGCGCTATGTATGTATCTTGCTTGCTTTCCACCTATATGCCTTTGGTCTCAAGTCATCCGTACCATGTCATGCCGATAGTTGTAAGCAGGAGTTCTAATGTTGGTTACTCTTAGATAACCTGCGGTATGCCGTATCATACTGCGTCTTCAATGAACCGAAGCATGATGGTTATATCAACAACCCATGTACTACGAGGTAAGTAGCAGCGTCTTGAGGGTGTCGTGTATCATGTGTATTTACGTACGGCGGCTGACATTGTGATATTTAGCAAAGCCTGTGGCGTCTTCGCCGAAGCTATTGCATACCATAACTTATCAACCAAGTATGACGACTTTGGCTACTGCGATGTATGGCCCACGGGCGACACCATCGACTACCTCGGCTGCATACAGTGCCTTCAAGTAAATGATATTTATTTGGCAAATTGTGTGATGCCCTCCCAGATCCTAAGCCCGACGACGACGACGATGGTGATCTTTGCTAACACGTCATATAGTTGTTACCGCTCTCGAGGCTGGATGTCAGCAGAAGCCAGCTGCTGGAGATAAGCTGGGACTCCAAGGCAATCTCTTCTCAAACAACGTCGTCAACATCACTACTCCTACACAAACACCGGAGGTAGACCCCGCCTGGTTCGATCATGGCCCTCTGACTCTGGGTGGAAAAGTTGGCATCGCCGTAGGAGGATTTATTTTCCTGCTGATCCTCGCTGGTGTAGCCATCATCTGCAATGGCAGGAGACGAAGAAAGGCGTTCCTCAGGGAGTTGCAGGCCAATATGCCACAGATGTCTTCTAACCATGGTGGTTGGCCATCGATGCCTATGGGCCATGACACTGGCGAGACACCCATTAGCCAGCGTCCTCTCCGCAACTGGGATGACTCTCCCGTGACCATCAACACCGAGAAGAACTTCCCTCGATACTTCTCACCCTACTCTTCTCAATACAACAGTCCTGTCAGTGCGACGGACGTGAATCACATGCCGTGGCCAGAACCAGCTTTGGGCTCTCCTCGCGCGCTGCGGGAGATTGGTCTCGCTCTTGGCTCGGCAGTTGATGTCAATAATACAGTTAATAATGGAGGCAACGAGCGATGGCCCTTGTCGCCCGAGGACAAGGGCAAGATGAAGGACGAGTCATACGAAATGCAGCACGTCGACAGTGCTGGGGGCAGCGTCGCTCCAGACAAGCGGGCTCTCCAAGTTGAAACTCCAATTCTGGGGCACCCAGGCTACGGGAGAAGCTCTGATAGCCCGCCAAGACAATACGATGTGAATGGGCCCTCTGCATGAGAGGAGGTGTCCATATGGCCAGATAATGTTCACGATTTATGAATATGTCGATGGGTTTGCGGAGGCGGTTGATACCTTACCGTTTTGTTCTTTTCCCCCGTGGTGTTTGGGAGTGATTTATAACACACATGTATATATATATACGTCTTTTGTTGATATTGTAGCGCGGCGAGCGCAGTTTATGGTGGAAAACCGGACGGACATATGGGAGGGAGGATGCTGGGGATACCCAAACGCGCCTTGATGGTGCCTGTTTCTTTGAATACCTATACAAGACCAGTACATTGAATATACTGAAATACCACTATACGGAATATACAATACTCGTATATATTCGAAACTTTCTTGTATGATTGATCGAAGCGTCAGGATAGTGCTGTAGACTGTCGGATAAAGTACGGAATACTGGCAGCTGCCTCTTGCACTCCTACGATGGCTTAGGTAATCTAACGGACCGTTTGACAAGTCTGTGGATGGTGTGGCTGGTGCACTGAAGCGTGGCTGGTGCACATGCACGCTTATCTATATACAGGCTAGCAGCCAATTGGCGCCACACTCTGCATGCAAAGTTTCTGCCCCACACAGCGAAAGAAAAAAAAAATTGGAAGCTCGAACCGGTGGTAGAACTAGAAAAAAAATCCATCACGAGTGCAAGCGCGCCAGTCTCGCCTTCGTCGTTTGGAACCACCAGCCCTTTCACCTTCCAATTTATTTCCAGGCTCTCGGATACTCGGCTGATTAATTCGAAAAGAGACTGTCAAAATGGTTTCCGAAGTCGTGAACAAGAAGAAGGAGCAGGCGCAGGAGGAGCACATCATCAAGCCCCAGGCCACCACTCCTTCCGTCGACACCAGCGAGTGGCCGCTGCTCCTCAAGAACTATGACAAGCGTAAGTGAATGCTCTTTCGTGGTCTTTGGTACATTGAAGGAAGAATTGTAGCGCTCAATTGAGTGCGGAGAGGGTGTCAAAGCGACATTGGAATGAGGAGGAGGAGGGAACAAGACACAAAATTATGGCATCCAGACTCGAGCCTTCTGCTGACCTCGTTTTTCTCTTTCCAGTTCTTGTGCGAACCGGCCACTTCACCCCCATCCCCAATGGATCTGCTCCCTTGAAGCGTGACATCAAGTCCTACATCAGCTCTGGTGTCATCAACCTGGACAAGCCCTCCAACCCTTCCAGTCACGAGGTTGTGTCCTGGGTTAAGCGAATTCTTCGGTTCGTGCTCGCCTACAGTCTTATCTGAACTGATTGGAATCCCAATCGCAATGTTGAAATTGAATCATTGAGCTAACAAATGCCATGTGCGGCGCGCAACCATTAGCGCTGAGAAGACCGGTCACAGCGGTACCCTCGACCCCAAGGTCACAGGATGTCTGATTGTCTGTATCGACCGAGCGACTCGACTGGTCAAGTCCCAGCAGGGAGCCGGAAAGGAGTACGTTGCCATCATTCGTCTCCATGACAAGCTGCCTGGCGGCCAGGCTCAATTCGCCCGCGCCCTCGAGACCCTCACCGGTGCCCTGTTCCAGCGCCCGCCTCTGATTTCCGCCGTCAAGCGACAGCTCCGTATCCGAACCATCCACGAGAGCAAGCTGATTGAGTTTGACAATGACCGCCACCTGGGTGTCTTCTGGGTGAGCTGCGAGGCTGGTACCTACATCCGAACCCTGTGTGTGCACTTGGGTCTGCTGCTCGGTGTTGGTGCCCACATGCAGGAGCTCCGTCGTGTTCGCAGTGGTGCCATGGACGAGACCAAGCACCTCGTTACCCTGCACGATGTTCTGGATGCCCAGTGGACCATGGACAACACCCGGGATGAGTCTTACCTCCGCAGAGTCATTGCACCCCTCGAGACTCTGCTCACTGGCTACAAGCGTCTTGTTGTCAAGGACAGCGCTGTCAACGCTGTCTGCTACGGTGCTAAGCTTATGCTGCCCGGTCTCCTGCGTTATGGTATGTAACTACTTGGCAAAAGCCTTTAAACCTTGAGTTATCCTTGAAGGGCCTGCCGCTAACAGTTGTTTTTTCCCTACAGAATCTGGTATTGAGCACCACGAGGAGGTTGTCTTGATGACCACCAAGGGTGAGGCTATTGCCATTGGAATCGCCCAGATGTCTACGGTGGAGATGTCTACCTGCGACCACGGTGTCGTCGCAAAGGTCAAGCGTTGTATCATGGAGCGTGACCTCTACCCCCGACGATGGGGCCTCGGACCTGTCGCCCAGGAGAAGAAGAAGCTCAAGGCTGATGGCAAGCTCGACAAGTTTGGCCGACCCAACGATGCTACTCCCGCCAAGTGGACCTCCGACTACAAGGATTTCAGCGTGTCAGATACCTCTGCCGCCGCCGCGGCTGCTGCTCCTGCCACCACTTCCATCCCTGTCCTGCCCTCCACGCCCTCCAAGGAGGCCGATACCAGCATGAACGATGCAGAGACCCCTGCTGCTGATGAGGACAAGAAGAAGCGAAAGAAGCACGAGGGAGAGACCGCTGAGGAGAAGGCTGAGCGGAAACGACGGAAGGCCGAGAAGAAGGCTGCCAAGGCAGCAAAGAAGGGAGGCAAAGACGATGAGGACAGCGATTAAAAGTAAAAAAAGAGTGGGGAATTAAGACTGAGGATTCTTTTTCAACGTGAAGTTTCCTGGCGCGGGAGTCTTTTGTCGATATGGAAATGGTCGTGCCTTGTACCTTTCTCTTTTTCTAGTTACCCACAAGTGGTTCTTTGGTAATCGGCGTTTATAGGTATCAATTCAAACATGATTATTCTTACTAAACAAACCGTGTTGTGATGTGTTGTCTTGCAAAGCGCTCGGGGTGACGCCGCAATTGGGAGCATGCCCGCTGCTCGGCTGAAGCTGGGCTTGGGGTTATAAGCAATAGGATCGTCTTTCAGCGCCTGCATGGAGCGCTCCGAGGCAGAAAACAGGCGACGGTCGGTTGCATCGCACCACCGATCTGGCGGTAAGTAATATAAGGGCGGCAAAATATCTGGACCTGACATTTCTGCCTTCCGGCTGTATGGCTCGTGCAGGTGGGATAAACCGATTTTGAGCCGCTCAAGGCGCTTGTTGTATGTTGGTTTGCGGTGGAGTACCGGCATCGTGAACAAGCACCAAGTCCGATAAACTCACGACTAAAAGTGATAATGCAATAGCTACTGTAGTATGTGATCTACTGATCGGCCAGCGTTGGCCACTGTAGCAGATTCAGTGCCTGGCAGTAGCATTAAAACACTGGCCGAATTGGAAGCCTCGATTGGGCGGCTCACGTGGAGCTGCTAAGCGCCGAACACTTCCAGGGCCTATCATCACACCTTGAAGCCTGCATCTGCATCTCCCGCTTCCTTGGTCGTGCCGCTTGCTGCGATTCGCTAGGCGCTCACATGCTAAAGAAGCACTAGTTTCTACGAGTTTCTACGTTTGCCGCTTCTAATTGGGCCGTGACGACGAAGCGGAACACCTGTTTGGTGAGGATCTTGGCCGCAGGCACGAGCAAAGCTTCCCGATGCGATGATGGGATGAACAGGGATGCAAGGGGCTGGGCAGCGATGATTGCCGGCCAAGGGAGAGAAACAAAGCTTGGCTGCGCCGCCGCCGCATAACTAGTGTTATGGCGAAAGATATGCCCAAGCGCCATGCAAGAAGAGAGAGAGAGAGAGAGCTTGCTCATGCGTGTGATATGGGGAGCTGAGTCGGAAGCGAGGGTGTATAGCAATGGGCGGCAAGCCACCGTCACTACCGTGATGTTGCATGGCATATTGCCGCCGTCACGATAGTCTCGTCACCGGCGCCTTGGGGAGCAAGAAGCTTAAACCGCCATGGACCAGGATATTATGGGCGGTGTCTGCCCCTTCATCTTGACTTGCGTGTGATTGTTTCATTCGACTTTCCTTTCTTCTCTCGTTATATACTCTCGTTACAGCCTTATTTGCAGATACTTCTGCTACCATCTTTATCTACATTGCTCTCTCCTATTGGTGTTGTGGCTTACGGCTTCATTTACGGCGTGGATACTATTACTACCTGAAAAAGGCGATATTGTCTTACCTTTCAATTACCGTTGAGAGGCGATGCAATAGTGTGTCCATCTAAAATAAGGAGTCTTGGCAAATTTTTTACTTTCATTCGCTACCTTTCTGCTGGGTCACTCTTTTGATAGCATTTATTCTTTTGCAACACGCACTCGACTCTTCCTTCACCAACATCCGGTCCGAGTCCTATCATTCATTTCAAGATACCGGCGCCATTCATATCAGACACGATGGGTTACATATCGATTCGTCGTGGAGTTCTTTCTCTATTCATCGTTACTTCTTCATTGACGCAAGCCCTGAGAGTCTCGCCAAATTCACCATGCACAAGCGTCTGCACCGACTCCAACATCTCACAAACGGATCCAAACTTCTTCGACGAGCAGTGGAAAGATGTTGTCTGCACCGACACAGCCTTCGATAGTACACCAAAGGGGAAAAAGTTGGAGAGCTGCTTCACCTGCTTACAGAATAGCACTTACACCCATGGCAGTGAGAGTGATCAGGATTGGTTCCTGTGTAAGTTCCCATCACTACAAATTCTGTCTTATAGCTGTGGCTTACAAGTAATATAGATAACCTACGGTACTCTGCCAGCTACTGCATGTTTGGCTATCCCAACAGCACCGGCTTCGACTCGGGCCCTTGCACCACAACGGTGGGGTGCGGAAGCCTCTCTGATGCCCTCGAGCTAAGCATTAAGAATCCGACGAACTTGACACCATATGATTATTGTGATGTCAATAAGGGTGCTATCACCAGCAATCAAGTTCAGGGATGCCTACAGTGTATCCAAGCTGATGGGGAGCACGATTATATGTCCAACTGTACGTGTTATAAGTCTATCTATCTATCCACATCGACCCTCTTTATGTATTACTAACTCCGAGCATTAGTTATTCTTGCTCTACAAGGAGCTTGCCAAGCGAAGCCCGCTTCAGACTCCGTCTTAGTTCTGAACAAGCCCCTCTTTGGCAATGATACTGTCCAAGTTGTTACTCCGTCAGCATCTCCCGACAGCAATGGGCCTACAATTTCCAGCTCAACAATCGTGGGCATAGTCGTTGGCGCTGTTGTCCTATTGGCTTTGATTGCAGGCTTCACTTTTGTGTGCATTCGTAAGCGTAAAAATCGTGCCAAGGAGCAAGATCGCGCCTCTGGCTACTCTTTCCGCTGCCAAACTAGAGTGACGCCCGTCACCCCTAGGTTTCCAGAAAATGCCCATACCGATGATAACTTCAATGTCAACGAGAAGGCGCATGTCATGGTCACCAATGGTGTTCCCATCGGCGCAAACGCGTACCCTCAGGCTCAATATCCCTGGAATAGTCAGAGCTCATTAAACGTCACCATCAGCCGACAAGATAGTGCGATAATGAGACCCAGTGTCATAACTAGCTTGCCGGCACCTCCTTCCGCACACATCTCTCCTCGGATTTCCTCTCCTGATGATTACTCGACTCCGGCTTCCGCTGTTTCGACTCGATCCAGTGCTCCTCTACTTGCCAACCCACAGCGTGGATACTCTCCATCTCCCAACTTGGCCCAGTCTAGCTGGTCACTAAGTCCAAGGCCAAACCGTCTTGATAAAAGATGGGAAGACGAGAGCCAAGGATTCGGCAATGCGCTTGGGCTTATTAGCAAGAAGAAGAGCCAGGCGAACATGGGCAGCCCTGTCCAGAGCGAGGTTATTCAGACATCATTCCCACCACCACCCACGAGTACGAGATAAGTCGAGGCGGCTCATCAGCCATGTATTTTAGCGATATCTATCAAAGTTTCTTAGGACTGGTTCCTTGTTTTTTGTAAAATGGGTCTAATGGGAAGGGGAAACGGCGGAGCATGCATGGGAGGGTTTGGGTCTGTATTAGTGATATCCACAATGAATTATGATAAGATTGTTTCAAGGTTACTATCATTATCGCAATGAGCTCATCGTGAATAGCCAAGCAACCATTCGCATTAAAATTCCATATATATAAACGCTGAACCACAAAATCTACCGACATATCAATCCATGTCATGCCATTATCGTCCCGATCCTCTTACCCACCATGCTGTATACAACTCCAAAAAGACTTGAGATGAAAAACACGCTTGCCATATATCCCTACTACCCCAGCCGAGACGGAAAAAAGAAGTATGAAATCGGCTATTTCGCACCAATGTGCATAAACAAAAGGGGGCATCTTACTATACATATCTTGAGGGGAAAAGGCACAAAATGCAAATGACCACATGAAGCTTCACTAGGACAGTGATGTGATCCCAGTCGAATTCGACTGCAACAGTAGAAACAAAGAGAAGGCTCCCAGCTCCCATACGACAAATCCAATCCGTGGGTATCTGACAGTTGCCGATGACGCCTTTCGCACACTTCTCTCCCTCTCTTTCACATGCGGAAAAATGAATGTCCAAAAAAAAAGAAAGAACTCAAGCAAGACTGAAAAAAACTTGCAAAGTTCGAAAAGGGAAATCGAAAGTCGCTTTTGTTAAGGAAAGCTGTGGATGAAAAGATGCCTTTATTACCATAATTGAAAAAAATGTTGCAAAATTTTGTGTGAATTTGTGTGACTCCAATCGACAGCCCAAAACAACCAGTATTGCCTTCTTTCCCTCCTCTCAATACCAGAAGAATTTTTTCTTCTTCTGTTTTTCCATTCATATGCCGCTTTCATCCATAGGCGTTCCTCCTCTGCTCATTATTTCGCTTTGTAACCTCCCGTTTTGTGATTTGAACCATGTCGTGCCCTCCTCCATCTCTTGGCGCATTGCTCTAAGTTCTTGTAATAGAATATCGGCATCGCTCATAACGCGTTTGTGTGGGTCTGCATCCACGATGCCCTCTTTGGCTATCTCGTCGTCAATCTCCATGGATCGCTTTCTTTTATTGTTAAGGGTGAGCGCGTTATCCGAGAAGTTGCGGTCGCCGAAAGATTTAAAAGCCAGAGGGCTTTGCGGCCGCACCGACGCCGCGCTGGTGATTGATGCTCGTCGAATCAACGAACTTGCTCTGCTGCTCGTATCCTTCTTCAAACCACGACGAATTTCGTCTGCCATAGACTCTGGTAAAGCAGTCCCATCAGGCATCTGCACAATACCCATGGCCTTCAACCGCCAACGCTCAGACACTTTGCTGGCCCGTGATTTCTCTGGTGGAGAGCTGTCGCCTGATATAGAAGGTAGGGCACGTTGAAATCGACCCGGTTTTTCTCCCATAAGCTTCTCGCGCAAAGCTCGTGTTTTTGAACCACCTTCGATGCTCATCATTGACCCAGCAACTGATCCAGAACGAGACCGCATTCCTTGGCTCCCGTTAATTGATGGGGTAGGCGACATCCGTCTATATTCGTTGCGGAAAATTGCTGAAACGGCTCTTCGTTCGTTTGTGACCCCAGATAAAACACCAGATGCAAGGAGAGCTTCCTCTGCCTTCCTCTTGTTTCGTTGGTTATTCCGTATTATAGCTGCTAGCTCATCTGGGCGATTAAGAGCGGCCAACTCAGCTTTTTGAGTAGCGATCCGTTGAGCAGTTTCCTGTTCTTCTCTAATCTGTGCCGCTCTTTGAGCTTCACGAAAGGCTCGGAATTGCTCGCGTCCGCTTCGGCGAAGTTGCCTTAGACGTTTTTCCCGGGCATTCTTCTTCCACCGGTAAAAATATTTCAAGGAAAGGTTATATATCCGGAATCTCTTAGCTTCCGCATTATCATGCTCCTCTTTCTCTCTCCGTATCCTTTCTTTCTCATCCCTCTGAAACTTGTCGAATACACCCCGGACGATGCTTTCCACCATGAAAGCTTCGAATTCATTCATCAGCCCCTTATCTCCATTCACAAACCATTTCGTTAAATCGCCTAGTGGGTCTCGTGGAGGGCTCGCAATTGTCGGGATAGGCGCAGGGGGTAGGGTAGGTTTGGAGAAGAAAATGGGGGGCGTCGAAGTAGGGGTAGTGCTGTGAGCAGAGTCCCCAATTTGAGGAGTCGTTGGGGATTTGAACTCGGGGAAGCCCGCTGAAGATGGCTGCGAAGTTCCAGGCTGTAGCTGGAAGGGTGACTCAACAGCCTTCTTGTTCTCTGATCCCAATAAAGAGCCAGAAAATGATGAGCTCAACGACCCTCCTTTAGCTTCTTGATTGCCAAGCAGATTTGGTGAAGTACTCAAGGTACCCCCAGTTTGAGGGAACGACAATGGCGTAGAGTTGGTTATTGGCTTAAACGGTTCCTGCGCGGTTATCGAAGGTTTTGAGTTTAAACCAGGGGGCAATATGCTGCTGCTTGTTCCTGTCAAAGCAGAGAAAGCTGGGAATCCCGGCACAGCTGTAGATGTCGTCGGTTTGTCCGTACTTGGCGGAGTAAGCGCCGGCTTTGGAGAATCAAATAAGCTGGGCTTTGCCTGACTTGAATTTCCCTGGGCGGCATCCGTAGCTGGAGGAAACATAGATAATTTGTTTCCTTCCGATGGCTGAGTGTTAGAAGCAAAGGGCCCTGTCAGGGAGGGCTTTGACTCCCCAAGCGTACCAAATGATATCTTTGGTGTAGGGGTGATTCCATTCACAGGCATAGGTGAAGAGGATGAAAAGAAACCAGATGACTGAGTTTGCGGCTGAGAAAATGGTTTGTTCTGTGGGTCTTGAAAACTCGTAGAGGGCGCTGTTGTTGCTTGTGTAAATGGACTATTGGCCGTACTTCCTCCAAATGGTGATGGGAGTGGTGGCGGTGGCATAGATTTCTCTAACGCATTACTTGGCGTAACAGCGGGTGCGAAAGGATTGGTTGTCGCAGGTGTGTTGCTAGTGGAGAAGGCGGGTGGGATAGAGCTTGATGCTGAATTATTGCCAAAGGGTGTCGAAGCTGGTGAAAAGGGGCTCGCAAAAGGAGTAGATTTTTGCCCTCCCGGTACCCCGAATACACTGGGAGTTTGTTCTGAAGCTAGACCGGAATTAGTGAATTGAAATGGTAAACAAGACGCGTAAAGGTGGTTGGCGTTGATATATCGGGCAAGGAAAGAAATCTCTACCTTGAGGTGCGGTGGCCAAGTTAGCCCCAGGACCACACGCAATCTGGTTGAACGCAGGGAAAGCCGTTGAAGGTTGTGTTGCCGTCATTTGAGATTGGGTTGGTGCTGAATCTGGTACGAAAAGAGATCCTTCATTCTGTAAGAAGCTACCGGACCCCAAATGTGAAGATGTTGCTGCGTCCTCGGAGATTGTTGTATGGATAACATCCGGTAGTGGCCGACTTCCTCTCTTCTTTTCCACAAGAGATTGCGAAAACTGATGGGTTAGGCGGGGGTGTAATAGTGGTTCTCTGTTATTCAAGACCAGACGCTGTTGCGAAACATCCATAGGGGCTTGTTGATCTGGGATCACGTCGATGCCATGAAGTTTCGCAAAGTCGATGGCTTCTTCAACTGTGTCGAAACGAAGGAACTTGTTCAATGAGGCAGCTGTCAAATCGTTTGATGGGTCTTTGGGCCTGGCCAATGCTCGCTTTACGGCACGTAGAATCGATCGGCGAAGTTGGGGGAAATGGCACTCGGCAAAACAAGCCATGGTATATGATACGCTGGGGTCCTCCACGATTCGGAAGAATGAATGGAAAGCATTGCTTGCAGCCAGGGATGGGGCTGCTCTCAAGGGACCATGAAAGTCATCAGTGTTTTGCAAGGCTTCAACAAGTGATACTGCGGTCCTAATGTCATCCGATTCTCTCCAGAATTCCGGCTTCCACTGTCGTTGTAGCATCTCGATGGTATTTGGATCATGGGCATGGAAAAGGAGATAGTACGCGCGGAATTCGGCCTCGTTTTCACATGTAATTCCCTGGGCATTGCAGTCGTCGTAGAGATCTCGGAGTGAAAGCAAAGCTTTGCCAAGCTGTTCGAGTTCCTGCTGTTCCACAAAGTCTTCACCAGCTTTTCCCGGTTGTGACAGAAGATGGAGGGCCGTGACGTGGAATCTGGCAATATTTTCCAGCACATGGGTTTGGGTTTTTAGGTCGTCGACTGTGGGAGATGAGAGAAACGTAAAATCTCGTCGAATAGCTCGTGTTCGATCCCATAAAAAGCCGTGCAAAGTCGGTAAGTTCTCGTCGTCTCGAAGTAAGTCGTCGATCAGGTAGTCCATAGTTCGTCGCAGGGCTGCTGTGGAGCGAACATCCATAGGAAGAGGAGCTTCCTGTCCGGCGGCTGAACGCGCCAACTTCTTCACCATCCTACTTGTCTTTGCAAAGCCTGTCCTTGTATCCTTCTCATGCGAGGGAACGTCGGCCTCGGTGATTCGTGTGATCTTCTCATATTCGGGGCACATGTCCTCACAGATTCCTCGGAAGTCAATGGCATTCTGAAGCGTTTTTCGTTTATCCGGATCGTCGATCAGGGCGGCTTTCGTTAGAGACGCGCGCACTTTCTTGCGATATTCCTCGTACTTGTCCCTAAACTTGGCCATCTCGGCCTTGTTTGTGGGGTCCCCTGGCTGGGACGGCCAAGACGGAGGACTGATGCCATCTTTCCTGAGTTGGTCGTATACTTTCTTTGCGAATGGGTCGGTAGTGCGCATTGATGAAGCATCAAGCATTTCGTCGACAGAGCTCGCGCTAGAAGATGAACTCGGACGTGACGTGTTGTCTTCTTCAGCACTCGTGGTAGGCTGCGCACGGTTTCCACGGTGGCTTGTTTTCGGCGGCCGCAACCCCTTCGTATCACTACGCGGCTTCTTGGTGTTCTTCTTGAGATCTGCTGCCTTCTTGTCTGTGTTTTCGCCCCATTTCTTCCATTGCTTCCCGCTGTCGCTCAGGCTCCCGTCTTTTGCTTTGAACGGGTTGCTGGCCTTTGATTTTCTCTCGGTATCGCTGTCCGTGGCAAATCCAGGCTTTCGTTTATTATTCTTCAATGCATTAGAGCCGCCTGCACCATCAGGGCCAAATGATGCTCCTTCGCCGGTCTGCCGAGGAGCGAAAGGATTGAAAGCCTGCGACGAGCCTTGCGTCTTCTGGCTAAATGGGGAAAACATTTGGCTCGATGATGCAACGGACGTCGCATTCATCCACGTGATGATTTGCGCATGGAGGAGAGGTTTTTGTTGGGAGTCGCTTTACTGAAGGTATTGTGAGAAATGCCGTGTCGCAGGATATTGGCTGATGCGCGATGCCAAAGCTGGCTGGGTACCTTGAATGAGCTTCGCGGTAGCATTGAAGTTGGCCGTCACGTGATTCGAGCTGCCCAACGGCAGCTTTAATCATGTATTTGCTTCACGATATGAAGACAAAGTAGCATATAAATAGCAACTGTTTTCTATTTAAATAGGTATTTGTACTATTCGTGAATCAGAAAATCTTTATTTTACGGTCATAAAAAACTATTGAATTCGCTAGCCCTTGATTTTTATTATCTTTCATTGCGCCGTCCTCCTGCCCATCTAACCATTTTCAAAATCTATGATTTAACGCGGCCTCGAATACGCGGAGGCCCCAGTTCTCGTCTAATTTCGTCAAGCTGCTCTAACCCTGTCTGTGGTCTTGTCTTCTTTGATGTTCGCTTGCCGGGCCTTGTGTAGGAGCCAAGGAAATCATCAAGGATGCCATCGAAATCTGATCGCATGGGGCCTTGCACGCTAGAAGCAGTCGAGACTTCTGATACGGAACCCATATCATCGAATTCTTCATTGTAGCGCTCCTCCAGTTTCTCGAATCTCTCGTCGAGGATCGAAAGCTGTTCTGTTCGTACAAGTGATGAAGATGTCATGGAGTAGGCTGAGGGGTTCGTCATGGCACCCTTTCTCCTCTTAGTCCTGCCTCCGTTTGTAGTCGTCGTCCACATGGACTCAACTCCAGATCGTGACGGAGCCCCACGTGGGCCCTTTTGATCTTTCTTGAATTGTTTGAAGTCCTCCATCCAATCACTTCCAGGGCCTTCTTCTGGCTGCTCTGGCTGTACCTTTACGAGTTCTGGTACTTGGTCTTTGTATTCCTTAGAAGGTTTTGCCGTAGCATCAGACTCCCATCCATCGTCATCCTCCTCGTCATAAAATCCAAAATCGGCATCGTCAAGCTCCTCTCCGTCTTTTGACAGCTGATTGAATACCTCTTCGTCGTCATCTACATAAGCATCATCCTCTAGGGCTTCCAAGACTTCTCGCAGTCGGGGATCCATATCAGGATTGAATCCAGCGATGACATCTGGTACATCTTGCTGGGCCTGGTAGGTTAACCTCGTAAGGTTCTTGGAAGGTAGAATCTCTTCGTCCAGAAGGTCGCCTGACTTTTGCTCAAGGTCCATCTTCCTCAAAGCATCCTCCAATGACTGCTTCTGCTTGCCTTTGCCCTTGTTTCCGGTGGCGTCCGACTCAACAAAGACAACATTTCCACCGCCAGAGTTGAGATCTCGCAAGTGCTGCATGTAGTCGTATTCGGAGTCGTCGAAGTACACGCCATAGTTTGCGGCTTCACCTTCGTTGGCGCGGATGTGTTCCGCATCTGATCCTAGCTCGGAGGCCAAGTCATCCAAGTGCTTCACTTTCGATCCAGGCTTGGACTGAACTGGGTTCAGCACCATGGATGGCGCATTTTCGTCGTGAATGAGCGGATCATTCTGCGGGCGGTGGACGAGCGTAAAGTGCTGCGCCGTCTTCTTATTACTAAAACAACTTGTCAGCAGCGCTCATAGCCATTCAAGGCAGTAGGGCGAACATACATCCACTTTCCCTTGGGCATTTTGGCGATTTTGCGATTACGATGAATCAGATGAGCATGGACAGCAACTTTTCCTCGACAGCGCTCAAGAAATTTCTTGGTAGCGCCAGTACAGTTCCCATTTTGATAGTACTGTGTGGATTTGTGCGCACAGCGTGATAAATACAGTGCGAAAATCTCTTTGCATTGCTATCTAAAAAATTTGCCCCTCCATTATGATGTATTATTCAGCCCCAATCCTGGACATGCGACCTTCCACAATAAATATTTATTCTTCCCGTCCAGCGATCCGAGAACATCTTGGTCAGCCAACGGGGCGTCTAAATCCCACGATATTTTTCATATTTCCAGAATCTGATTTAACGGGAGAAAGCCGCCAAAATGGTGTTGGCAAAGTCGAAGAAGAATGAGGGGCTGGGCAATACGTTGATGAACGATCGCTTCGGCAAGGGCAAAGGTTCCAGCAACAGAAAGACGTCGTCTCTTATGCGAACGAATCACACAACCGGCGAACAGTACCTCATCAACGACAAGAAGGATGCCGCATGGGTCAAAATGCGCTCCGTTACGGAGCAAGGCGCACTGGACGAATTTTTGGCGACCGCCGAGCTGGCCGGCACCGATTTCACGGCCGAAAAGACCAACAATGTCAAGATCATTCACACTGATCAGAAGAACCCGTATCTGCTGTCGTCTACTGAAGAGAGAGTTGTTCTTGGAAAGCACCGGGAGCACAAGAACCGACTGACGGTGCCACGAAGACCACACTGGGATGCTAAGACTACTCGAGAAGAGCTTGACATCCGAGAGAGAGAAGCTCTTGTTCAGTGGCGCAGAGGCTTGGCTGAGTTACAAGAAAATAACGACTTGCTCATGACACCTTTTGAACGAAATATCGAAGTCTGGAGACAGCTTTGGAGAGTCATCGAAAGATCAGATATCATCGTACAGATTGTCGATGCGCGAAACCCTCTGCTTTTCCGATCAGAAGATTTGGAGAATTACGTCAAGGCCGTCGATGCTAAGAAGGAGAACTTGCTTCTGATCAACAAGGCCGATATGATGTCTATGAAGCAGCGCAAGGCTTGGGGTAAATACCTGAGAGAAGCGGGCATTGCCTACAAGTTCTTTTCTGCACAACTTGCAAAGGAGCTGAACGAGGCGAGAGAGGACGAGGAGTACAGCTCAGACGAGGAGCCAGCGTTCTCATCAAGACAGGCTGAGAAGTCCAAAGCCGAGAGTGATGATGAAGAAGAAACCGCTGCAGAAGAACAAGGAGAGAGCTCAGGAAATCAAGAGGTTGAGGACGAAGATACCCAGATTCTGACAGTCGAGGAGCTTGAAGAAATTTTCCTAAGATATGCTCCATCTGATAGAGGTAAGTCTTGACGCATAAACAATCACAAAATTAATGGCTAGCATGCTAACTTTTAAACAGAAGCAGACACCAAACTCCAAGTTGGTCTAGTCGGCTACCCCAACGTGGGTAAATCTTCAACCATCAACGCCCTGATCGGATCCAAGAAAGTCTCCGTCTCTTCAACACCAGGAAAGACGAAGCACTTCCAGACCATCCACCTCAGTGAGCGAGTCGTCCTTTGCGATTGCCCTGGTCTCGTCTTCCCCAACTTTGCCACCACAAAAGCCGATCTCGTCACCCAGGGTGTGCTGCCCATTGACCAGATGCGCGAGCACACGGGTCCCGTGGGCTTGGTCGCCCAGAGAATCCCCAAGCCATTCCTTGAGGCCATCTACGGTATCAAGATTATCACGAGACCAATCGAGGAGGGGGGCACCGGCATCCCTACGGGCGAGGAGCTGCTTCGTGCTTACGCCATTGCTCGTGGCTTCCAGACACAGGGTCTCGGTCAGCCAGACGAGGCCCGAGCATCAAGATATATTCTGAAAGACTACGTCAACGGAAAGCTCCTCTTCGTCCACCCTCCCCCAGGTATTGAGGATGGAAACGAGTTCAACGAAGAGCTCTACGACGAGGCGCATCTCCCCGAACGCCGTCGTGGTGCCTTCATAGCCGCCACAGAGGCCCTCACCCTAGGAGGCGATGAAGACAGCCTCGCCTCAGAGTTTGTCGGTCTCCCACAGGGCCCCAAGTCGAAGAACTTGGACAAGAACTTCTTCACGCCAAAGAATGTCCGAGGGCATGTGAACATGCCGTTCAGCTACAAATACTCAGAGCAGGGTAGCGTCGCGGGCGGTGCCAAGGGGCTCAGTGGGCGCAAGGCCCGAACGGTAGTTGCTCTAGAGAACGGCTTGGACCCAAAGGAGGTGCAGATGTCGAGTAAGAAGCACTTCAAGGGAGGTCAGCGAGATGGCAAACACAGGAAAACAAGAAGAACGGCGCCGAAGATGGAGGACTAGATACGGAGGGAACGGTTGTTGTTTTTTTTCCTTTTTCTTTATTTGAATGAAACCGGTAAACGACTATGTCGTCACTTCATTATCCATCAGCTAGGTGACTTTTCTTTATGCATTTCATAGGTAAATATGCCGTAAGGATGGCTGGCGCCTAATACATGATTATCTTGAATACCATGGAAATTGCAGTTTTAAACAAGAACAAAAAAAAAGTAATAAGTTTATATATATAACCCACAATGTGACCAAGAAATATCCACAATTGCTCATCCCAGAACAAAAATGAAAACAAAAGCCCCAGCAGTTCTCCTTCCCTTTTTTCCCCTCCCATCTGTCTTATGCTATTAACAGTCATCTAATTTTACGCTTTCCAAACTCCACCTTATTTCTTCTCCTGAGACTTTGGCTTCTTCAAAGACTTGGGGTCCAGACCTCTCCTCCTCATGGCGTTCTTCTTAGCCTTCTCAATGTACTTGACATCCTCCTCCTCATCGAATGCGCTAAAGTCAGACTTGTCAGTGCTAGTCTTGCCCTTGCTCTTCTTCTTGGTAGCCTTGTCTTCCGTCTCAGTATCCTCATCGGTTGTGATGGGTGTCTTGTCAATGACCTCCTCATCGCCAGAAGCAGCAGCGTTGCCGTTCTTCTTACCAGCAGCACCAATGGCATTGGGCGCCGTGGGGCCAATCTTCTGGAATTTGGCGACGTAGAAACCGTCAATGTTGTGAGCATGGGGGTAGAATCGGCGGGTTAGCTTCAGGCTGGGGTGGAACTTCTTGCCCATGTAGCTGGTGAAGCCCTCCTTGCCAAAGGGAATGCCAGCGTCGACCAGCTTTACGTTGGGACGACGAGACAAGGCGTAGGCAACAACACTCTCGCTAATAGGGGGATACCAGTTAGAAATCTGCTTGAATTGTAAAATGATATGGGGCAGAGAAACTTACTTTTCCTCGACAGTGACACTGCATGTAGAGTAGACAAGGAAGCCACCAGTCTCGCTAGCATGGTTGACAGAGTCAATGGCAGATAATAACAGCTGCTTCTGCATGTGAGGCAGTGAGATGAAATCCTTCTCATCCTTGTTGGTCTTGACGCTAGGATCTTTTGAGATAACGCCAGTACCGGAGCACGGGGCGTCGAGAAGTACTCTGTCGAATCCTCCCATAACTCTAGGGAACTCACGACCATCGTAACTGCAGACGATGACGTTGCGGACTCCCAAACGAGCAACGTTACCAATCAAACCCTTGGCACGCTCCTTGTTAGGATCGTTGGCGAAGACGATACCAGTGTTCTATAACATCATTAGTAAGGCAATTCGCAACATCGGCAAGGACTCGTGAGTGTCAGTCTTACATTCATCATAGCTGAGCAGTAAGTGGTCTTTCCGCCAGGAGCAGAGGCCATCTATTCAACAAGTCAGTCGCCATTTCAAATGACATCTTATAAGGTCCATGTATTCAACATACATCAAGAACTCGCTCATTTCTATTCAACACAATCATTAGCATCCATATTCATATTCGTACAAAAGTAAGAGCAGGCGCAAAGAACACTTACGGTTGCGGTGAAAGCGCCATAACAGGCAAGAAAGACGCAGCAGCCTGGATAATATAATGACCAGCAAGATACTCAGGCGTAGCACCCAGAGGGACATTGGCCTCGAAAATCTGCAGACCGACCTTGCTCCACTTGCCGACCGGCTCAAGGGTAACACCACGGTTGATCAGGGCCTGGGCCAGATCTCTTCTGTGGGTTCGCAGGGTGTTTGTTCGGATGACGACGGGACGGGGCATCTCGTTGGCCTCGAAGAAGGCAAAGGCTTCACGAGGGGTGAAGAGGTTGAAGAGCTTCTCGGCCAAGTAAGGGCTGTAGCCGTAGTACTATAGATAATCGCCTTGGTTAGTGCCTTTCTCCGAACAAAAAGTCGAAAGAGGTAAGCAGTGCAGGATGACTTACAGCACAGATATCCTTCAACAGCTGAGCAGTATACTCTGCTCTAGATCTGCCCTCTTCCGCCAAGCTGGCAAAGTCATCCAGCACACGTATTGTGTCCGTTATCCTCTGTCTCAGCAGCTGTAGATCTGGTGCCAGCAAAGATTTGCTCTTGTCGGCCAACTCGTCGTCCGAATCCTCCTCCTCGCCAAAGATTTTAGGTCCATCAATGTTGGTCTGCATCGCAGACTCTTGCATCTCCGTCTCGGTTATGGCCTTGTCCTTGGCGAGCTTCTCGTCTAGTTTTCGTGACAGACCGGCGATGTTGGCAGCAGTGAGCTTCTCCTCGGCGTCGGACTCATCTTCGTCGTCGGAGAAGACGAACTTGCCCTTCTTGCCGCCCTCTTCCGCATCGTCCGAATCAAATACTGAGTCGTCCTCTTCCGCATCGTCACTGTCATTCTCATCATCTGACCAGATTTCCTTCTTCTTTCCTCCTGAAGAAGCATCTTCGTCGGAATCATCCTCTAGCTGGTCGAGATCGAACTCGTCACCCATCTCCTCATCTTCAGAATCCTCCTCCGGCTCTGGCAGCTTCTTAGCCTTTCCATTGCTCTTCTTGGCACCGGCCTTCTTGGGCGCAGGCTCCGGCTTCTTCGCTGCGGCAGCACCCTTTGCGGTTTTGCGCTTCTTGTTGCTCAGCGACGCTTTCTCGACTGGCGGCTCAACGGGCAATCCTGCCTTTCGCTTGAGGTTGGCAAAGTGCTCCTCAGACAGGGCATCGGGCATGCCCTGCTTTCTCTTCATGCGACGTCCCTGACCCATTATGGCGACCGAAATTTGCTTGCTTAAAAACTATGGTTTCGATCCCAATGGGTGTTGGTTGGAAATGCGATGGTACAGGCGTGGGTACCGTCTTGATTTTTTGAAGCGATTGGCTCCATAGCAACTTTTTTTTTTCTGCCGCCGATTATCATTATCGATAAGCCACTAGCTGCGCCGCCAAGCAACTATAAGTAGATGATGTAAGAAATGAGCTACCCGGTAACTGTATGGTCGTTTCTTGTTTCTTTTGTTCTTTGTCATAAAAAGGTTGCGAATTGAGGTGATACATAATGATGTTTACGTCTTCATTAGGCTGCAATTGAAGTAGTTGTCTTCCTAAATAGACAACAAATAGCCGCGTTTCGGTACTTTATCTATGTAGCATCTTCATCATAAGGTATGCAACTAAATAAAGACTTATTGACAATATCACACACTGAAAGCCCACCTACACTCTTGTATTATCAACAATCCTAGACACAGACGGAGTAAACGAATTAGATATTTTATGTTTTAAGGTGATATGAAAAATGATTTAATTCCACAAAAATGGTAAATCCGCTATGTGCTATCTGTATGTATATGGGTATCCTCTGACAATTCCTTAAACTCGCTCCAGCAAGGACATTTCATGCAGACGTTTCTTGTAAAAACCTAAGACATGCTATGCCCGCCAATGCCCGCCCAAAAATAAAAACTCCATGCATGGTCTTTCTAAACATGCGAATAAAAAAAATGACAGGTTCCATCGTCTCCGTCTCCCTTCAAACCGAGCCCCTCTCCCTCCTGTGTAGGGAGAAATAGATACCACGCCTTTCCATGCACAAACGCGTACGTCGTGTTTTCCAAGGGAAATATAACACTGAGAAATAAAAATAAAAGACAAAAGAAACTTAGGCCTTCCTAAACACCCGCTTGGTGCCTCCAGCCTTTCCAATCTCGCCAAACTTCTTCTCGCTTGGCTTCTTCTCGCTTGGCTTCTTATCGCTGCTGCTGGCCATGAGTACCTTCTCTTTAATGCTTTCAACCCAAGCCTTGCTCTCTTCGCTCATTTCAATCTTCTTAGCTCGTGGTCCTGCGAGACCCAAGAAGGAGCTTTCATCCTCCACCCAGCTTTGTCGAGAGCTAGGCCTCGAAATTGCCGAGCCCTCAGATGGGGGTGTACCTTGCGCTGGCTGGCCTGGAGTAACCGGGGTCTTTGGTCGCAAGGAGCTATTTACGCTGCTCCTCCGTGACTTGCGAGTTGTCGGCATAGGGCTGGTAGAAGAGCGGTTATCGGCAGTGGTAGGAGAGCGGCTAGGAGGGCTGGAGTGGGTAGAGTGGGTAGGTCCACCGGGAGTCCGAGAATTATCGCGAACCTCTACCTTGGTCCTATCTTGGCCTGTTGAACGGCGGCCGTGGTGCATAGCGTACTCCTTCAAGTATTCGGACAAGTCAGCCCATCCACCACCTACACGGACCATGACTCGCTCTCCATGTTCTCCAACGCAACGGATGAATAGCTTGATGGGGGCCTCGTTGTCTGATCTAGAGAGATGATAAACCCTAATCGGATAGTGGCCCTTGGGGCGCGTCCTTTGTTTGACAGGAGACAGTGTAAACGAAGGGGTAGCAGTTCGGGTTGACATGCCCGATGTGCTCCGCTTGACTGGTTCCTTGGAGGGCTTCTTCCTCAGCCGAGGGAGCTGGAGGTCTGGCGGGTTGAGATTGATGCCGCCCGACGTTCCATTGGTGAGCTTGATTCTAGCTGGGATAGATTCGATAATCTGGGTGATCTGCAGGCGCAGTTGCTGCTCACCCGCACTTTCTCGGCGAGAGGGTGGGGCGGGCACGTCGGGCAGATCGGGAGCATACGAATCTTCAAAGTCATCCAAGAACGAATCTTCATCATACGCTGATCTGAAAAATGACTCGTCGTCTTCGCTAATTGGCGCAACCATGGGGCTGTCGAGGAGACCCATGCTTGCCCTGGGACGGAGTGCTACTTCCGGAGGCGAGCTTGGCGGACTATCGCCATCTGCATACAGTGCTTCGCGGAGTCGACTCCTAGGAACGGCAGGAGACGCAGAAATTTCAGGCATATCGCTTGAAGCGTCGTCGGCGTATCTGGATGTAGGGGAGCCAAAGTTACTGGGGCCGTTGGGCAGAGCTGGTAGATCCAGCTCATCTTCCTCGCTGATAGCTGACATGTGGTTGTCTACCACGACAAGATCTTCAGGAGAGGATCCAGACTCGGGAGTAGGATGATCTTCGGACGACGACAATTCATCCTCTGCAATTGGGTCGAGATAGGCTCCATGTTCCGAATCACTCGTGGGGGGCAATAGCAACAATGGCGGTGAGAGTTTGTTGCTTCCCAAACCCGCCTCTCTGTCGGAAGTGGATTGGCGGGCCCTCGTTGGAGACGGCGAAAGTGAAGAGGCCTTTCTGGGTTTTGTCTTGGCCAGCTTGGCTTCGGCCATCATTCGCTCGCAGGCGGTAACCCACTCTCCGAAGCCCTGCTCAACATCTTCCAAGCGGTTGAGCCAGTCGTCCGGCAGCGTGTCTGGAGCGCCCTCCAAGCAGTCTAGCATATAATCCAAAGTACGGCCGGGCTCGGCAACTTTAAGCGCGAGTGACTGTTTCCGGGCATCAAAGTCTTTGTCAGTCAAAGTGCGTGCAGGCAGGACAATGGCTTTTCTGCTGGGTTGCTCCATCTCCCAGTGGGACTGGGAAATAGCTTCCCAGTTTTCGCCAAGGAGAGCTTCGACTTCCTGGATAGCCTGCAAAAAGGGGTTGACATGTCGGAGGACAATGATGCGCATGTTCCATAGCTGTATCTGGCGAGACAGTTTTGCCAGATTGGGCAGGGTTCGTATAACAATGGCGGTGATGAGGACGGAGATGTCCTCCATTTTATGATAGCTCGATAAGGCCGATAGCATCGATTGACGGGGGTCCATGTTCATTGGGGTACCCGGCCTTGACAGCGGCATGATGTGGTCGCTTATGACGTGACCTTTGATCTCTTCCAGATCCAGTCTATCCATGGCTTGGTTGATTTGGTTGATTCTTGATTCGTAGTTTTCCACCTCTTCAACGAGGAGGCTTCCCATGTATTGCTTCTTCTCAGCCTCCTTTCCAGGGATTGGGGCCTGGGCGAAAAGCTTCCTTTGCGTATTGCTAGGCTCCAGGAAGCCCTCGGACCCCCCATTTTTTGGCCAATTCCAATGGTTCATTTCGTCGAGCCATTGCCATATCTCGTGGGATGCCATGGCCGTTCGCATTGCGAAGTCCGCGTCGGCGGCGGAAGCTTCTGCGAGGCATCCCCTTAAAACACCGTCAGGCGGTGTCAGTGCTTCGACTAGTTTCGCCGGGTCCAGATGAGCAAAAAATTCATCGGCAGGGCGCTGTCGAGCGGCCAGTAGCTGGCCGGGTGTGGGAGTCGAAAGCCGCTTGGGCTTGACGAGGATGGGCGAATCGTTCATGATTGCTCAAGTCGTCGTGGGGCGTCGCGGTTGGTTTTGGTTGTTCGCGCGTACAAGCTAGATGTAACGGTGGTTCCACCGAGGCATGTTCTGCCTTGACGGCGCAAAAAAAGAAGAAAAATGTGGTTTTTCGTGTCCTTGATAGCTTAATCTTTCGTCATGGACCGGGCGGGATTAAGACAGCGATGAGTCGATTTTCGTTGGTGATGCCCATAGTCGACGGAGATCGGCGGTGATGGGGATGGTTTTGCCGCTATGAAGTGACAGCCATGCGACCAAAAGCTATAAGCCGTCAAGTAACAAAAAAATTTTAACAGGCAAGCGCAGGGAGGCAGTTCGCCTCTTTCACTTGCCTGGGTCTTCCCTTGCTTTCTGGGGGAAAAAAGAATGAAGGTTGACAAGCGAGACAGGGAGAGAAGGAGAAGAAAAAAAAGCAAGAAGACACGCTGAACAGATAAATGCAAGACGCGGCGAAGGCGACAAGCTAGTAACTCCACGCTCTGGGGGAATCTCTCCAATGGTGTCTGTCCCACTTCCCCTGGTGATGCTAGGCGGCGGAGTGTCGCGGAAGGAAAAGGAATGACGGGGTGTCAGACAGAGACCAGCGCACCGATGCTAAAAGCTGCACAGCTGCAGTAGATGGTCCTGACGACTAAGGCAACAGGCCTGTAACTGCGTCCAAAGGGTGTTTCGGCTTGGCGTTTGGGTTGGGCACACGCTGGATGGTGCCACCTCAGTGCTGCTGCTGCGCTGGCAAGGCCTCCGGATAAGCGGGCGGCGAATGAGCTGCTGGCGAACGACGTGGAGCTCGATGTACGGAGTATGCGTTTGCGAGTTTATGCGTGGGATCCGATCCAGTCCAGGCTTGGTGTATGTATGCAATGGGGCGCGCACGCGTGCGTAGGGAGTTTGCCACAGGGGGATCTGGTTTGTTGGGATGGGGGCTGTTTGGGGGGGTTGTTGTTTCTTGGATGATTACATTAAAAAAAAAAATTGCACAATCAAAAAGAGGCAATCGAAAACGATAGGAGCGAAGCAAAGCGGCCGGAGGCCTGGTATAAAGACGGGAGCGAATGACTGGGTGCGAACGCGCGCGCGAAGAAGAGAGTGTGAGCGTGAGAGTGAGTGAGACAAGGGCGCGGCTGGAGAAGTCTGAATCAAGGGGCAAAGAATGACGGGCCTTGTCCACAGCAATGGGGGACGAGAAAGGCAGAAATCACAGCTGAAAAGGGGAGCAAACCAAGCGAGTGACGAGCAAATCCGCAACAGAGCAAAACGGCGACGATGGACTTTGAGAGAGTAGGAAGAGGAAAGAGGCCAAAAAAAGAAATGAGCGAACGAGAAAGAGCGTGAACGAGAGAACGCCGAGCCTTCACGGAACGGCTGGCGCGCCGCGCGACAGACTGCTGCGGTAAAAATGGACAGATCCAATATTAGCCAGCAGACCTCATCAAACTCGCTCGCCATGAAGACCCGGGGCCAGCGGGAACCGCAGCGGGCCACAGCGCCTTGACGCCATAGTATCTGCGCTGGAGGCCCTGCGGGTGCGCTGTGGATGCCCTGTAGATTATCCGCTGTAAGTGCTCAAGCTGCTGGTGCTAATGCCCCCCATCTCCGAGGCCAGGGCCGCTGGGTCAAGCCCCCGGCGCTGTCGCTAAAGCTTATTAGCGCCATTGCTCCCATGGCAGCTCTCATTTGCCGCCCTTCCGCCTGGCTCCTCATTTGACAAAAAGGCGGACAATCTTATTCTGGCGGGCAGGCTAAGTCTAGTGTCGCTGAAATCGTGCCTGGTACCTGGACTACTAGGTAACTCGGGTACGTACTCGTATTGCGGGTTTCAAGTCGCGGTCTACGTGTTTGAGAGAAAGTAAATATTTACTTGAGCGGAGCATAGATCATGCCAAAGCAATGGTGAAGAACGGGAGAGGCTCTGAGAGCGTGAGAGTATGCGCTTGTGTATGCGCGAGTGCATCGTCTTGATGAACGATAAGGTATCAAGGTATCAATCACATGAAAACCAGATTTTTCTCTTCTCTCCTTCTCGTTGCTTGTCCAATGTCGCGTCTCTCCCGTCTCCACACCTCCCATCCAGACGGTATACTGTCTTAAATCCCAAGCTCCAGCCCAACCAAGACACCATCTCAGCTTTTTTTTTTTTTTTTCTTATGTCATTGGCCTCTTTCAATTTCTCTCTGCTTCTTCCAAGGAACCCCCCCCCGTCCCCAGACCCTCACGGATAAGACAAGCGAAAAGAGCTGCAGCAGCATAAACGAAAGTCTTGAGACAAACGACAAAGAGAACCACCCCCGGCCATGCCAGATTCTGCGCTTCCGCAGCCCCGTAATGCATATAGCGCGTTACCAGGGCCCAGACAAGCAAAGCCAAGCAGGAAAACCGCACCGAGCGAGACACGACATTTCACCTCGCCCATTGTGCGGCGACGTGGAGCCCAATCTGTCTTGTCCCTCCCTTGCCTTGCTAGGTAGAAGCAGTTACTATGTATTAGTCCCCATGCAATCTTGGGGGGGCTAGATTCAAAATGAGAGACACAGAAAACGTCACAAGCACCGCATCGCACCGCACGTACTCGTACCTAAATGTACTCCTTACATGCACATACATGCGTTGCGCGATACGACTCAAGTAAGCCCATCTCCGCCGCGGCGCACGTGAATGCCCAGGATTGCTGCATGCTGCATGGCCTTAAATGCCACATATACCTGCCTACATACATACATACATACGTGTTACCACTCACGCACAGCGGCACAGACGACGGGCCAAGGCAAGGTACCGACATGACACGCATCGATTGGCCTTGGGCGTGGACACGCTACTTGCTCACCGACGCCACGCCATGCACGACAGCCTGTCCATCAGGGCCAAGAAGCGAAGCCTGAATTTCTCGCCGATCAGCCCGCAATTCCCAAAAGTGAATGCGTCCGAGGCGGCGGGATGGCTGCTGCATGAGTGCCCGGTAGATACGGGACGTGCCCGGTAAGGATACACGTCTTCCGCACTGCGTACAGTACCTGTGCGTAATACTGTACCTTGTTATTGCTGCGCGTGATATACTCGAGTTACTAGGTATAAAATAAGCGTACAGGTAATACTACCTGCACCTAGTGATACTCGGCAAATCTGCATTAGGCAAACATCATCTTGTAACAGCGTCGCATTTATTCATTCATGCAAATGCACATGCAAATATAGTGCTTGTAAAACTACCAATAATTCAACTTCTTGACGCTGCTAAGCGCCCACTGCCGCATAGAACCAAATCCGCGTCTTTTTCTAAACCCTTGTCGACTCTGAGTGCAGCAAGCTAGACGAGCGGCCCGCCTGCCGGGCCTTGTTACGTCTGACAAGCTTGAAACACCCACCTCCAATTTATCATTATCATAATCATCATCGTCAACGACAACAATGAACAGAATCGGACAATCCTAACCGCAAATTATGACAGAAAAAAAAAAAGAATGATAGAAATACTAAAGGAAAAAGAAAAGACCATGGTTGGGGATCAAACCATTGCCAAACGAAAATCATGATAATTCAACAAACGGCTGTCGTCAAATAGAAAATCGAAGGCTTTTCGCCCCTTTTATCAGACATTCCCAAGACAAACCCAGATATACCCAAACGCCCAAATCTCCACATCTCTCTCCAGCCTAATTTTTTGTATACCCAAACACTGGGAGAGCAAAACGCTGCAGGATAATTTCTCTCATCAACTGCTTGCTTGCTTCTTTGCTACTTTGCTCGATTCACATGGTGGCTTCATGTTTGTGCCGGAAGAGTGCCATCCACGTTTGTGTTAAAGACCCAATCCAGCGCATCGTCGGTGCCCGTAGTACCAGTGAATGCAGAGGCCATCAGCGCCTCATCGGTGGCGGTAACTCCTTCGGGAGGAAACTGTAGCCACTGGTCTACATCAAAATCTGTGCCCGCCACCGCGTTCCAATCGAACTGGTCATGGCCCTGCATAAAGTCCACGTCCATGATGCTGTCCATTTCTATGTGAATTTCATCCGAACCACCGCTAACACTCGGAGTCATATTCGAGTCAAACTCAGTATGCGGGGGAGAATTGACCGCCTCAGTCCCTTGAGCGGTAGGATTGATCGTCCCTGGAGGCCCCATTGGCTTCTGCACCGGCTTGGGCTTCTGATTGAAAAGGGTCTCGGAAGCCGTCATGTACGGAGCATTTTCAGGCGGCGGTGTATGCGTGCCAAACTCAGGCGGGACTTCCTTCATCATTGCCAAAGTGGACGGCTCGACAGTAGCATTGATGTCAATGGCTGCCTTCCTGAGAGCGGCATCCAAGAATCCGGTAGCATAGTCAGCAGCAGCATAAATCTCGCGCAGCTTCTCCATGACACGCATGCACTGGCGGAAGCCTCTTGTTGCTCGCCCGCGAGCCTCTGGCATTGGGTTCTTCATTTCCAAGAGATGGATGATCATGGCAGGAAGTATCACCGTCACACCCGTAGTGGGCAAGTATCTCTCCAGGCGGAGGTGGTGCAGCTCCGTAGCCATGCTTGTAATGTGTGTCGCCGCATCCTTCACCTTGAGGCGTGACATCTCCTGCACCTGGCGAGATGCCGTCGGTGCCTGCATGGGAGATGACGGTAGGAACTGAGGACGATGCAGAGCAGAAATAGTAGTGTGGTATACCATGTGGAGCAGCGTTCGTTGAACCGCAACGGTTGCCCTGCCGTTCTTGGTGTCTGCAGGGACCAGCATGCGGTATTGACAGCAGTCAGGAAGTGATGCCACCCATTCCTTGAGCTCTCCATCGACAATCTTGACGCTGTCTAGATTATCCAGTTTCTTATTAGGGAACAGCATCATGGTGCTGTTGGTGGTGTTTTCTGGCTTCATGTTGTCCCGAATGAGAACAGAGTACTGCGCCTTTAGCATGTGGCTAATGCAGATGCATAGCTTCGCCTTGGCAATGCACATGATGGCAAGCTCCCGCTGCATCTCTACATCGCGCATTAGCGTGCACTCCGGGGGAACGACAGTGACTTTGTCTGGCAAGACGGCCAGCTCAAAGTCGCTTTCTGCGAGCATCGGCACATCGAAATCCTCATCCTTAATTCTCGTCGGGCGTCTCATGCCCAGAGCAATAAGACGATCACGCATGAAACATGACCACCATATACGCTTCCAGAGCTTCTGGGTGGGCACCGCCATGGTGGTGACCTCAGGATTGCGATGAAGACCAATGGTGTGAGCCAGGGATATCGCCACACCCATCCAATGCCAGGTATCTTTCTGGTCGTCGGGTGTCTCATACCAATACGTCATCAGTAAAAGCCCCTGGACAAGAACCAGGCGATCTGATTCGTAATCGAAATCGTAGAGTAGCTATTGACATGTGAATACGGGTCATTTTTTTTTTTAATATAGTTGTCATCTTCTGCAAGCACGGAATATATGCACGTGCAGAAGCCGAAAATGTAACAGAGTGGCTTACCCTCGTTTTTAGGAAAAAGGCTTTTCTAGCAGCCTTGCGGGTTGCATAACCCGCTTCACGCAAGTGTCTCATGTCGACAAAAGCAGTCGCAGAGAACATGACGGCATGGTAGAGAAACAGGCTGATCTGACCCTCTGATCCATCGTAGCGGTTGATGGTGCTGAGGAAAGGGATGAGGTCCATCAGAGGCATGTAGGGATGGACAAACTCAATGTAAGCACGCAGAAGGGCATTCTGCAGTGAGAGGCAAGGGATGCTTAGCGCACCCTTTGCGTGCAGGTAGCGAACATCTTCTGGTGAGATTTTGCCGGGCAAGGGCCGCACGAATGGTGGTAGCTGGGCACTCGCCTCCGGATCGCCCAGTAGGCTGATCGACTGCGAGGCGCGAGAAGATGCATGGCCCACGGAAGTGGCCGAGTTCGCCCAAGAAGATCGGCTGGCTTCTGATAGTTGACCCTTGCTGAGCAGAAGCGGCTCGTTTCGATATGCAGAGCGTTGATCTAGCGCACCAGCGTGGTCCTGTGGTCAGCATGGGTTTCGTCCGAAAGCGCCGTGATGTTCAGTTTAGCCTCGTTGCACATGCCAATCGCTTGATTTTGCATGTGAAAGATGAGCTCCGTCATCTTTTTTTTTTTTTTTGGACAACACCAAGTACAACTGCATGTAGGGTTGTGTCCTGTGACGATTCCGGAACGGGCACGCCAAAGGCTCTAGCACAGCCGAGTGGGTCAGGGGGAAGGGATGATGAGTGCGGAGAAATTGGAGAGAACCCCAAAAAATTGAAACAATAAAGAGTATGGCTTACAGATCATGTGAGGCACATGGCCTTCAATGCCGGTATTGGGAAGCAGACCGCTCGAAGGGTCCAGGCTTGCGGGAGAGAGAGAGGAGCCACCGCTGGTTCGTCGCAAATCTGCGCTGTTGATGGCAATCGGGTTAGTCGGAGGTGCTTTGCTGCGCAGCTGAGCCTCGGCTGATTGGCCCTGCCCCACGATGCTAGGCGTAACGAGATTCTTTCTAGAAAAGATTTCGTGTCAGTGGATTCTTTGGTTGGGGTATTGATGGCAAATCGTGATCAACTCTGGGCCCCTTGTCGATTCTCCTCCAGACCTGCCTCACCGCCGTCCAAGCATTCTCACGTGCGAAGCGCCAATGCCGAGATTCGTTGAGGACCACGTAATCTGGGGCAATCGCAGAGAAGCTCGGAGGCCCGCTGTGGAAAGGAAAGGAAAAGATGGCTGTGTATGTGTATGGGGTATGGGATATACACAGGGCTGGATTGAGTGCATTTGGAGTTGGAGGGGAAAACTCACTTTCTCCGGCGGCTCTCCTGGACAATGCACTAAAAAAGAGGAAACAAGAGGTTAGCCATCTTGTAAATGGGATGGGATAGCCAAGTCTCTCGCAAGAGGCGGAAGATGTGCCATATGCTGCATACCTCAACATTGTCCCAGCGGCAGTTTCCGCAAGGAGCCCCCTCAACAACATCGCATCGGACTTTTCGCGCGCGGCATGATACACAAGCCCGAGCGGCACGTCGCTTTGTAACCTTATGTGGAGGCTCGGAGCCGTCGTCGGCAGCTGCTCGTTTCTTCGATTTGTCGCTGGGTCGGCCATTGGAAGCATTGTCGGCCGGTTCTGGTGAGGGTGAAATGGATGGCGAGGCTGCATCTACAGCGGAACCGTCTATGGCAGCTTCTGGCGACATTGTGGCGGCTTGTGAAGTCGACGGGGAAAATGGAAATGAAAATGAAGAAGATGGATTAAAAAGGAGGTTCTAAAAGAAATGGCCTCTGTGTATGTATCCCCAGCTATAGGTGGAGGTCGGAGTGTACTTGACAGCACGCGTCTGGAAAAAAGAGCCCCTTTGTGACTCGTAACCTTTTGGATGAGCTCAGAGCCTCTTAGGATGGACCGCAAAGCGCATATGTTTCAAAAGAGCTGATAGTTGATAACCAGAAAACGATAATAGCAGCTCAAAACATGTATTCTGACAAGAGCCGGTTGTGGTAGTGGCGAGAAAGGCTCGTATCAGGTGCTAGAATGGTGACGTCGCACGCAGGCTGGAAGAAGAGCTGAGTTGCACACTGGCCACGGCAGTTTACTCATGCATGGATCGTCAGAAGAGAAGGCTGTGAAACTAGAGGAACCCACGGCTATGCCGGCTGTGGTGTCGTTGAGATCGAGATGTCGAGACGAGACGGATCATTGAACAAGCAGGAGGAGGAGTCACAGACAGCTGGGTAGCGTGGGGTAGAAGAGGATCATGGAAAAGAAAGAAAGAAAAGAATCAGTCGAATTGTTTGAAGAATCCGGGGGTGGATTACGGAAACGGGGCCAGAGCGAAGAGGGGCGTGTGGATTCCCACGGTCCGGGCTACTGTCGACAACTTGGCCCTGTCTGTGTTAATAACTGTCTCGACTCTTTGTGCGCATGTGCTGGGGCCGAAGGCGCTGTGGATGTGGATGTGGATGTGGATGTGGCTGCTTCGTTTCCCCATGACTTACCAATCTCCAACATGGAATTCGTACTGCTGCAAGCTTGTATCCTCCCTGCGGGATCGGTGATCGGGGGACGAGCCCAGAGAGTCGAAGCTTGTGCGTTCGTCTAGCGCTGTCTAGCAAGTGGCCATTCTAGGGCCAAACAACCGTTCTCGGGAGGAAGGGCGAGGAATGAATGGCCAGCCACGGTGAAGGGACAAAAGGAGTGGAGTGCCGGGTGTGAAAAAAAGACAGTGTGGATGTGGAGGTTGTCGAGGCCGGGGCGACGCCACGGGACTCCGGACGCTGACAAGCTGGGTTTGGAGGGATGGCAGACGCCATGCAAGCCATGGATGGCTCTGGCTTGGTTGGTTGGTTGGTTGGCTGGCTGTGCTTGCGCTGCTGAGCGGTGCTGCGTTCTGATGTGCCGGATCGATTGGATTCAGACCTGTGCCGGATCCGTCTGTTCCGCCGATTTGGCGGCATGTGATGTCGTGCCAACGGGGGATGAGAGTCGGGCACGAGGCGGGCGGCGATGTGCGTTCAAACAGAGGCAGCTGGAAGCGTCAAGCGGATCGAGTTGATTACCTCAGAGCCAATATACACTTGTACTTCGTATATCCCTGGGTTGTTGCTGCAATGTACTAGTAGTATGGAGTGCACAGAACTAGTAAAACGCATGGCTGGCTGTGACTAGGGCCGTGGTTGTGACCTCCGGTCTAGCCCTTACATGAAGTAGCCTGGTGTCTGCTAGCACCTTCTGGAGTAAACTTAGAACTCCCTGTACCTACCAATCCTTAGAACAAGCTTAGTAGCTGTGGCATTTTTTACCTCTGCTTGATGATGAAACTGATCTAGAAACTTATGATGGAGGATGACGCTCTGCAGCTGCGGGAAGTACCACCCTGGACTGCGGATAGAAGCCAATATCTCTCTTCCGTACCGCCCGGTAGCCATCTCACTGCATCACCGCCCAAAGATATACGGCCAGATACCAGCCAGTACGGCTGTGTACCCGTGCCCTGTCCGTCATCTTCCTCTTCCTCTTCCTCTTCCACTTCCTCTTCCACCACCCACTTACCTCATCGGTACATTAGTATATAGTACTTTGTAGGCACGGCACTCTGCCCTTGTCGACCTTGTGCTAAGACGGACTCAAACCCCGAATCATCTGCCAGTGTTATTTGATTTACTAACCTCCTTTGCGACGAGCCCGACTGGATCGTTTTCCAGGCGGCGCAAGCAGCAGCCAGACCCGTTGGAGTGGAGCAGCAACTATGGTGAAAAAGTGGTGATGTTTAGTCCACGATGGCCACAAGCTAGCACCGTAGTAGCGCCAGTTGCATGTACGGTGTCCGCTGTATGGTCGCAGCAACTCGGGATGCCCGTTGCATGCAAAACCACAGATTGACTACAGTAAGTACCGGTGTTGTGTGTTTATTGTTTACCCATTCAGCCCCGTGTCATTGGCTAGACGCCTGCTTGTGCAGCATGTCATATGTCTTCTAGAATTGCGCCTCAAAACTACTACACGATTAATGTCAGTGCAAGAGGCATCTCGCCGCATTTCTCTATCCCTTGCATGGCTGACGCATTCCAGGCCTACATCACCTACCCTGTCCTGTAGGCACTACAACCTTGTAGGTACCTGATGGAGCACGCCCAGGCGGCGGCTGCTGCGATCGCGCTTGACATCCTTGCTCTTACTTTGATGGATTGTCTTAGGTAATGCTCGTGGATTCATCTGCATGGGGAGAATGAAAATTTTCTCTCCTGCCTCTCGCAACTCTGGCAGAAATTGCGGGAAAAAGAAACAAGTTCGCATTTTGCTCCCCATTTTCACCCCAAGCCTTGCAGATTGTGTGGAGACACCAATTGTCTCTCTTAAGCCACTTGGGCTGTTGATTCAGGATCGACATCGACGGCGGCTAGCTTTGCATCAAGGCCTTGAAGTCACGCACCAGCAAGACTCGTCTCCTATATTATAGACTTGTTGCCCGCGTTTGGACATGTTCTGTGTCCCGGTTTGTTGCTCATGCATATGCTAAACCTCCCTTTGCGTCTTAGGGCGCCTAAACAAGAGCATGCCGTGATATAGGGTAAGGTTGCTGCTATTATGGTCAGCCTTACTACGCCTCTTACTATTGATTAGTGTTCCATATTATATCCAGCATTGTTCGACGCTCTCGTAAGAGATGCTATTACACAACAAACGCCGATCTATTTTTAAGCTTTGATCAATCATGGGCTCAGCTCTTACTACTACAGACCAAATCGTAGTAGCATCTACTCCGTACCAAAGACCATGACTCTTCGCTTGAGTAAAAAAGCTGGGTCTTCTGCATGCTTCCCAAAGCAAACTATGCCCCGCTAGTCCGAGCGATATTAGCGGACAACGGGAATAACGCAAGTGCAATATGCACCGTGAAACATGGTGCCAATTCTGTACTCACACCGGTCGATTAGTTCGGCAGTTCTTTATACGAATAGAGACTCAAACGAGGCAGAAGGACGCGCATGAAATGGAAATATGCAAACTAACAGACATTCGCTCTGTAACTACCCCTCTCATGCTCACGCAGGCGCTAAATCATTGCAACCCCAGCGAGCCTGCTGGAAATCTCTCTCCCCGTCTTTCTCTCTCAGAAACGGCGGCCATTGTTTTTCCCGCTTCTCTCCTGGCGAGCCGCAGCCCAGCTAGCGCAAGATGGAATTTGCCGATCGCTTTTCAGGTCTAATTTCTGCGTTGCCCTCCTGACCGTTCTTTGGCTGCCGCTAAAGACTCCCTTGTCGCTGTAGGCCAACGAGTGCATCGGGGATTTGTGGGTCCTACGGGAGAAACCGCGGAGTGTGGATCCCCCGCTACCTCGGGAGGCCGTCCGGCATTTCCTGCCCTTTCCCTCCATTGCACACACGCACGTCAATGGCCGCCTCCGCGAGAGAGACGGGAGTTGCCACACCGATGGGTGGCTGCAGACGGACGTTTACTTTGGACAAAGGAGCAGGGCGAGAGAATGACGATGCGATCGGCGAGGTGGATACAGCCTTGCGAGAGCGTCAACGTGAGTCCGGCAGGTGGATGCGGAACTCCGGAACACGGCGAAACAAATGGGCAGAAAATAGCATAGGCATAGTAGTGTTATAGTTTATGCCCCGGAAAATTCAACAGGCCTCTAGTCCGTATAGTCCGTGGAGACCAGAATTAGTTTCCATGGAGAGCATATGCATATGCTACCAGCGACGAAAATAGGGCTGTACAGTAGTCACAGCCTTAGACGGCCTTAGACGCCAGGCGCTGGTTCTCCGTTCGGTCGCCGCGGCAGGCCCTCGGTCCTCCGAGCTGCCTCGGTGGCGTTAACCGCTTTCCGAGCTTCAAAGCTCTATCTCAAGCATTCAAGTAATATAGATTGTGTTGAAGATCTGACACCCCCTCTTTTTTTTTGCTTCATCAGATGGACTTTTGATCGTGGAATTTACTTCTTCTGTCTAATGCATTACTCCTCTTTTTACATCCCTCCTCTTTTCACATCCCTCCTTTACCACACCTGTCCTTTCGACCGATATCTGGGGAAAATGGAAGATGTCCGATGGAACATGGAACATGGAATCTGGAAAGCTGGCCAAGGAGCTAACGAAAGTCTCGACCATTTGATATACAAGAAATCGACTGTGAACCCAACACTTGAGAGGGGAAATCGACTCACTTCTGATATCGCACTCAGAATGGCCAAGCTCATTTCTTCATTACACAAAACACAATCTCGGCAGAAGAAAATTGAAAGAATCAAAATAAGGTATTGAAAATAAGCTATCAAAGAAGAAAAGGCTGAAATATCCTGAAATAGAAGCCTTCTAAATCAGTGCCAAGCGGCACGAACCATAGCTGTACCCTGAACGCCGTCCCTTTTTCTGTGTATGTATTCTTCCCTCATCACTGGATTACATCGTGGCAAGCGTCACCTCTCCTTCTGATACCCATTACCTCCTCTCACCCCCTCCTTCAACCTGATCAACCCTTGCAAAGCGGGTGAATTTACAGCCGACCTTTGGCGTCTGAAAAGGAGGTAGGGTCATATACGCGCTGCTTGATGTAGTTTGTCAAGGCAACATCACCCCACTCTTCCCACTCAACCCAGAGCGACTCCGGTAGCTCAGATACGCCATCACGACGAGCAGCCTTCATCACCTCACGGGCGACAACGACGCTGGCATCGCGAACTCGTTCAATCTTGGGGTAAATCAGGCCCTTGTGGACCTCTTCGGCATTGAGGGAACCAGCAAGCGCTGCGGCAGATGTGTACACCATTTCATCGGTGATGCGAGTTGCCTTGGCGAGGATGGCGCCCAGACCCAGACCAGGGAAGACATATACGTTGTTACCTTGGTTGGGGTGGTAGGTGATTTCTCCAGCATCGCCGCCAACCTTGAGGGTGAAGGAACTGAAGGGAGAACCGGAAGCGAAAACGACTGAACCGTCGGTCCACTGCACGGCTTGCTCAAAAGTACACTCAGCCTTGGTGAGAGGGTTGCTGAGAGGGAACAGGATGGGTCGACGACCAAAGCCGCCAGCGTCTACGGAAGCCTTGAGACCTCGAACAATAGACTCGGTGAAGATGCCAAAGGTGGCTGCAAGACCAACAAGAGCGCTGGGCTTGACATACTCGATGACCTCTTCCAGAGTGCGGAACTGGTGACCGCTGTTATCAACACGAGCAAAGTACTTCTTGTGCTCGGCAAGCTTGTCGCCACGATCCATAGTCACCAGACCCTTGGTGTCGACCAGGTAGAACTTGTCACGGGCTTCAGCCTCCGTCAAGCCTCTACGTGTGTAGTACTCAACAAGCTGCTTAGCGACACCAACACCTGCAGAACCAGCGCCCATGAAGACGAGACGCTGTTCTTCGATGGGAACACCCGAAAGATTAACAGCGTTGATATATCTGCCTAGCATTAGCGACTCTAGAACAAACGACAAAGGGAATCGGCTAGACCTCAGGTCATGTACTTACCCAGCAAGAACAACAGCACCAGTGCCTTGGATATCGTCGTTGAATGCCCTGTGGGTATTCCTGTATCGGTCCAGGTAGTTGAAGGCCTTTTCACTGTCGAAATCCTCAAACTGGACAACCATGTTGGGGTACACCTCCTTGACGGCCTCCATGAACTCGTCCATGAAGTCCTGCTGATCCTTGTAAGAAACTCTCTTCTGGCGCAGACCCAGATAGAAGGGATCCTTCAGGTTCGTCTCGTTGTTGGTGCCGCTGTCCAGAACGATGGGCAGGGTCTTGGCGGGGTGAATGCCAGCAGCCGCTGTGTACAGAGCTAGTTTACCGATCTGCAGCATTGTCACAATTAGCTTTCAGGTTACACGAGTCAGAGAGGTCATGTCTGGAATGCGACTTACGGAAATGCCAACGCCATTGATACCGAGATCACCAAGACCCAGGATTCGAGATCCATCAGTGACGACGCAAATCTCAGGGTTTGGGCAGGGCCAATTCTTGAGCATTGCTCGGATTGACTTTCGCTGCTTGATGGAGATGTATAATGCTTCGGGTCGGGTGTATAGGGTGGAGTACTGCAGGCAAACATCGCCAATGGTGGGGGTATAGACCAGGGGCATCAGCTCGCGGACATTGTCCATGAGCAGGCGGTAGAAGAGGTCAACATTCTGTGCCTTGATGCTCGACAGATATAGATACTTGTCGATGCCGGTCTGGCGGCTGTTGATCATCTTCATGGCCCGGGCACACTGAGTCTCGAGGCTCTCCATGGCGTGCGGTAGGAGACCAGTGAGGTTCTTGTGAATTCGCTGTTCGGGAGTGAAGGAAAGGCCTTTCATGGTGAAAATGGTAAGTTAGCCAAATGTTTGTAGTGAAAGTTCGACAGTGAATTGAATTGTATCGTATCGTAGAAGCGTAGTTTCAAATACAATGCAAATTATGGTTTACCGAGGCAAAGGGAAGGCAAAAAAGGATAAATACAGAGGATGTCATGCAGATCTATTGAAGAAATAGCGTTTACATACCTTTGTTCCACAATGGCTCTCGAAGAACCTGATAGGCGGATGCGTCGGACTCCTTGAGGTACTCGGTATCGTGGTCCTGCTTAACCTCGGTATAGTGGTCCTGGGCGTAGCCCCGGTATTGGTCGAGGGACGCGGCTTTCATAGCCTCCTCAATAGCGGTAACGTCGACTGAAGACATTGGATTGAAATCGGTCAGCCTGCGACTAGAAATAGACATGCGCTTATTAGACACTGCAGTGCGAGAGGAACGGCCCGACGTTACGGACGGGGTGGGCGAAGCTGATCTCGGGGTGTACACGTCTGAGCTGTCGGCACTCCGGGAACTCGACGCCATTGATAGGTGACGTAGAGCTGGGATTGTGTTCAGCGAAGGTGCTGAGGAAATACAAGAATGAGAGTTGCTGCTTAGCAAAGGGAATTGAGAAGAAGAGTTAGCCGGGTTTGAAATGGAAGCAATCGAGGTGGTTGTAAGTGAGGACGGCGATGGTGGTTTAATACTAGCAGCAGCAGCTCTAGATTTCAGACCCCTGCAGAAGATGGGGTTGCGAGTTCTCTTTAATAACCCCAGGCTTCCACGGGATCCGCCCCAAACAGAGGGCGGCAAAACCATCGGTTGGCGACCCATCAGAAGATGAGCGCGGAGCTGATCAGGGGTGAAGGGGATTGTGAAGCTGAACGGGACGATTCGGGTCTGTTTCAGAGCGCAGCGGAGGCGAGTAATTGCATGGGCATCACAAGACCGAAACGACAAAAACAATGACGGAAGGGTGCAAGGGACTGTCTTGCAATAGGGGCAAAGGGGCTCTGTTGGAAATGACAGCCCAAAAGAAAAAGAAAATTGTAAGAAAAAAGAACAAAAGATTGGTAGAGCCAGAAAAAAGTGAAACGTGTGGGCGAATGGTGCAGTAGTACCTAGTAAAAGCCAAGATGACTCGGAGTTGTACCGGTACCTGGAGCAAGCGGGCCGGGACAACGCTGTTTGCAGAAGGTTGGGAAATTTTGAAAGGATTTAGGGAGGGAGAAAAAAAAAATTAGGTAAAAGAATGGAGGGATTGATGAATCAAGAAATTACAATTCGAAAATAATTAAAAAAAATTAAGAGAGTTTCACTCCGTACTTACCGACGAGGCTTGTCTGTTGGGGGAGGCTAGCAAAGTCTGTCTTTGTCTGTTGAAGTCTTGCAGCGGACAGTACAGTAATACTAGAAGTCTTGTATCTAACTCGGAGGCTGATGGGATGAATAGGTAGAGAGGAGAACGGACAGGTAGACGGCGAGCACAGACAGACAGTGGCACAGAGGATCTCGGGCGAGTATTATATCGTCAAACCGCTAGAGTCGGATGGCGTTGTTGGGCCATGGTGAGGAGATTCCGGCCGCTTTCCGGTCGTGCTTTGCGAGACTTGCTGGCGTCAGGCACAGGATTGGCGTGTGCTGCAAAATACGGGCGCCCAGCATTGCATCAATCCATTCTCGATGCCCAACATGGCCCATTCATCAACTTCTCATCCGTCTTCCTCCGGCCAGACATCGCCAAAGTCGCCGGCAGGGGACCCGTGGCAGGGGCTGCGCCCAGGTGGGTTGCGCGGTAGCTCTGGTTGCATCTTGTTCCCCAAGCTGCAGCAGCCGGCGCCAGGCCTCCGGGATCCGCAGGGGGGTGGTGGGGACGCGATGACTAGCCTGGCTTTGTGGTTTTTTTCTTGTTCGAGGTGGTTTGCTCAGGTGCTTTGGGCTGGCGATAGGGGATAATGGACTGATGCGAGTGTTGAAGTTGGGAGCATGTCAAGCTGGGCAGACAGCCAGCAGACGCGCGAGCCACGGCGATAGGGGCTGTCGATAAGGAATCGCACGAGATTTCGAGCAAGTCACGGCACCTGGGCGTTCGCGCTGCGCTTACAGTACATGCAGACTCTCTTCGCGGCTGCACCTTGCTGCTGTCTTACATCAACCACTGCCGGCCTGAGCGTAGCGGCCCAGGGCTGGCGAATCAGCTGGGCTGCCGCATGGGCCCCCACCCCTTCTTCGAAGCACATTCTCTTGTTCTTCCATTTTTCGCGAGCATGAACAAATCAGCACGCAAAACGACAAGCTCAGGACGCCGCCCGGGCAAAGACCGGATCCGGGCCGGTTTGCTGATGATAAATGCGAAATGCGAAATGGACGACACGAGCGTCTGCTGGGGCGATCATGAGGGTCCAGGGCGTGTTGCTGCTGGTTCACCAGGCGCTGTCGCGTGTGCTTTGTCTCCAAAGTCCCAACGAGGTTTCTCTGTTCTATATCAAGCTGGTCTGTCATGGCTTGTCACATGCACAGAGCGTTTGCCTGCACAGGTGAATGAAATGCCCTTTCAGGTACCTGTTCGGCGCTCCCGGTGGTGCCCGCGCAGAGCTCCTCCTCCTGTTCCTTCGTGTCAAAACCACCTACAGCCAGCGCCTCTGCTGCCACAGCTGATACTCCTGACTCTCCCAGTTGACACACTTGAAGCATCACGTACGCTCCGATCTCACCCGAAAGCCTCCGTGCGCAGAGCCAGGGCCCCCCTGCACGCCACGCTATGGGCCTTACCGGAGCCCCGTTATGGACCCTGGAATCGGCGCCGGCGCGCCCCATCCATTATTCACTTTCAATTTCGTGGCACCTTAGTGCCACATCTGAACTTTTTTTTCCCCCAGGGCTTCAAGACTACGGATTGCTTGTACGAGTACATGTGCGTATACCACACGGCAGTTAGCTTGTAGCGAGGCAAGCCAGACAAGCCCGCCAACTTTGTGCGTCGTTGGGCGCATCGTTGGCATCATTTGATTCTGTTCTTCAAGTTGCAGCGCAGCATGGGTCGCCGGATGCGATATTTCACATCATGACTCCTGTGTCCAATAAGGCCTCTTCCATCTTCCGGATTTCCAGAATTTCTTCTTCTTCTTTTTTTTTTGTGCGATACGGGGCCGCCGATATGAAAACTGGCACCGCCTGCGGAAAATGACTTAATATTTTACGAGTTGTGACCCTCCTACATGTATTAGGCACCCCATATACCGTCTTGAAATGAAACCCCCTTCAGATTTGCTTTGTGTAGATGCCCCGCCACTGCTTCCGTTTCTTTTTCTTCTCTCTCGTCTTCGCCCCTCTCTGGAGAGTCAAGTCTCCATTACAAAGTCTGAATGGCAAGTATGGCCGGCCGTGGGACGCGAATACGCATCAAATTTCATATGCTCGCATATGCTTTGTCTATATCCACCACCCATCTCCGCCCTGTGGGCTATTCCAGTTGGGGGGATGAGATCTTCACCATTCAACGTATCAGAACCTGCCAATAAGATGTGCTTATTGCTCACACCACTCTGCTAGCACATTGCAAGTACCGGTACGCTCATATGTAAATCAAGATGACTCAATTGCGTGCGTCTCTTCGCTTTGATCATTGCAATCCCGATATACGGCATCCAAAACAAACTCCAGTGCAGCAAGGCTAGCTAATGCAACCCAGCCTCGCGCAAGTTAGCTTCAACTAGCAAACCACTACCGGAATACTTCGGCTTGTCTGCGAATGGTCCCCCACAATCTACTAACAATAGCGCTGCGGCTAACGAACCAACAGCCAAGCCCAGATCCATCTCGTCTTGCTTGGATGTTTGCTCAAAACACTTGCAGAGCTCAACAAAATGCCGGCATCGGACAAGCTTTCCTCCTGTGCCTGTCATCCCACTAGGCCCAAATCCTTGCTGCAGCTTTGCCAAGAGCGATCCTGGAGAAGCAACGGTGTTCCCCTCAAAATCACAAGGCAGGGCTATCTAGCACACCATTCTCGGCTCGGCAAGCAAGCTCTAGGGATCTGTCTTCAACCACCCCTCCGGCCCGAACAAGCTTCCTTAAGCTCGAGACCCCGCAAACCACATGCTCGCCGCCATCTTCAGATCTGCCCATCTATTACCCACCGGGCTTGTCAAACCTCAAACGGCTTCATGTCAGTCGAGGTCAGATCGGCCGAAGGGAGCCAACCATTCCCTGATGGGCAATTCCGCTTAATGATGTTCGAGTTTTGGTTCGTGACATTTGCCTATCCCTATCCCCTCTCCTAGTTTACTCTAAGCACAAGTAAAATCCTCGCTTATACGCTACGGCTTCATATTCCGAGCTC
The DNA here is from genome assembly GCA_000331835.2 of Trichoderma hamatum GD12. NCBI lineage: Eukaryota > Fungi > Ascomycota > Sordariomycetes > Hypocreales > Hypocreaceae > Trichoderma > Trichoderma hamatum. Next base: position 297,832 of record KQ479131.1, read on the forward strand.
GGGATGGAGACAAAGTTTGGCGTTCAAAAAAAAAAAAAAAGTTGATGCATTGGCTTTGGCTTGATGCCACTAAAATCCAAGTGCTATGCCGTAGCTACCCTGACTCCCCTCCTATTATTCTTACATACCTATGGTGTGTATACTAGTAATTCGTTGAATCGTTTAGTCGCTCTCTCTCTGCCTATATCTAATTTCTTGTAACGAATAGTAAAATGTAAAAAGAAAGGAAAGAGCTTGTCAGCCACGTTAACTTGTGTTCCCAATTACCATTCATCCCAATCGGCTCGTAGTAGCAGGTCCCCTTAATTCTTTCCCTACTTCTCCCGATATTCGACTCTGCATTCCCGAGGTCGCTTTCATCATCATCATCATCAGCTGTTTCTCCCGCCTTTGCATCCCCGAGATCGCTTTCAAGATCATCATCTACTACTGATGCTGGTAGTTCATTTCGTATCATCCTTGCCAGCTTGTGACATTCGCTGATTTGCCTTATCAATCTTCGCCAATGACTTGTCATCCTGGAGACTCCACCACCTCTTCAGCCCTTGTACATACTCAACCTCTTCGTCGGAGATTTCTACTGGCGGACCTTTAATCTGCGGCAGCATATCCTCTTTGTCTTTTTCGTAGACTGCCCATGCCGAGGCATCTCCGGCCCGGACGCCGAAGCCCCTGCCTTGCATTGACACCACCTGGACGCGACGCAGCATCACAATGTCACCGACCTGAACTATAGGTAGAGAAGCCTTGTGTGGCCGGAAGATGTGCGCGATGATGACGTTTGTTGGTGCTACTGAGGAGTCAGTCAGATTCAACTCGAGCATGTAGTCTCGGGGTCCAGATTTTGGTCGGTGTGGTTCGCGCGGAGTGGCAGTGACAACGGCTAAAATATCAGCCGTTTTATTCAATGAGGCACGCAGGGATTTGAGTTGTAGATAGTCTGGTAGGCTTGTTCTCAGGCTCTTCAATAGTTGGAATTTTAGAGATGTGATGCTCACATCCTCAGCCACGGAGCTAGCAGTAGAAGATGGCCTGACAGCGGTGGGTTTGCGGGGCGATCTCAGATTGTGTCCTGGGGCTGTTGACTCTGGGGTAACGTCCCGACGAGGATTTTCTGACGCGTCATGAGCTGCATCTTGCAGACTCTCTTCCTCAAGCTGTTGTTGAGAGCTCTTGCTGGATTCAGCTGCCAACTGTGAGCTCGGATCAGGTTGACCAGACTTGTGACGACTAGCACGCAGCGATTCTGTTGGGCTGTCCAACTGTTGAGGGCTGCGTTCTGACGGCTCTGAAAGAGCTTGTGCTAATAGAATGCTGGCATCAGCCGGGCCCTTGACACCACGTCTTGCGCGCAGCGATGTCGGCGCAGCGGTTTCCGTCGGTGATTTGGTCCCTTGGGGTGATGATTTGGCAAGTGCAGCATTGCCCTCTGAATGCTCGACCTTACTCCGCGGTGACGGCCGCGGTGATCGCTGTGGGAGCGATTCTTCGTCTCCAATTAGACATTGATTCGCCTTGGTAGGGGAGCCCTTGGAAAACGAGGCGTTTGGGTCGGTTAAGAAGCTATCGGCACTACCACTGGAGACTCTCTTGGCACGACAGTGACTCCGAAGAGATTGCACTGTTATTAGCATCTCAGGCTCTGTCCTGCGAGAGCCGCGTTCATGCGCGCTTTGCTCTGTGTGATGGGCATGATGGGCATGATGAGCATGGTGGGTATGATGAGTATGATGAGTATGATGTGCATGGCCACACTCATGGATTTCCTCAATTGCCTCAAGGCGCTGAGAGAGAGCCGGTTCAAAGCGCTCTGCATCTTGTGCTTTCTGCGGAGTGGAATAATGTTGGGATTCGGATATGAGTTGCTGCTCGATTGCAAAGTCGTCATCATCGCCTCCGTCTTCTTTTGCATCCTCATACTCGTCTTCCTCCACATCCTCGCCCGCGTCGTGGTATACGGGTTCATCCACGTCTTCGTCCATCGCCTTAACTGATTCATCTCTATCTTGTGACACATTCTCCATTACGAGTGTATCGGCTACATCATGGTAAACTTCGTGGTCGTCTTGCTGTGTTTCCAGCGGAGTTGGTAATTGTTTTGTGGCCGCTTGCTCATCTAGAACTGGTACAGCTACAGGCGTTGTCGGGGACAATGTAGTCAGAGTAGCCGGAGGCGGTGATGGTACAGCTACTTCAAGCTCTCCTGTGGTTTCCGGCAAGATATCTGCAATAGCCTGATCGCCCTCCTTCTCCAAAGCAGTCTCAGCCTCTTCTCTCAGTTGATGTAGCACATCGTCTTGCATCTCCATGTCCTGTTCAGCAACAGCATTGTCTTCTGTTTTCGATTCTAGACTGGGTGGCTGGATCTCTGGGCCAGTAGGCTGTATATCCTCCATAAGCTGGTCATCACTAGTAGTGGATTGCAGTATCGGAATTTCGACCGCTTCAGCCATGTCCGCTGGTATATCTGGAGTGTGCACAGCTGGCTCAGCAACCGGTTCTTCAGAATCCAGGGGCTCGGATGAGGTAGCATTTGGTTGTTCTTGTTCTTGTTCTTGTTCTTGTTCTTGTTCGTGCTTTTGCTCCTGCTCCTGCTCCTGCTCCTGCTCCTGCTCCTGCTCCTGCTCCTGCTCCTGCTCCTGCTCTCCCTCTTGTTGCTGCTGAGCTACCGGGGCCTCTTCAGTCCGTTCTGGAACAGCTGGTGCCTCGACATTGATAGGTGCTTCGACATTAACAGGCTCCGGTGATCGTGATTTAGAGATACCGCGTATTCTATTATTAGTAGTAGCCTCTTCGTTGTTGGCGGCGTTGGTGGCGACGGATTCAGGCTGTGTTGAAATCCTGTCTGCGAGCGGAGAGCTGACGATAGGTGCCGTATTTTGAGCCTCGGCTATAGTTTCCGCTATATTAACATATTGCCGCCTGTCGGATTTAGGAGACAATACTAAGTTCGGATGGTCCATTTCAAAATGGCTGGCATCATTTTTATCCGGTTCGTCATGTTGATGCGGAGCGAATTCGCTAGTGCCATCAAGCTGGCTCACCAAGCTGGATCTCTTGGATGACTGGTTGACCACTGGTTTGATCTCGGCTGCCTCTCCAATATCATACTCGTCTTCGACTTCGTCCATATTTTCATCCATGCTTTCATCCACATCCACGCCTTCATCCACATATTCATCCGTCTCTCTATCTTCCTCTTCATCATCATCCTCGTCCTCGCCTTCATCCTCATCCTCGTCATCTTCGTCATCTTCATCTTCATCGTCATCCATATCTTCGTCTTCTTGATCAATTGGCTGTTCGTCAGCCTCATATTCCTCGGGCTGTAATTCCTCGGGCTGTATAGGCTCTTCGCTCGGCTCTTTCTTAGGCTGTATGGCGGTGGTTGGCTTGTCATCATCGTCATCTTCAGAATCAGACAAAAGACTGATAACAACTGGTTCCTTGGGGGCGGCCGGGGCTGGTCTCGGCATTGGAATAAATGGCCTTGGAATATGTAGTGCTGGTTGCGCAACTTCATTTCGAGACTCTGATTCAGATCCTGGTTCAGATCCCGATTCGTAGTCTGCGTCAGACCCCGACTCCTCAAGTTCGGATTCTGTTGCGTCATCCTCGTCGTCAATTTCGTCCTCATCAGAGTCCTGTTCAGCATACTGTTCGTCATCATAGGCTTCCTCGGGGGCACCATCTTGCCTATTCCAGTCGTAGTATCCGCGCTGATTTTCTCCATCTTCATCTTCTTGTGATTCATCTGTGCTAGAATCTTCTTGCGCAGGGCTTGACCTGCCTTCTCTGCCCAGAGTAGCGGTCACTGTAGCAGTCTCGGTATCCTCTCCACGGTGATCAGGATAGCTGTTACTAGGTTTCATCTCACCACATTGCGTAAAAGACGATGATAACGTAGTGTGTGCCTCATTAACTTGAACATATCCGTGCATTTCCACGCCATGGTATCCTGCAGGTACTAACGTATGCGTTTCATCAGAAGGGCTAGCTCTTAAAGTATAAGATGATCGCTCGAAGCTTCCCTGTGGGAAATCGTGCGCATCATGTGTGGGCATCGTAGGGTACGATGGCGCCAATGTATCGGCTACCCAAGCTAGCTCATCGTGTGTTTGGGGGTGGTGAATCTCATGTCGTTGCGGCTGAGGCGGTTGCATCTCAGCCGCCATTATATCGTACGAATGTTGGTGATGAGCATCTGCTTCATGCGATTGCAGACTTGGGTCTATACTCATGGACATATCAAATCCACTATGCGGCGCATGTATTTCCGGCTGGCGCATGGGTTCTGATTCGTGTACTCGAGCGCGTGCATCGTGAGGAGCTGCGTATTCAAATGAGAGCGGCGATGGCTCTTGGAGCACGTGGTTCATGTCCGGATGTTTCCATGGGTTGGTTGGCGTAGGTTGCAGCAATATTCCCGTTGATTTGGATTCGGCAATGATTTGAACGCCGCTGACTGGGCTGGAGCTCATCTCTCTAGTTTGGCATCCGTGATCTACCATTACTGGCTGCGACTGGGCAGCTGGCAACTGATCACCCATCTCGGTGTCTTTGGCTCCTCTATGGTCTTCCAGCATAACAGTCTCCGTATTCGCGAGCGTGGGTTCATCATGTTCTTCGTCTTCGGTAGGCTGTTCTTCCACCTCGGGGGAAGGCGACCGACTGGCATATCTCCATGAGGTCGGGTTCATGCTGAATAGAGACTTTCTTTTCTTCTTCTTGGCGCTCCTTGGAGGCTCTTCTTCGCCAAAGATATCAAAGCCGCCTTCAAAAAGCGAGCCATACGATACCCTTGCTCGCTTGATAAATGCCGGAGAGGTATACTCCCCAGGCCCCAGCGTCTCATATGCATATCTCTTTGACGGGATGACAGAAAGTGGCGTTCGTGGTACGGGATTCGCAAAATGCGCCTGCTCGATTTCGATCGATGGCGAAGGACTCATCGCCCGGAGCTGCTCTGTCGGTTCCTGGTCTTCCTCATTATCTGTAGCATCGATGTTGATTGTATCCACCTCGTGGCTCTCAGCTCTGCGGATCATTAGCAGCAGGCGATTCGTAAACTTCATCTGCCACTCTAGCGTGCCCGGGCGCCTCATCCACGCCTGGTTCTCCTCCCACTGCACGCTATCCAAGCTTAGCCGTACCTCATCGCCGCCTCCCAAATGTGCGTCTGCAAGAGCCTTGGCCGCAGCGCCATGGAATTCGACTCGGAGCTGGCCCTTGTCGCGTCGATGCAGGGGGTCGCGTTCGGCGAGGATGAAGGCAATTGACTTGGTCACAGCACTGTACGGCCATGTCACGGTGATGACACCTTCGACCACGAGAGCCTCTGCATCGAGGATAGCAGGGCTGAGCTTGGCGATGGGCGTAGCTTCGGTGCTACGCAGCCCGTCGAGTTGGGCATCGTCCTTTGCCATGGCGGCTTCACTGCTGGCGCGCGCCGATCATCTAGTGGAGGGGCGGCGATGCTTATAGCAGCGTGATTCCAGGCGGTTCATGATAAGGAATAGTAGATGAAGGGGAGGGGAGAGAGAAGAAAAAGGAGAATGAAAAGAAGGAGAAGAGAAGAGAAGTAGCCTATAACGGAGGCGATCCTCTTGTTTCCCCCCGTCGCTGATGCGTTGTATTACTTGGTGTGGCGGTTGATGAATTTGGGCTGGAGTGAGATGCAGCTCACTTTTTTTTTTTTCTGCTCCTCGCCTCACTGCGCTGTCCTGCTTGGCTGCAGCTCGCCCAATCTCCCAGCGACACAAATCCAGCGGTTGCAGGGGTGGAGATGCTATGCTGGGAAGCTGCAGGCCTAACGACAGCTAAAAACAAGACAATAGCTTGTACGGCCAGGAGGGGCAGGCGGTGTGCTGCTGCCGGCTAGGCACCCGATGTACCTGACTTTGAGATAGAGCCGCGGTCCAGCGCCAAAACAGGCCATACAGAGACCTACCAAGTTACTGAAAGCACTTAGTAGCCTGCGCAGTGGCTGACATCATCCGAGGCCGGCATGTTCTCATGCGACTATTTGACAGATCCGATCTCCAAGTGCCCGCGTAGCCGATATTATAAATCCCGTAGGGCGAATGCATCTTTTTTTCTTTTATAAACTGGCGATGCAGCCAAGCAGACGCTTTCTAGCTTGTTTGGGCACCATTGCCCCGATTCCTTGGTATAATTCTGTCTAGAACCCAGACGTCCATCCCAGCACTCCATATTGGATACTAGAGATTCGCATATTACATGCATATCGCAGCTGCTGATTCCTGCGCCGTCCCAGGAGAGACGACCAATAGCATGGGCTCCATCTTGTCAAGCCCTGCTGTTGGCACCACAGCCAGCAGCTCGACCGTGCCAGCAAAGCAGCAGCGGCAGCCTTTCCATGTCAAGAAAGTCGCCATCATCGGGGCGGGGCCGGCTGGCCTGGCTGCTGCCAGATACCTCAAGGCCCAAGGCGCCGTCGACTCCATCACCATATTCGAGCAGCAGGATGAGGTCGGTGGCGTCTGGTACTACAGCAGCCTTGCGCCGAAGGAGGTGCCTGTGCCGCAGAAGGATCCGTTCTGGGGCCCGGAGCCGTCCATCTGGCCTGAAGGAGCACCAGCGCCGATTTTCCCTTCACCCATGTACGAGAGGCTCCATGCGAATATCCCAGGGTGTTTGATGCAGTTCCACGATACGGCGTTTCCGTCAGATGAGTGGCTGTTTCCCAAAAGGGAGGCGATTCAAGAATATCTTGTCCGATATGCTGAGGACCTGAGGCATCTTATCAAATTCCGCCATCAAGTGACGCAGGTCAGCCTGGAAACTCGGGATGGCAGGGACCAGTGGCATTTGGAAGCATCATCTACATTGAACGATGGTGAAGTCGTTCGAGAGACGTATGATGCCGTTGTCGTTAGCAACGGCCACTATTCAGTGCCCTTCATCCCTGCCATCAAGAATATACAGGAGTTCAACAAAGCCCATCCCTCGATCATCAGCCATTCAAAGCAATATCGAAAGAACGAACACTTTAGAGGGAAGAAGGTTGTGGTCGTCGGCAACGGGCCGTCCGGTCTCGACCTGGCTCTTCAAATCAACGAAGTGGCCGGCAGGACGCTCCTCTCCGTAAGATATGCTACATCACCCGACAAAATTGCTCACATCGGATGTGAAGAAGTCCCCGAAATAGTCGATTTTTTACCAGATCAGCGAGGGGTTCTTTTTAAAGATGGAAGTAAAGAGATAGATATAGATTACATTGTGTTCTGCACTGGGTTCTTGTTTGGCTACCCTTTCCTCAACAGTCTCGGCCGCAAGATCATAACCTCGGGGCGTGGCATTCATGGGTTGTATCAACACTTGTTTCTCATCGAGCATCCGACATTGGTTTTCCCAGCCTTGAATATGAAGTCTGTCCCATGGCCCCTGGCAGAAGCACAGGCAGCGGCATTCTCAGCGGTATGGTCCAATGATCTACCACTACCCTCTGACGCTGAGATGGAGAAATGGAGCAAAGACCTGGAAGAGACACAAGGAGAAGCACTGCATATATACCCGGAGTTGGGAGACGATGGCAAGCACATCAACGAGTTTTACGAATGGGTAAATAAGGCGACACACGTCGGCAAGCAACCTCCGCATTGGGAAGACGAACAATTCTGGCAGAGGAAATTAGCTCCGCAAGCCAAGACTAAATTTGAGGAAGATGGATGTAAAGCCAAGACTCTGGCTGATCTTGGTTATCATTATGAACCCGGCAAGGAATAAGTGAACATGCAGATGGGCGATTCCACTGCAGGGTAGAGAGAACAAAACGGAGTTCAGGAAAGCAGCTCTTAGATAAACTATTCAAGAGATAAAATTTTAGATCGTAGAGCATATACATAAAACTTAGCTTAAATTGATCTCTATTTTCTACTGTCGAAAATTTGTGTGAAAAGTCACATCATTCTTTTACACAGCATGCACTCTTGAACAATGGTATGTACTCAGGGGGGGAAGAAAAAGATATTGGTTCAAGTCATCAAAAATTGACTTGTTTGTAAAAATCACATTGTTTAGACACACGCTGTTAATAAAGTCAAATCTCTTTTCGTCTTTTTTCATTCAAAGAGCTCAACCTTCCAGAAGCCATTACGCCTCGATATGAAACCATGATATATCCCTCCTCCAAAAACCCATTGTTTTTAACTTGCTGCACACCCAGAAAGTTAGAGTATTTAAGCCTGCTTCTTCTGAGACTCCTCGGAGAAGACCTTTGCGTAGGGGTTCAGGCGCAGGAGGACCTGCTTGTTGCGCAGAGGGTTCTTCTTCTGGACGGCGGATCGTCGGGTAACAGCATCGCCCTTGGGGCCGTTGAGAGAGCTCTGGATTTCGCTGCTGTTGATCAGACGAGTAAGGTCGGCCTGGGAGACGACGTTGGAAGGCAGGAGGAAGTCCCGCTTGTGAGCAGAAGGAGTGGTGGTGGAACCGTAGATCTCGTCAAGAGCCTTGAAAGCGGCAGAGGTCCAGATGATGAAACGGCCGAGGTGACCACCAGGGGCGAGCTGGAGGAGGTTGAGGGCAGAGACGGGGGAGGTCTCAACACCGGGGATGTTGCGGAAACCCTTGACGAGCTCCTTGCCATCGACCTCAGGGTTGTAGACAACCAGAGGACCACGGCGCTGGCGGTGGCGGCGGCCACGAAGCTTGCCCTTACCGGCACGGAGCTTCTTGGAGTCCTTGACCTTCTCGATGTCAGCACCGGCACCGACAGCCTTGAGGAGGGCCAGGGCAGCGGCAGTGCGGGCAACGGAGCTGCCCTCAACAAGAGCAGAGTCGACAACCAGGGGAACCTCGGGGATGGTCATGATCTGGTGACCACGGGCGAGCAGAAGAGGGGCGGCAGCAGAGGCAGCCAGGGCAGAGCAGGTAGCATATCGCTTCTGGCCCTGGTTGACCTTGACGTGCCACTTGCGCCAGACCTTGGTAGGGGCGAACATGCGACCAGATCGGCACATGTTACCGAAGGCGGCCTGACCAGCACGGTGAGTACCGGAACCAGAGACACGAGGGATACGGGCGACGGCACGACCTGAACAATTCAATACAGTCAGTACAGTTCTAAGCAAATTTCCATTGGCGGCGCATTGAGGCTCTTCGCGATAGCTGGGCAGAAAAAAAAATTTCATAGTCCCGCCCTATCTCGATTGCATCTCAAATCTTGCCCCCATGATCCCATGAAACTCACCAGTTCCCCAAGACTCAGCAGAGGTCTGGTGACCGGCCTTCTCGCTGACAGCATAAGGCTGGCGCTTGTTCTTGGCCATGCCAGTGTGAACCTGCTTCACGATATCCGGTCGGATAGGGCTGGCGAAGACGGCGGGAATGGTGTGGGTAGCTCCAGAGGGAGCACCATCCTTGCCGATGATAGTGACGGTAGGTCGTGAAGCCATTGCGATGATAGGACTAGGACCTGACGGAGGATGCAAGAGTTAGCAACTTTCAAAAGGCGAAAAGGCTGTGTTGAGAGCCGAAGATAGAGTGCAGCATACCGTGGTCGTCGGGCTGGTCGAATTTGGCGATGAGAGGTGGAAAGTTTGCTGACTGCTGGACCCGCGATAAATTTCACTGAATTTTCCTTGCAATTTTGGTGGGCGGAGACCCTAAACGGTGGGGTACGTACCTTAGCGAATTGAATTGTGGCTCACGTGATTGCTCTTTTGGCGTTTTTTTCGACAGGGTTATTGGATACTATCCCTTATTAGGATATAAGGTACCTCTAGCTTAGTAAGAACAAGAGGTACTTGAGGTACTCGCTTTATACGGCACATCGGAGCTTCAAATCGGAGCTCAAGATTCTAGGTGTATTTCATGTATCTATTGTCGTCATGTCATATTGCTATCATACATCATATCCATGTATGCCCTCTTAATGATATGAGCTTCGCTATGCTTATTTCCAGCGCAATAAACTGGCCCTCTAATAAAAGATATTGTATTTTTTGCAGCTCCCCTTTATTCCCATCTCTTCCACTCTCTGCTGAGTTTATCAATCTGTTCGTCTGTCCAGGCGCTATTGCGTCCATCTCTGACTAGACTGAGAAACTTGGCGTGTAAATCCTTCTCAATCTTCAACCTCTCTCGAGCCTTTCCTTCTAGATACTGTGGATCATTGTTCCTGCAAGCTCTCTTGAAAACGTCTCTCATTCTAGGAGAATAGAGCTGGCACGTTGCAACAGGCAGCTTGGTCGGCTTCATATAGAAATTTTGAGCAATCGCATTGTCTTCTGCGCGCTGAGGCCGAACCACGTCTTCATAGCATTCGCCGCAAACTGTAAAATCCGGTAGATACTCCATCACATACCAGTATCCATCGCTCACGCGGCGGTCTTCGCGACACTCATCCAGAGTGCTCAATCGCGTGAGCATCATGGAAAGGTCACCGACGTCTACCTTCCGGTTGGTCACATAGCTCTTATCCGATGTTGTTTCAAAAGCATCGAAGAACAGCACGAATTGTTTCCGCCGAGGCGTATATTGTAGAGAGCAGCAGTTTCTTGAAGGCTCATTCCGGGGATCAAGTGGAATGAAAACACCTGTAAGATTCGGGAATAAAGTCTCTACTGTCTTCGCACATTGATAGCATACTGCGAATTCGGGCACCGGCCGCCTTGTATATGGGTCCTTTACGGTGTACCAAACCCGTGTTACTTTGCGTTCGACGGGGCACGGATAGTTGCGAGAATCGAACATGACGCTTGCAAGATGATGAAATAGCTGCAAGTCAGGCACTATATGTTTCAGCGTGAGCAGCCAAGCTATCTGGTACCAAGGCGATGAACCGAAGTCGCACGCAATTGCGTTGCCTGTTGGTCGTAGGACTGGATGGAAATGAGTCCGGTACTGGGTGTCTGCAAACACAGCGCCATAACAGTCAGGACAGATATTGAACTCCGTTCTGGGGAGTGTAAGCCAATCCATCTTCCCGGCTACCGGTTCTCTGCGCTTGCATTCTGGGATGTTCGGAAAATCAGACTGCCCGTCGCGACCTTTGCTCTCAGAGTAGCGTCGGTATGACCCAACTGTTTGGTCTGGACGCACTCCGGAATTATTTGGATCAAAAGGAGGTGGCTGCCAAGCTTTCGTTGTCACAGATGGCTCTTTATAAGTTGGAGATTTAATAACCCTTTCATCTGGTGCCACATGTTCATCATCAATCCGAGGAATAGGTGGCATTAAAACAGGTGATGTGCTATCCGCTCGTGATTGCCGCACATCTTCACTTCCCACTGACTCCTCTGGCCAAGCAACAATCGCATCGTCATCCTCTGGATAGGGAAGGTGAATTGCTGGGGGCGTTCGATCTCCTTGGGGCTTCTTCTCTTGGTTGATTGGGAAAGTAGTTGACATGCGCCGGTTAGGCACCCAGTCATCTGGCAGCCCTAATGAATTCGCCGACGGAACTGGCATCGTTGGAACTCTAGAAGGAGAGCGAGAGTTTTGGCCACTGGTGCCGCCTCTGCGTGATGATGCAACAGATACACGGTCGTCGTCATCAATGATAACCGGGCTTTCCTTTCTATAAGAGCCGTTGAAATTTTCACTCCGCGGAGAATTTTGATCCTTTAACTTGGATGGCGATGGAGCTCTCAAGGTTTCGGCCGCGGGTGGCTTATATGAAGCGTAACTATCTCTCAGGAGGTCCTCTCGAAGAGGTCGATTGCCATCCAGAGGACGAGATCCGTTGACACGATCGTTTGACGTAGGCCTTGACAAGGGTTCAAAACTTGAATTTGGTCGTCCCTCCATCGACCCCGTTGCGCTTCGTCTATGATATCTGTCTTCGTCCCTTCTGCTCTCGCTTGGTTCGCCCAAGCTCGGGCTGCTATGGGTAGGCGGTTGGCCATATCCTTGGTAGGTCTTGTCTCGGCCGCTCGATCCATGTTTTGTCACTTGCGGCGAAAGGAATTCTTCCCCATATTTGCGATGTGCCTGCGTGAACTCCGGACGGGGGGCATTAACGGCAGATTTGCTTCGATGATGGCTCGGTATCCGGTTCTCGTTCATGTCCGTCTCCAGCCGAGGCAACTCTTGCCTACTTCCCCGCCTCTGTAGTTCAGGAACAGAGGCGCCAAGACGGTCGGATTTCACATTCTCGGATTCGTTAATCTTTCTTCTATTATGTGCTTCTGGCGAAGGAGACGTAGATACCGGCGCCTTCTTCTTCTGACGAAATTTATCTTTATCTTTGGAAGCGTTGTCCTCAGTCCCACACTCGGGTACGCTTGACGTAGCCACGCCTGGTACAATAACAAAGCGACGCTCTGGATTGTACTCAAAAACCTCTTCCATCAGTGGCTGTTGGTCAACTTCTCCTCTCGCCTGCGGCTCTTCATCGACCACAGGCCGAAGGCAGCTGTTAAATTCTTTTGCAAGGGAATCAACCTCATCTTCGACAGTGGGTGGGGGCGGGTTTGAGCTGCGGCAATACGGTATATCGTCGTAATATCGAGGTGCGAGGCGAAATACGGGCGGTTCTGATGGTGTTGATGAGCGCACAGGACGCAGCGGGGAATCGACAGACGCTCTGCAAGGTTTAACGCGGTCAGCTGTTTTCTTCTCAATCAGAGAGGTTCAGGCAGCTATCCATAGGTCTTGGTACGTACGAATAGCCATGCTTGGCCCTTGACGTGGTGAAGTACCCCGTCTGGAGCATATTCTCTATGGAATTGCTCATTCTGATTCGTCGTTGGGCCGTCAAGCCACGGGGCGTCTAGATTCTATCAGATGCTGGGATAGAGCGTCACAGCGGCCCTATGCGACGCGCTGCCAGTCAGTCGGCCAGAGGCCTAGGTGAGCTGTGTCGTAGGCCCACGATTGACCTTAGTAGTATCGAGATCCAATGGCGAATGAAGCGCCCCTGGCCCAAGCTTTCAAAAGAAATCCGGCCTCCAGAGAGTAAACAAAAAGTTTGGCAGGAAATCCACAAGACGTCAACGGTGCTGGGTTTAAGATGATTCAGATGACATCGTGGTGGGGTCTGGGCTGTATTTCATTTAGCGGCGTGGCGGCCCGCTTTGAGGGGTCCCGAGCGCTGTAACTGCCTAAGGAAGCGCAATATCAAGTAACCAGCAGCAACTGATTGGCCTTGTTGCCACCCTCGTGCCCAACCAGCCCTTACGTCTAACCCTGTCGAAAGATACCAGATGCCTAAAGGGCCGTTGGAAAGCGCCTGTCTTAGTACGAGGCTGTGCTGCATGGGGCAGTGAGAGTTTGCCATCTATAAAAATACTTATTACTGTCGCTGAACTCCGAAGCAGGGCTTCTCCGTCTTTCGTTGTGTTGGCAAGTGTTTAAGTTACATTCTCAATCGGCCGATTCAGCTGGCGCGCTTGCTGCAGCTGCTATTATTACTGCACTGTAGCATCAAAGCTGAAATCAACATAGCCTAATCTCCCTCTATTCCTGGGCTGCGAAGCTATGCTGGGCACCTAGGTAGCCTTTGGTTATAAGAAATACCGAGTTGGATATTTGATATGGAGTGCGCGTCAGGTTTTTGGTGCATGTAATTTACCTCTCCGCACACTCATGCCGGGCCAGAAAGCTAGGCATGCTATCATGAGGCAGCTTTTCAAACACGTTCATATCATGAATTATTGCATACACTAACTGGCGTGGGGGTTTTCAGCGAGGTTGCTCGATGGGCGTTTTTGGGAGGCCTTTGCATGCACCGCTGCCTAAGCAAAGGCTTACCTTCGTTGTTAGTATTTCCGCCACATTCATTTTGAGCTCTGCTCCTAGATATATCCGGGCTTCTTTCTTAAACTTGAGTGTGAATTATGTGATTATCATTATTATTCCACTTTCGTGAGACCGTAGCGTATAAATTAGGTATAAACATTCTGTAAGACGTAATGCATGATAAGGCCACTTTGGCCACATCCACCCAACCCGACTTTTGAGTACTCTGAGCTTCCAGACCCCAGCCCCATTACGGCTCCCAGACAGATTGGCATGCTTGCAATAAGGAGCCCCCAATAGAAAATATCCAAAACTAGCAAGAATTGAATATGGCCGTTGCCAGCCCAGCGAATTTGCCCTTGCTCACTCCAAGAGATCCCTGACGTCTTCATCACTCTCCTCCTCGTACCGTCGTTGCTCCTCGGCTTCTAGAATCTTCCTCAGAACCTTCCTCTGCCTGACTCGTGCCTTTGAGCCCCAGTCAGCCTTGGATCCATCGGCACCCTCATCGGCATCAATATCTTCTTCCACTGAACCCAGGCCACGCAGGTCATTTGGCGACATTTTAGCAACCTGCTCTTTCGCATATTCCTTGTCCTTCGCATCTTGCTCTTCCAGCTTCTTGACAGCATGCTTGGTTGAGTATTTGATGATGTGTGGTCGTATCAGCAAGTATGTGCATACAACCATGATGAGGCGAAGCCAGCCTGTTGTTGACATGTCGGTGAAGCTCTTCTGGACGTTGTTGGAGGCATTCTGCCCGAACTGAGACAATTGACCAAGAATGGACTGCGAAGACTGTCCGTCATTGTCCTGGTATTGCTGGTATGACTGGGAATCCATGATAACAAGAGTGCGCGTAGCTCTCGTAGAAGGGATGATGAGAGGCTAGTATTTTTTTTAAGGCAGGCAGCAGAAAGCGACCTCTTCCCGTGAAATAGAAAAAGAGAAGTAATTAAAAAAATTGAGACAAGGTGACCTCTTTATAGGGGGTAGTGAGGTTTGGTGAAAGATGAAAATGCAACCGTAGTCTCAGAGAAGGGATGGCAGAAGGTTTTGCTTAGACACCGACACTGCAAATTCACTAGTGAGCACGGCGTGGTCCGGCCTATTTCTCCGAGGCTGCCGGTTGGACGTGGCGGATCCGATGAGCGCCATTTACATGTATAGAACCTCAACGGGACCCATAGCTAGGAAAGCATTTGTTTTTCTGTGAGATAATAAGGGGGAAAAAAAGCCCAAGATATATATTGCTATATAGCATCAATTTTCCCTTTCTACCAATCCATTGGCTAATATTAATCTCTATTTCGAGAGAGATTTTGCATTTCACTCGGAGTGAAGTACTGTGATACAATGGTCTCCGGAGTTCCCTGACCGCAACCTCGAAGCTTCTAAGCAGCACGGCAACGCCGTTGGGCCACTTGCTTCCCCCCCATATTCCTCCTTTCCTGATCAGTATAAAATCTGCAATGCGGTTATTCACCCAGAGATATTAATATGATTTCGCATTTTTAACTCGTGAAATGCTACATTGCAAGAATATTCGGTACCTAGGAAAGGACATGTTATTGAGCTATCTGGGTACCTACTATGTGAAGACATAGAGATCACGTGATGTCAATACGTAGGTACCTAGGTAGCCAAGTTGGCTCAATTGGGATAGCGTGAATGCGCTTTATGATGGGAGCTCAAAAATTTCGTCTGTACTTTGTACCCCGGAACGCCTGATTTGAGACTCTGTTTTTTCCCCTCCCCCACTGTCCAAATATTTTTTTCTTTTTCTTTTGGTCTGGCATTGTGTATTTAATATTGGCGGCGCAACATGTCGACTGCATTCAGATCAATTGCTCCGTTTCTACGGACGGCCCGATATGGCCTGAAGTCCGGCAGTGTCAACCCTCTGCAGGCTGCGCTCAAGAACAACCGCAGTGCGGCTGGTGTTCTCAACATCGCTCGTACATATGCTGTTTTCGAGCGAACCAAGCCTCACGTGAATATCGGTAAATCGCCTTCTCCAATGAGGTATAAATAAAGTTTTTTTTGTTAATAGAGAGGTTATAACAGGCACTATTGGCCATGTCGATCACGGAAAGGTAAAGTTCACTGAATCATCTTATAAGACCGATATGCCGAGATGACTAGACACTGACCATTGTTACTACTATAGACTACCCTGTCCGCTGCCATCACCAAGAGGCAAGCTGAGAAGGGCTTCGCCAACTTCCTCGACTATGGCTCTATTGACAAGGCTCCCGAAGAGCGAAAGCGAGGTATCACCATCTCTACTGCCCATATCGAGTACTCAACGGAAAACCGCCACTACTCACACGTCGACTGCCCTGGTCACGCCGATTACATCAAGAACATGATTACTGGTGCTGCCAACATGGACGGTGCTATCATTGTCGTCGCCGCCTCTGACGGTCAGATGCCCCAGACTCGTGAGCACTTGCTGCTTGCCCGACAGGTCGGTGTCCAGAAGATCGTTGTCTTCGTCAACAAGGTCGATGCCATTGATGACCCCGAGATGTTGGAGCTTGTTGAGATGGAGATGCGTGAGCTTCTTAACACCTATGGCTTCGAGGGAGACGAGACCCCCGTCATCATGGGCTCTGCTCTGATGGCTCTGAACAACCAGAAGCCCGAGATTGGCCAGACCAAGATTGATGAGCTTCTCGCGGCCGTGGACGAGTGGATCCCTACACCCGAGCGTGATCTCGACAAGCCTTTCCTCATGTCTGTTGAGGATGTCTTCTCCATCTCTGGCCGTGGTACCGTCGTTTCTGGCCGTGTTGAGCGTGGTGTCCTCAAGCGTGATGAGGAAGTTGAGCTCGTTGGCAAGGGTATTGATCCTATCAAGACCAAGGTTACTGATATTGAGACCTTCAAGAAGTCTTGCGAGCAGTCACAGGCTGGTGACAACTCTGGTCTCCTGATTCGTGGTATCCGCCGTGAGGACGTCCGACGTGGTATGGTCGTCTGCAAGCCTGGCACCGTCAAGTCTCACAAGCAGTTCCTTGCTTCTCTCTACGTCCTCACCAAGGAGGAAGGTGGTCGCCACACTGGTTTCCACGAGCACTACCGACCTCAGCTGTACCTGCGTACATCCGATGAGTCCGTCGATCTGACCTTCCCCGAGGGTACCGCGGATGCCTCTGGCAAGATGGTTATGCCCGGTGACAACGTCGAAATGGTTGTCACCTTGACCAACCCCAACGCCATTGAGACTGGTCAGCGTTTCAACATCCGTGAGGGCGGCAGGACTGTGGCCACTGGTCTGGTCACCCGCATCCTTCAGTAAATACCACTCAAAATTAAACAACCCTGGAACAGCGTGGAGTTGTTGGAATCACTAAAAAATGGACAAAAATTGTCGGGAAACTGGGAGAGGACAAAATTGGCGCAATGTTTCGGCCACATCTCTCAAATCTGAGCCACAAGTGCTCGTGTATAGTGTAGGAGGAAGCGGATATACAAAAAATCTCCACTCTGCTTCTTCCTTAAATGTCTTCATATATCAATGTACTTTAGACGGACGGTGGAGGCAGGCATAGATGTGCAAAAATACAAAAGCTTATGGATCTACTCTTGTTTCGTTTGAAACAACTCGAATATGAACATTGTGAATAATGGCATACTAACGCATTATTTCCCTTGACGGAAATTTCACAGCGGGAGGTTGTAAGGGAGTGTCTTGCATGAAATGTTGCGGGCCAAGTCATTCGCATTTACGCATATTTGAGCGACATCAAATATGTCTCGCTTCTATGAGGACTTCTCATTATGGGAGTTGTGGCGGCACAGGGTTTAAAAGAAATTCGATCCATGGCATTCATAGGTATTCGTCTCATCATCTCCCAGGCATACAGGATGCACCAACGAAAAAAAAGCGGACGCAGCATGAAAATTTATCGAATGCAATGGTATTCGTCTATCCTCGGAGGATGTTCGTCAGACGCACGATTTTTTCTTAAAACCAAGCCATCCATTAAACTCCGGTTCCAAGCGGCCGCCCTCCGAGTGCTTTTTGTGTATGGCCATCAAAAACGCAGCACGCATCCGTCAATCCCTTGTCCCCTTTGGAAAGCCCCCTTTTTACAACAGCTCCTTTATCGGTACTAGAAACACGCAAGGCCACGTTAGTCACTGCTCTCTCTGATGTCTCGATTCCCGTATCTAATCCTTTTCTCATGTCTTCCGTCTCCTAGCTCCTTTCCATAGGTCTTTGGGATGCTTACCTTGTGGAAACCAATGTCCTTGGCCTTCTCACGGAAGCATTGACGGCACAGGTCAAGGTCGTACTTGCGGATCAGACCAGCCTTGTGCTTGCAGACGCGGCTAAAAGAATGTCCAGTTAGCGTTCGTGGTTCATTGTATTGAATTTCGTCGATCGCCCATTTTCCCTCCTGATCCGACACTCGGCTGCAGTCGTGCAGTAAAGAATCCTCCAGCAAAGGAAAAAAAGGGTCAGTATTAGGCGTCATACCATTGGCGAGAGCCCTTGCCGTAGTTTCGCGGGCGCGAGTTCCAGACGCTTTCGTGAGACATGATTGCGGTTGTGGTGTTGCAAGATGGTGATTTCGCGAGGGCAGAAGTGGGCGGAAATTTTGTGTGAATTTTGCGATTGCCTATCCACCAACCGATTGGAGGGTTGACAGCCCCGGCGAAGCGGGTCCACCAAAGCCCAAGGGTGGGAAATCTAGTGAATCACGTGCAACTCTTATCATCACGTGCCGTAACTTTTATCTGATTTTCGATCAAACAAGCTCCGGTGGGACCATTTTCTCGGTGAGACCTCCGCCACTAGCTTGGCCGAGCTCCCCGCCGTGCCTGAACCAACCGCAATCCTTACATTTGGCGCAAGCTGTCCTCTTTTGCCGCCCTTGATTTCAAAGCACTTGTCTCAGGCGGGCTACCACGATTGATTATAAGTGGTTTTCTAGTCGGCCGTATAAATCACCAGCTGCTTCTCCATTATACCAAGCCGCAGTTGTTTTTAAACTGCTGAAGCCCCCCAGTTTTGTTTGATATTACGTCTTTTCCTAATTCGTCATGGTTCTCATCAAGAACCTCATTTTCGCTGCTCTAGCGGGCTCGGTGGCCGCCAAATCGGCGGTTATCGATCTAATCCCGTCCAACTTTGACAAGCTTGTCTTCTCCGGAACGCCCACTCTTGTCGAGTTCTTCGCTCCCTGGTGCGGCCACTGCAAGAGCCTTGCCCCTGTTTACGAGGAGCTGGCACAGACCTTTGAGTTTGCCAAGAACAAGGTACAGATCGCCAAGGTCGATGCCGACGCTGAGCGAGACCTTGGAAAGCGATTTGGCATCCAGGGATTCCCTACGCTGAAGTTCTTTGATGGAAAAAGCAAGGAGCCTGTGGAGTATAACTCGGGTCGTGATATTGATAGCCTGACCACCTTTATCACTGAGAAGACTGGTGTCAAGCCCAAGAAGAAGAAGGCCGACCAGCCCAGTGAAGTTGCCCACTTGGATAACAAGAGCTTCTACGAGACTATTGGTGGAGACAAGAACGTGCTGGTAGCATTCACTGCTCCTTGGTGTGGTCGTAAGTGTAAACCCCGTATATCCTTTCATCTAGTGACTATCATATATTTACCGCCAATGCTTTTATCTAGACTGCAAAAGCCTGGCCCCTACTTGGGAGCAGGTTGCCCTTGACTTTGCCAATGATGCCAACGTTGTGATCGCCAAGGTCGATGCAGAGGGTGAGAACAGCAAGCAAGTCGCTGAGGAACAGGGCGTTCGATCTTACCCCACCATCAAGTTCTTCCCCGCTGGCAGCAAGGAGCCCGTCGCCTACGAGGGTGGCCGACAGGAGATTGACCTTGTCAACTACATCAACGAGAAGGCCGGCACTTTCCGCACTGAGGGAGGTGAGCTTAACGACAAGGCCGGTATTGTGCCATCTCTGGATGCTATTGTGACCAAATTCCTTGGCGGTGTCTCACTTGCGGAGGCTACTAAGGAGATCAAGGCCGGTGTTGCTAAGCTCAACAACTCCGCAGAGACCAAGGCGGCTGAATACTACGTCCGTGTATTCGACAAGCTGAGCAAGAGCGAGCAGTTTGCCACCAAGGAGCTCACAAGACTCCAGGGCATCTTGGCTAAGGGCGGTCTCGTTGCTGGTAAGCGAGATGAGATTCAGATCAAGGTTAACGTCTTGAACAAGTTTGCCCCCAAGGCAGAGGAGAAGGATGAGCTGTAAGCTATTAACGCTGAGAAAGGAGTAAAATATTTTTTGTCTACCATCAAGCGAAGAAGGCATCGTGGATTGTATGAAACCAATTTTTATAGCTATCGAGACAAATATATATCAAGATCAAAGTCAAAACAAACCCTCCAGTAACTCCGTGGCCACCTAATGGGTTCACTTCCTATTTGGGCCGCCATAAAACTCACTGCAAGTCTCGGCTTGGTTTCTTCAGTTCATCAAGGTTTGGATGAAGAGCTTGCTTCCTTGTTTTTCTTGCTCTCTAATAGAGCAGCTTCAAGGCTATCGAGTCTGCGAGACATTTCGTCCACTAATTTCGTCTATTAGCATATTTTGGCTAGAGTCTCTCAATTCTTCAAGCTCACTTTTGGCGAATATCTCAGATGATACACCAGACAACTTATTGGACAGGGTGTTCAAGAGATCTTCAACGGCCGCTGTGACATCCGAATTGCCTTCCTCATTCTTTGAACCGTGGTTAGCTGACTTTTTGCAAGCCACGTAATTGGATGTAAAACCAATAGTAAATACAGAGTGAGAGATAGAGTGAGAGGCAGAGTGAGGCAGAAAGAAAAGAGCTGTTTAGACGCGAAACAGTGACTGATCCATCCTTGAAGATACTCTTAGAGTGTATAAGGGAGAGAAAAAGTAAAAGAGACGTACAGCAGCTGGATTTGAGGCGATAGAGTCACGGTTCGATGACATGTTGAAGATGGAGATAAAGGGTAGCGCGAGATTGGCCGTGGATCTTTTGGCAGGCGATGGCGATGATAGTTGCTCAAAAGGCGACGCGACCTTCTTCCTGTCTCTGGAACCAGACGCGTGATTTGAATCCTGTATATATATTTAATGCGGATTTGTTGACGATATTGAACTGGAGTTTTGCCCACAGTGAAAGGGAGGTTTGAGAGTTAGGTTGTCAAAGAACCCCACGAAGAGGAATGTGATTGAGCACGAGCGCAAGCACTCCCGGCCCGCCTAGGCTTTTAGTCCACCGCTAAAACCGGAGGCTTGCGACAGGAGCTCCCAGCGTTCAGTAGCGACATTAGCTCCCTGCAGGTCACCCCCTACAAGAGCTGTGCTCGGCCCATACATAGCTAGCCCTCCGGGTATCGCTGACCGATAACGTTTGATCTCGTCACTCCAAACCTTGGAGCAGCGCTACCAAACCCAACATCCCCAACATATATTCCCGCAGCTCGGCCAATTCGAAGCGCCCTTGTCCCGACAACGCTCGCCCTGGCACAAATATAATGATAGCGGTATAGTCGATTCCGCGGTCTCGACCACTGCGCCGGGCAGCATGCCGCAGACAAACCAACCCCACACCTTGAAGTTCCTCTTTATCATCTTCGTCATCTGGCTCGTCTTGCCCGATAGCGAGTACCAAAGCCAGTCGGTTGCTTTGTCCGACCTCATTCTCTCACGCCTTTCAGACTACCGCCACGCTCTTGATGTGCTGAATGCGACACGATGGGGCGACTTTGCTCCCCTGGAAGCAAATCGTACGGAGGATAACGACGCGAGCTCCGCTAAATATATCAACTTGACGGGATTTCGAGAGGAGGATCACTTCTCATGGCAATACTTGAATAATTTCCGAGAAAGAGGCCTGAAACTCAGCCACCATGCCGTCTCCGCAGTTGACGGCAATGAGCTCTGGGATATGGCAGAGGGTGAGCCGATGTGGGCAAACGCTTCCAGTGTCCTTTCTGGGCAGTGGGTGCGTCGCCCAGAGCTAAGCCCGAGGACTCCCGACAGCTACAATCTTAGCCAAAGTGTGCCTTCCATGCACTGGTATGCTGATAAGTGGAACTGGGACCGCAATGTGACCGGCACAACTGGGCGAATTCATCTACGCTTGGAAGGGAACAAGACAATAACTGGATACGAACAGCTCTCGAAGACTGATGTCCCCCTCGGGGGAGGCCTGATACGCAATGTGAAAGGAGTAGTGACGATAGAAGATGAAGAGGGATCAGGAATCCCCTATGAGACGCGACTTTGGGGAGTGCATTGGCCACGTCAAGGAGTTATTATGATGACGACTACGAGCGAGAAATTCGACGGCATCTTTGGGCTGCCGCATCTCACACCTGGACCAGACTATTTCCAATCTAGCCAAAGGTTCCTCAACCAGTCCTTAGCGCATACAATTGCTATGAAGAAGAAGAACATCTATACCGATCAAAACATACCATGGAACGCGGACATTGAAAATCCTCTTCACACTCCGAATCCTTCTCCCCACTGCGAATTAGTCGTGTATGCGCAGATTCATCCTCCAAGCAGACAGAGTCTTGGTCTCGGGCCTACCGTCTCCAGAGGCGAAGACGTGGCGGACATTATACAAACAATCGAGTCAGAGCTGGAATCTCCTCTCGGTGTGCCCATCCAACGTATCCCAGAACTCCACATGTCGTCAGTAATATACTCGCCAGACTGCTCATTCGCCTTGGAAACGAAGGGACCTCCAGATTTCCCTCCCGGCGAGGGTAACCATCTTGTCGGCGTCAAGTCCGAGGTGCAAGTCACTAGGATTAATCAATGGCTCATCGCATATGCGGTTCTGATATTTTTCCAAGTGATGCTGCTCAAAGACCAGATGAGAGAGACGTATACACCGTCCACTCTTGGCAGGGTCAGCTTTTGGACAATTAGTGTAATGGGCATTGTCGATTGTATGACTTTCTGTGCGGCTGCCACGTGGGTTTCCACAGCCCAGAGCACTTTCTTGCCGACCTTGGCGCTCATGTTCACATCCCTCATGTCTCTGATGATTGGAGGGAGCCTACTTTCCAGGATTCATGAGATTCAAGCGCCACAGCCCCGTACACGCCGAGAAGGGGCGGCCGGATCAAACAGCGGCCAAGCCAGCTCGACTGCTTCTGCACCGCTGACGCCCAACGCAACAGGTACAGGGCCCATTCTTCCTGGGCCTGTGACAGCAGGACGTGGCCCCGATCCCACTGCTGCTGCTGCTGCTGCTGCTGCCAATATGGCAGACGGCGCCGCGGCCGTACCCGGCGCTGCCACAGCTGCAAGACCACCGCCACCGCCTTCACCAGCCCAGACATTCCAGTCCATCATCGGTCGATATTTACTTTTGGTCCTCTTCATCTCTTTTGTAGGGATATCTTCCATGACGTGGTATGCGACGGCCCGCTCATGGTTCATCAACATCTGCGTTTTCATCTATCTATCCATGTGGGTTCCCCAGATATATCGGAATATTATCCGCAACTGTCGCCGCGCTCTTAAATGGAAGTTCGTCGTCGGTCAATCTATCCTCCGCCTGGCTCCCTTGGCGTACTTTTGGCTCGACGCAGACAATTTCCTCTTTGCTCGAACTGAACCGCATTCCTTTCTGGTGCTCTGCCTTTGGGTCTGGCTGCAGATCTTCGTGCTGGCCACGCAAGATATTGTCGGGCCGAGGTTCTGCGTCCCCAAAGACTGGACGCCGGATGCGTGGGATTATCACCCGGTGCTGCGGGAAGACAATGTCGAGGCTGGAGCCTTGCCCATCGGGTTGAATCCTGAAGACAGCCCAGGCCATGATCATAGGCGGAGCAGCGAAGAGAGGGATAAGCCTCGCCCCGGCGGCGGCGTTACGCGGACCATTGATTGTGCAATCTGCAGAGAGTTGCTTGAGGTACCCATCGTCAAGGCTGGAGAAGAAGACGTGAGCGTAACGGGTGTGTTTGCTAGGAGGATGTACATGGTGACTCCGTGTCGGCACATTTTCCATACTGCCTGCTTGGAGAACTGGATGAAGTTTCGGCTGCAGTGCCCGATATGCAGAGAAGACTTGCCTCCTCTTTGATTAATAGGTAAATATGTTCAACAGACTCAAGTTATAGCGAAATAGAACTGGCGTAATAGAGGGATTTACATGACATAAGAGATAGGTAAAGAGTAGTACATCAGTGTTTTCTGGTTTCTTATTTGCAATAGACTGCATGGTGCTAGGTATTGGGTTATCATGGCAGTGCTTTGTCTATTGCATCTCCACCAAATAATCCATCACCAGCTACATAGTAGTAGAGAAGTCAAAGTATGGTACTTTATATGTGCGTGAGTCTCAGCTTCTTCCTATGCTGGTGAGCTTATATCCCTTTTCCCTTTCCTCCCTAAACTCCTTGTGATAGACAAAAGAAAAGCAATCGCTTGGCCCATGCAGATTCAATCTAAGCCAGAAAAACAAGAGCAAAGGCAAATATAAGTGAGTATTCATATGCTGCGTAGCATGAAAATGTCGCATCCATCGTAAAAGTCATTCTTTCTCTTATGCATGTCGAGAAAAGTTTGCGTATAATAAATAATTCATAGAAAAAAAAAGAAAAAAAAGCAATGTTGAATCATAGAAATCGAGGTGCAGAAAGAAGTCTTTTCTGTTGGTTGGTTGTTGGCTCACCATGAAATTCGGGTTGTCTTGTGTCGTCGGTCATGCATGCCTTGTCGCGCATCTCGAGAGCCCACCTTCAGGTCAGCGAATCTGGCGCGCAAATCGAAGTCGACAGATTGCACCATGACTCTCTTTTCCTCTGGGATCGTGGGCGTCGTCGGTTTGCCTGCATGGGCAACTTGAGTTTTCGCATCGGGAGGGTAATTGTGCGTGTCTGTAAAGGTATCGGCCTCTTCGAGTTCCATGATCCATTGGCCAATGTTCGCCGCCAGCTCGCTGTCCCACATGCCCTCGCGTCGGGAACTGCTCCTCAATAGCCGGATGGATTCTCTCCTGAGGATGGGATCTCGGCATTTGGTGGCCACGACAAAAAGGGGCGTTACGATACCGAGGTCTGCGGAGAAGCTGGGCTTGATATTGTGGGTGTGGGATGTTCTGCCGTGATTGTGATGTTGCTGGCATCTTTGCGGATCAGGACAGGGATCAGGGGCTGCTCGCTTCTCGTCATCGCCAACTACCTCCCATCCTAGGCTGACAATCTCTTTGAAGTGTGGGAGGAAGTTGTCGAACTGGACTTCTGTCTTGCAGAAAATGGTCAAAAATACGATTTGGGTATTCATATGAAACATCTTCAACGCTGAGATGGCTGACTTCTCCAGCAGATCGATACCAGGCTGCAGCCGTGATTGGAATATGGGCTCAAAAGCCCTGGTCCAAGAATCAATCTGAGCTTGAAATGTCGAGCCCAGTTGTAGCCAAGACGGCGGCAATGTGTACGAGGGTTCTCTTGTGGCAGCCTGCAAGTGCTCAATGAACCTGAGCAGCATTTCACAGAGCTGATCAGAAGCAAGGCGTGCTTCTCGTAGTGATGAGAATTCGTGGGGGATGGGACTTGATGGCTGTGGTGAACCTGAATCTGAGAGAGGAGAAGATGGATCGTTCAAGCTCTGAGGGCCGAGCTGAATTACATAGGGATGGGGGAAGTGGAAAGCCATATCATATGACTTGGCTTGGATGGCGAACCGTGTGAAGATGACTAGGAGATCTTCTTCAACCCGTTCACTTGGATGCGGATTTCGGGCCCGGTCATGCTGGATACGAGCCAGAAGTCGCAAACCGGTCTGGATCTGAACAATGGCTTGCCTGTGGTCGCCAATGAAGGAATCAAAACAGGCCAATAGGACGCTGGCCATCAGCCGGGTCTTGTTGGTTGATATCTTGTCCCCGCTGAGAAGCAGCATGGCGTTGCAGGCCTCTGAATACTTCCTGACGGCGACTTGCCAATGGCACATGACAGACTCGTATCGGCTCATGGCACCAGGGAGTGGTGCTGAATCAGGCTCGCACGACTGCTCAAGCGTCTTATACAAGGCGCCCAAAGCCACCACGGCATGCCTGATGGAAGGCTCGAAGTGGCACTCTTGCAGAAGACGCTGCGTCCAGAAATTCATGTTGAAGTATCCAGACAGCTCTGACGCCGTCTGCACCCGGAAGAGGTCAAAGTACAAGCTCTCGGTGTGCATCAAGGCCAGACTATGAGACGGCTCGTACAGCAAGGGTACCGCACCGCCGGCGGCCGCAGGATTGGTCTGGCGCTTGCGACGATTCGCCCTGCGCGGAGGCAGCAGAATCGTATGGCCGGTCAGTAGGAGGCTGGCCGTGGTTGAGGCGCCAGCCATGCCGGCCATGCCGCCGGTTGGCGCCGGTTGGAGACGCGGCATGCCGGCCGATGGAGGAGCCAGAGGCTTCGGCGCAATGCGGACATCGGCGACGGCAGACCTGTCAATCCGGCTGGGGGGCGGATAGCCGACGCATTCTTTTTTGCTGCGGATGCATTGCGAGCAAGACGGACGCTTCTCGTCACACTTGATGCGTCGTTGTCTGGGGGCGCGGAGGCGGTTAGTACATGGTAGGTGATCTTGCCAGTTGGAAAGATATGTATGCACGGTTCCTGGGCCCGCCCTTCTTCAATTCGACTTACTTGCAGTTCAAGCATCCAGTCTTGACTTTGGGATTGCTTCGTCGCCCTCGCTTGGCTGGTTTTGCTGCCTCAATATTGCTTTCAGGAACTGGAGCCGGAGCCGGAGCCGGAGCCGGAGGTAGCTGGTTGTTAACGCCGCCCTGAGGCAGTGCCGATTGCATGTCTTCAGGTTCAGGAGAGCAAGATGGAGTTGCATCTGGAGTCCGGTACGAGCCCTCACCAGACGGCGCCATTGCCGACGACTTTTGATTCTTGGCCGGGGGCAAGCTTAACAGGGGTCGAAGTCGAAACGTCAAAGCTTGTTTGCGCAATGCTGAGGCTGCCAGGCCGGGACAGAGCGTCGAAAACCCCGATAACCCACTCTGTAACCACTCTAAAGAGAGAAGAGAGAAAAAAGAGAAAAGAAGGAGAAGGAGAAAGAGAAGAAGAGAGCAAGTTGAGTGAGGAGAGCCCTCGCAATCGATGCCAAGAAGCACGGGTCTGGATACTATCTCGAGAACCAGCCTGGCGGGGAGCTAACTGACTTATAGCCTCTCCTCTCCGGTCCGTCAGTTTAGTACAACCCGGCCCTTGTCCAGGTCCTTTTCTCAACTGACGGCAGCCATGGAGCCCTGCCCGGAGCTACTGCTTCCCAGCTAATACAACACTAGCAGTAGCGAAGCCAGAGTGGAGCTTCAAGTGAGACACCGCTGCTGCGTCTGTAAGACTTTGTAATACTACTGCTTTTGCAATGGAGCATGGATCTCTCGGCATGCGGCAGTAGCATTTTATCTTAACCAGGCTGGTTTCGACAAAGGGGGCAATTGATACGACAGTTTGTTAAGCCATTATAGCTGCTGTTGGACGACTGGGCTAATGCTAGGGGGAGTAAAGAAGAGGCGTGGGAGAATAAGAGCTAGCATCGAAATGAGATAAACGCGGAGTATACGGGAGTATACCAGCATGTCTCGGAGAGAGTATACGCAGTATCACCTATCAGTTTACAATTTCCCGTACCACTTGGTATCTACCTCCTACTTGGACATCATGCAACTATTCCCATCTGCATCTGCATTGGCCCCCGTCTCGGTTTATGCCATGAAGACGGCGGCTGTCTTACAAGCGTGGATCGAGAATGTCCAGGCAGTGCTACTACTGCATGTATGCATGTCCCCCCCAGTCATGCAGGTCCCCCTACAAAGCTGTTGGTAAGATGCAGGAAGGAATCCTTCCAAGTTGACAGGTTTGTGCACTAACCAATGGTCCCGGTTGACAGGTAAACTACCAGTACTAGCTGCACTCCGATGTGCCAAAGGACGGCGTCTGACGGCTTCTTTTTAACGCGGGATTCGCGCGGCAGCCGGAGACAGGCATGCTCGCTGCTGTATGTACATCCATCGCTCCGCGGAGTTCTATGGCGGGAACATGTACTCGATGGGTTGCATCGTCGACTAGCGATGCTTGGCCATGGGGGCCGGAGGAAGGCGAGGGAACTAGACGGGCGCTTGGCCAACGAAACACATCGCTGGGTTCGTTGTTGACAAGGGCCGTAACCTGGGAGTCGGGTAAATGGCGATGTCAAAAATGCCGTCGTGTGCTCTGTACAACATGAAACATTGTTTTAGTGCGGATAGAAGATGCCCTTTAACCCCGAACATAACCCGTGCATTGTCTAGCATCTTTGGTGTATCTAGTATTATCCTGAAGATGGTAGGTGGCAGTATGAGAGCTTCAGTGCTATATCCTAGTGTTTCTTTGTCATCCCTGACCGGATACTGCATACAGATGTGCTTTGTAATGCCAGGCATTGGACTTTCACCCGTTGTACATCTGTATGTCGTACCCGTTGGATGATATTCTCTTAAAGAATTCGCGCGCACTTGGTTTACAGGGGTTTTGTGGGTGGGGAGACGAGTTAACTTGACTCAAGTGACATTCCCCTGGAACATTTTCGCCTCCAGCCCTTGCATCACGGTTCGATTTCCCCTCTTGATGACTCCTTTTTATGCAAAAGTACTGCAAGCACACATAACATGGGAATCGTAACGTTATGGTCGTGGTACTAGTACTAGCACGATTAGTAGCTTGAGTCAAACGGGCGATAAATTGCAGACTGCTCCGCTTAGATCTTGGATTCTTGATCCCCACTGGGTCATGCATTCGTCAAGTCGGTGTTATTCAACGTAGGCAGCCAACGCGCATCTTTTAGCGACGGCGCGGTTACTTGACTTCCTTCAATCTGATCTCTGATCCCCCGAGCAGACTCCAGTACATGTACTCGGACTAGGTACTGTAAGTTGACAGGGTTTGTCGGGCGGGAGCCTTCCCCTAGTATCATACAGGCATATCCACGTCCACGTGGGCAGAAAACCAACATGCATGTATACTAAAGCCATCGAAGCTGGCACTAACGTGCTACGAGTAGTCATGAAATACTACTATTCAGGTAGGTGCAGAAATGCCTCGGATCGTATGGCTTGTAACGGTAGTACTGCTGCTGTCGTATCATCGCCGCATACGCGTCTTGCATGCACCCCTCTCTCACCTCCTGTAATTGTGTGATATAGGAGTACTATGGAGAGGTCCATGCTGCATGTACTGTAGGCATTCAGCTGGCAACTCCTTGCGGTCAGTGAAGATAAGCTGACAACCTCGGGGTAGACTATATAGCTGAATGGCTCTGCGCCCTGATTGTATAGCAGTGGTAGCAACTGTAGATGTGTGACTCTACTCCTCTTCTCAACAAAAGAGCTGATGCATAAACCTGTTTTCGCTGCTTTGTCCTGATTGGTACATGGTAACACGGCAAAACCAGAACAACGGTCCAACAGAAAGGATTTAGAGCCATGTATGCGGCCCGCACCAACATGCTGCAAGCTTGCTCTGCTCAAAAGAGGATGTAAAGCGAGTGATGACCTCGCTTATAATGATAGATGGCAGATGTTGGGTCTCTGTGGCTCTTGAACCAACCTCTGTCCGCTCTCCCTCGGATCTCGGCAAGATCCCATCACCTGCCAGACTCAGCTCATAATTCCTACCAATAGTTTCTGCATGCATCTGATGAGATATCAAGCCTCAGAGCCAACAAAGAATTGGACCTACATGTATGCTGAGACCACCGAGGCCATGTTGAAGATTACAAGCAGGTATTAACGGCAGACGGAGCGTATCGCCGGAGGCGGCGGTAGAAAGCACCTGATTGGCCACATCGAGAGACAGCCCCGCAAAAAAGTTGCGATGATTTGAGCACCCGATTTGAATCTTTTGGCTCCATCATCCGTCACTGCTAATCTCTAATTGCGCATCCCATAAGCTGTGCATCGCACTCCAATCGAACCAAATTGCCAAGAGAGCATACACATTGCATTGTTATCGTTCTCTTATCTGCATCTCGACATTCTGGCGGTCCTGCGATACACCACAATCACATCAAACCATGTCTGAGCAGCCGGAAAACCCGCTCCCCCCTCGCAATGAATTCATACACAAGACAGCGCTCGCCGGAGCAATCATAACGCCTCTAGCCATGCTGCTCCCTCCCAGAAAGGCCGATATCCGACTGTTTGTGCTGGTGGGAACCTTTTCTCTCTGCACCAACCAGCTTGCGTACGAATACACAGGACAGTCTGTATACGGCCGGCTTGGAAGTCGAGTGGGATCAATATTCGATACGAGTTTGCCGGAAGGCGCAAAGAGGACCCAGCAGCTGTTGAAAGAGCAGAAGGAGAGGGAGGCCGCGCATAAGCAAAAGCAGGAAGACCCCAAAAATTCCGTGCTGAAGGATATCTGGATGGGCGGCGAAAGCGAGGGCTGGAAAGAGAGGAGGGCGGAAGAGCATAACAAGAGCTTTCAAGAGGGCAAGGGCATGAGCGACATCATCTTTGAACAGGTTGCCGATGTGCTCAGCGGGAACTGGAGAGGGACGGGAAAGACTGACGAATCTTCTTCGTCTGATGACTCGCGGGGAGAAAAGAGGAAATAGATTTGGATGGGAAAAGGTCTACAATGCCGATGATGATGTTGGCGATGCGATGTAGCATCTGTCTATGATTGCTTCGTGTGTATTATATGTACATGGTATATGTTTGTTTAAGTATGGGATACATGTATGGACTATGATCTCAATGATGGGCGTCAATGGGCTATCTACTAATGAGCAAACAAAAGAGAGAGAAACAAAACGAGAAGCCCTTCAACTCGGAAAATGGCACGCACTTGCTAACAAAGGATCGCCACACTTGACAACACAAAATCAAGCAATCAAGCTTAAAACGATAATCATTCGAGCCTTTGTCATGCTACCGTCTAAGCCTACCGAATGCGCGCCTAGTCTGTGGAGTCTGCGCCAAGTGTTTATTGACTGAAGGCTCCATAGTTGCGAGTGTGTTGCTTACTTGTAACGTCAGTAGGCTTTCACGGAGATTTACAAGCTGGGGAATAATTCGCGGATTGGCCTTCGTATATCATGTAAGACTGATCAGATCAGATCTGATGGGTGGTGGGCGAGTTCAGAGCACTCGTACGTGTAAGACAAAGGCGTGGAATGAAGAGCACGGTGCCAAAGTCAGCGTGCGCCGCGCTGAGCTGCGACTCTCCAGCGCATGAAAAGCTGCTAAAAGTTTACGAATGCACGCAAGCGGAAACAAAACGTCACAAGGGAAACGGTGCTTGAACATTCATCCAGCTCTGTGCTGCGCAGGGGCGAATGATAGGCTGCCCGCACCATCTGCTCCAGCCGGTCCAAAATAGCAGCTGGCGTTTTTTTGGCTGCTCATGAGCCTCCGATCGACCAGCACAGCCCAGCCCCTGGATCCACCACGTCAGCGCTCTGCACATGCCATGCCGTGGGACTTCACAACGCTGAGTACCTAAGGTATTGAAAAGAAGATGTGCGCTGCGTGTTTCATCACTGGGCCAGGCTGGGCGGTGCATGCAGCCACTATTCCCTTGAGCTCGTATTTCACAGGTATTTGCAGCTCTGCGCTTCTTTGTTTCGAAGCGGCGTTTTGGCTTCATTTGTATTGATACCGTCTTCATCTCCTCGGCTGCTAGTTTCAGCCTGCCAGGCCTTGTGCCTTATGACCTTTGACGTCCCGCTGCGATCCCGAGGCCTGAAACACCGGTAGCCCAGCCCTGTGCTAAACTGCCAAACGAGTCTGGTGGCAATTTGGCGATCCGTTGCTGCACGAGCACAGACCCCGGCAGCTCCAGTCTTCATATACCTAGGTATTACACTACGCGGCGAGCTTGGCTTGGCAACCTGTACGAATCACACAGCCTCGACTACTGCAATGCTTGTCTTTTGATCGTATCCACTACGTAATCGCCCGTTAGCCAACTTTGACCAGGACCAAGACATTCTATTTCACTTTTCTCTCCTTCATACCTACATACATCAAGACAGCTCCGCTCTACTCACGATACACCGATTCCGAGGATATAGACGACGTTCGCTTGTTTCTGCAGCCGGCCCTCGATTTCGCCTTTCGCTCTCCTTGTCCATCTATTATCCATTCCCCTCCTTAATCTCTTCCTGTGCGTGGCGTTAGAGCCCGCGGGACAGCTCGTTCGCCATGGCAGCAAACAATTACTACTATGGCGACAACCGACAGCCTCAAAGCCACCAATCTCCCCCTTATTACGATCACACGCACGCGCCGTCCGCAGACTCGGACCTCCCGCAGGCGTACAACCCAGGCTATACAGATGCTCATTACGGGAGCCCATACGGCGCTCCTGTAAACCACCAGGGCCAAACAGGTGCGTCGCCGTTTGATACCGTCTTCGACGATCACGCATACCCAACGAACTCGAATTCAGGCCCGGGCGGCGTGAGTGGCAGCGACATCTCCCAGCAAGGCTTCTACCACCAAGACACGAGCTACTATGGATCGAGGACGGAAAACATCCCGTTGCAAGACCACACGAGCAAATCCCCTGACATCAACGACCACATCTACGACGCGCCGGCCGACCAGTCAAATCAGAGGCGGGATAAGAGAGGCAAGGTTAGGGTTGGAGAGCTGGGCATGCTAGGCGCCAATAGAAAACGCATCCCATGGCTGGTTTACATCTTCTCGATAGCACAAGCTGCTGTTTTCATCGCCGAAGTGGTGCGCAATGGTAAGGACGCACCCTCACCCTCGATTCCCACTACTAGTAGTATAAGGAACTGGCCCTGACAACAGTAATTCTGACAGGTGTATTAACGGGCTCTCCCATCATGATTAAGCCCCAGTTCAACCCCATGATCGGGCCATCAACACAGGTTCTCATCAACATGGGCGCCCGGTATGTGCCTTGCATGCACAATATCAAGGAGATTCAAGGTTCTACCATCGAGGTGCAGTTTCTTTGTCCCAACGCCACAAAGAGCACGCAATTCTGCCCCCTTTCCGAACTGTGTGGCTTCGGCGGCGACGTCCCCAACCCCAAGTTTGACGGCAACGCGAATCAATCGCCTGCTCCCAACCAGTGGTTCCGCTTCATCATTCCCATTTTCATGCATGCTGGACTTATCCATATCGGCTTCAACTTGCTTATGCAACTCACCATCGGCAAAGAAATGGAGATAGCTATTGGATCGATTCGATTTTTCCTCGTCTACATGAGCGCTGGCATCTTCGGTTTCGTCATGGGAGGAAACTACGCTGCCCCTGGTATAGCCTCCACGGGAGCTTCAGGCTCTCTGTTCGGCATCATTGCTCTGACTTTGATTGATCTGTTATACTCATGGAAGGACCGCCGAAGCCCCGTCAAGGACCTGCTGTTCATCATAATTGACATGGTCATCTCTTTTGTGCTTGGCTTGTTGCCTGGTCTGGACAACTTTTCTCACATTGGAGGATTCCTGATGGGCCTTGTCTTGGGTATCTGCCTTCTCCACTCTCCTAATTCTTTGCGGCGAAGAATTGGTCCAGACCCTGTCTATTCGGCGGTAGCTGGACCACAAGACCCGGACACCATTCCCTTTTACAAAAATCCAGTTGGATTCTTCAAGGGGAGGAAGCCTCTGTGGTGGGCATGGTGGCTTGTCCGAGCAGCCGCTCTCGTGGCCGTTATTGTTGTCTTTGTTGTTCTGATACACAACTTTTACAAGATTGGCACCACTTGTAGTTGGTGCAAGTATCTTAGTTGCCTTGTAAGTTGCACTTTTTCCACGCCGTTTGCTAATGAATGAATATAAGCTGATTTATTTTAGCCTGTTAATGGTTGGTGCGATCTCGGAACTATCCAGGTGCAATAAGAGATGGGAGCGGTAGACGAACTAAAAGAGACCTGAAGAAAAGACCAACGTCTAGATTTTGCTTTGAGCCGCCTCTGGGCTGGCCACAAGAATAAAGGAAAAAGGGAAGACATAAATGGGCGAGGGGATTATTTACATCTTATACAGCGATGGCGTTCAGGGGCGAGGGAGAGATTACGGTTACACGCAAGACAAAGACAATGGGGTAGATGATGGTACCATGGCATGTGCGATAGGCCTGCTTGCTGCCTTGTAGTTTGTATATATACATTAATTATTGTATTCTTTAGTTTAAACAGCTTCCATGACGATCAAAATAGCAATTGAACAAGTGGAAAGCGTTACTACTTGCTATTCGTTCTTTCCAAGAGTCATACAATTATACGATCAAGGTGGTGAATGCGTCTGGCCACTTTTCGTTGCACCTCGGCAGACTACTAGTATGCAACATGAAAGGCAGCTGTTTGCCCGCGCAGACTCCAAGTCACGCGACTTGTTACCTAAGAAGCTGCCAAGCTGCCTGATGTTGCATCAGTAACTGCACCGCGGCTAAATATTCTATTTTTACCACTTGGGATCTTCTGTCCTCTTTGCCTCTCCTCTTTCTCTCTTTATTCCTTCCTCCTTCGTGGCTCGCTCTGTGAATGTGCTGGTCTTCGCCCAAGCTGCCACCCCTTCCCCAAGGTATAAAGCGAGAGCCAGAAGCATAGCATGACGGTGCCAGAGACTTTATTTAACCTTAAAGAATACTATTTGATGTAAAAGGTAAGAAAAGAAGTGCCACCTTGGTTACTCTCGCCTGCCCGCCCGCTATTTCATGATGAATGTTCTTAAATGCATGGCTTAACTGAATGTCTCGCAAGAGACATGTGTTGAGTAACAAGAATACACCTCTGATACGGCAGCTTGCCTTCTCTCATCTTTTTCAGATGTATTGTCAAATTATGCCGGGGAATGCTTGCTAATTGAGAATATAGGAGATGTGCAGATGGTGTCCATCTGTTAGTAGAGTGTCACCAGTACTGCGCGGCCGTCTTGACTCCTAAGCTCCGAAGCTACCTCCACTTACGCATGTGCCATCCATAACAATTCACAAGGTTGAAAATCCCGTTTGTCCCTTATAATAATCTATCGAACATTTAGACAGTAGGATGTACCTGTATGGCGGTGCCTTGTAGTCTTAGAATCTTGGACTCTGTAGATGAGGGGCTCCTAAAGCTCCCTCGATTCCTCTGGCTGTGACTCCAACTCTCCAGAGTAGCTATACAGACAATTATGCTATTGGGACCTCTCTATTTCCAATAACCAGCTTGTAACAGAGAATATAATCATTTTTAATTAATAGCCATAGAGCGAGTCCAGATTAGCATGTGGTGGCGTCTACTTGTGTGGAATCTCTCTGCCCGTTCCTGGAGGCATGTTTAGTGGCGGGAGCCCCCGGAGAGAGCTGCTTAGTGCGGGATACAGTGGCGAGAGAACGCCAACTCACGTGCAAAGCCCATTAAACAACAGGTGGGACCCGTCACGTCACGGTCCAAAGGCGCGTATCTGCCGGCATCTGGAAATATTACCGTGTCGGCCGTGAAGCGAGAAATCCCACCTTTCTCTTCAGCAACCAGCAATTCGCTTCACAGACCTCTGGGATCTGTCCCATGACGAGAAGTAGCTGGCCTTGATCTTTCTTGATACGCACTTCCCGGAAAGAATAGCAGCGGAAAGAGGACCATCATGGCTGCTACGGTTGTTCCCCAGAAGCGAGTGCTGGGCGAGTCCCGCACCGGCCAGAATATCTCGTCGCCATCGAATATCAAGAAGCGAAAGACCGATGCTAATGAACCTGTACCGACACCTCGCTTCCTCAGCTCACAGAAACCTGCCGGATCTAAGCTGGGAGCCGCCCAGCCCAAGAGCGCATTCGAATCCGAAGTTCTCGAGAAGCTCAGCCAAGATATATCACAACGCAAGCAGAACAATACAGAAAAGGATCAGGCATGGGACCGGCCGCCGGTGAAGGACTTTGTTCCCTCTCGAGACAACCTCACCTTCCAGTCCATCGAGGCCGAAGAGGGCACTCTGAATGGCGGCAAGGTCACTGTGAAGCTCTTTGGCGTGACGATGGAGGGGCACTCCGTCATGCTGCATGTCACCGACTTCAAGCACTACCTTTATGTGGCTGCGCCAATGTCCTTCCAGCCAAAGGACTGCGCTCCGTTCAAAGCATACCTTGAGACGCAGGTTGCTCAACACCAGCCTGCAATCCACTCAGTCAGCTTGGCCATGAGAGAAGACATCTATCACTACCAAGGCAACGTCCAGAGCCCCTATCTCAAAATCACAGTAACGGATCCCAAGTTTATAAACTCGGTGCGATCAACAATCGAGAAGGGCTTTGCCAATTGGAAAGGCATGTGGGGAGTTTTGGACGGCGGTCTACGGACTTATGACAATATCCAATACGTGCTGCGATTCATGGTTGATTGCAAGGTAAGAATTTTTATTCTGCTGCTCAATTAACCTTCTACTCGAGTGTTGCGGCTAACATACTATTCAAATAGATTCAAGGCATGTCGTGGGTGGAAGCCCCTGCCGGTAGCTACAGTTTAATCCCAGAACACAGCAGGCAATCCAACTGCCAGATCGAAGCCGAAATCAACTATGTCGATCTTGTTGCCCACAAACCAGAAGGAGAGTGGTCCAAGATGGCTCCTCTACGTATTCTTTCCTTTGATATTGAGTGCGCTGGACGCAAAGGAATCTTCCCCGAGGCCAACGTGGATCCGGTCATTCAAATTGCAAACGTCGTGACCAAATACGGAGAGAAGAAGCCCTTTATCCGAAATGTCTTTTGCTTGGACACTACCAGTTCCATTGTGGCCACGCAAATCTTGGATTATGAAAAAGAGGAGCAGATGCTTCATGAGTGGCAGCAGTTCCTAATCCGAGTCGACCCAGACGTCATTACCGGATACAACATTTCCAACTTTGATTTTCCCTACCTTCTTGATCGTGCAAAGCACCTCAAGGTGCAAGGCTTTGAATACTGGTCTCGCATTCCCAGCAAGCCTTCCAAGGTGAAGGAAACCAACTTCTCAAGTAAACAAATCGGTAGCCGAGACACCAAAGCCACAAATACCAATGGCAGATTACAGCTCGACATGCTGCAGTTGGTCCAGCGGGATCATCACCTGCGAAGTTACACTCTCAATTCTGTGTGCTCGCAGTTCTTGGGAGAGCAAAAGGAAGATGTGCATCACACCATGATTACAGAACTGTTCAACGGAACACCCGAATCGCGACGTCGTCTGGCGCTCTACTGTCTGAAGGACGCCTATCTTCCCCAAAGACTGATGGATAAGCTGTCTTGTATGGAAAATTATACAGAAATGGCCAGAGTCACAGGTGTTCCTTTCAACTTTCTGCTTTCACGTGGACAGCAGATCAAGTTTGTGAGCCAGCTTTTCCGAAAGGCCCTAGAACAGAAGCTAGTCATCCCGAATATCGCCCCTCAAGGGACAGAAGCTCAATACGAAGGTGCAACAGTTATTGAGCCGACACGAGGATACTACGATGTACCCATCGCTACGCTGGATTTTGCTTCTCTGTACCCAAGTATCATGCAAGCACACAACCTCTGCTACACCACCTTATTAAGACCTGGAGATGCGGAGAGGTTTAAACTCCAAAAGGACGTGGACTACATCATCACTCCTAATGGAGATCAGTTTGTGACGGCCACGAAGCGTAAGGGTTTGCTCGCTCAAATTCTTGAAGAATTACTTGCTGCCAGAAAGCAGGCCAAGCGAGAGCTTGCTCAAGAGACAGACCCCTTCAAGAAGGCTGTGCTAAACGGTAGACAGCTGGCTTTGAAAGTCAGTGCCAACAGTGTCTACGGCTTGACGGGTGCAACGACAGGAAAGCTGCCTTGTCTCGCAATCGCAAGTAGCACGACCAGTTTCGGCCGTCAGATGATTGAGAAGACGAAACGAGAGGTAGAGGAGAGGTACAATATCGCAAACGGCTACGCCCACGATGCCCAGGTCATCTACGGTGATACCGATTCCGTCATGGTCAAATTTGGAACCAAGGATCTCGCAGAGGCGATGAAACTTGGCGAGGAAGCCTCCAAGTTTGTATCAGCAAAGTTTTTGAAGCCAATCAAGCTAGAATTCGAAAAGGTCTATTTCCCATATCTTCTCATCAACAAGAAGCGATATGCCGGGCTGTACTGGACAAGGACGGAGAAATACGACAAGATGGACACCAAGGGTCTAGAAACAGTGCGACGTGACAACTGCTTGCTAGCGCAGACGGTTATCGAAAAGGTGCTGAGAATGATTCTTATTGATCGGGACGTCCAGGGTGCACAAGAGTAAGTGGAATGTTATTCGGGGTGTGTTATCAGATGGCTAACATGTTTTGAAAAAAAAGCTACGTCAAAAATACGATTGCAGATCTGCTGCAGAATAAGATTGACATGTCGAAACTGGTCATCACAAAGGCCCTCACCAAGGAGGATTATGCAGCCAAGCAAGCCCACGTTGAGCTTGCACAAAGGATGAAGAAGCGTGACGCCGGCTCGGCTCCTGGTCTTGGCGATCGAGTGGCGTATGTCATGGTGAGGGGTGCGGCGGGAGCCAAAAACTTTGAAAAGTCGGAGGATCCAATCTACGTCCTGGAGAACAACGTGCCGATCGACACTAAATACTATTTGGACAACCAGTTGGCGAAGCCGCTTGGCCGTATCTTTGAGCCCATCTTGGGTGAGACCAAGGCCAGGTCTCTGCTGAATGGAGACCACACGCGTATCATCTCTGTGGCGGCCCCCACGGTGGGAGGACTCATGAAGTTTGCTAAGAAGACGCAGACGTGCATGGGGTGCAAGAAGCCACTCACAGGCCAGCACGAGAGTGCAGGCGCAGTGTGTAGCGATTGCGCGCCCCGTGTAGGAGAGCTGTACAACAAGACGTTGGATCGAGTATCAGACCTGGAAGTGCGGTTCGGCCGGCTGTGGACGCAATGCCAGAGATGTCAGGGCAGCATGCACTGCGAGGTTATTTGCAGTAGCAAGGATTGCCCCATCTTTTACATGCGAATGAAGGCTAAGAAGGATTTGGAAGACGCAGGCAAGGAGCTTTCCAGATTTGATGCAGATCAAGCAGCTATTTGGTGAGAGGGGGGCAAGAGGCGAAAGAGCGAGTGTGTGGGGAGATGTATAATGATGCATGCAACCCTTATTACTGTTGATCTACTATTTTATCCTTGTTAAGCGAGGAGAGCTAACATCAATTTGCTGTTGTATTTATCATTGGATGTGTATGATGTATGGATGGGATGATTCGATGCGAAAGAGCGTGGGAAAAGAGGCAGCCGTGTTATGATGGCATATTATTCCAAGGTGTAATACTGTATGGGATCATGTATATCACAGCTTTTGATTTATTGTTTATTTAGTCGCAATAGCGTATCGTCAAAGATAGAGACAGAAGAGCATTTAGGATCCAATTACGTCCCGGTATTATTATTAGAGGAGATGCTGAGTTCTTATATTGCATCGCCGAGAGTGGTGCGTATATACGTTCGGCGTTGATGGAATTGCAGCGCCAAGCTTACGCCGAGACCCAAAACATCTGCCGCTAATACTATTATGCGCTTCCAAATGCTAGTGTCGATTTACTGCTCGCCTCCCGCGCGTTTGTCAGGCCAGGAAATAATCTTGGCGTGGCGGTTTCCCGTGCCACTCCGATACCGCACTTTGCAGCCTTGAAGGGTCCTGGATCTTGGCTGGCCTATGATATTGTCGGTTGATGTTGCTGGTATGTGGCATCGGTATCGATGGGCAAGGGAAAAGCCGGGAGGCGAGAAGGACGATTCGTACAGCGGGATGACGAGACATTTCGGAGAAATGAAAGCTGTATGGGTGCGCAATATAGAGTGCAGGCATGTAGGTATTATAGAGGCTATATCGGGCCTATTTGATGATTTGCCGAATGAAGTTTTCCAATGCAATGGGACCCAGCATGTTGTATGTTACGACTCGTATTCAAAGCAGAAAAGGCTATGAAAAAACAAAATGACTAGATTGAATTGAATTGAATTGAATTAAAGTCAAAGCATGTTTGGAATCATGATTCGAATGTTGCTCGCAATGTACGACTGTGTTTGCCAGCGTGCACTCCGAGGGACGTTCGGTGGCGTCACCTACAGCGTCCAGATAAGGCTACAGTAGGCAGCATGTGGCCTCTCAATGGCTCAGACTCTAATTTGCATGTCAATTACACATGTCAAATTACACATGTCATGCCAGCCAGTATGTATGTAACTCATGTGCGGCAAGATAGGACAGATAATCTTAGCCCCCGATGCTAGTGCAAATAGCTCGTGTGTCCATTCCCACATGCCGGTTACGGCGCCCGGCGGCCAGCGGCGCTGCGATTGGACAATGGCCATGCGCGAACGCAATTGTATCTTCAAACCGCCAGAGCGCATCTGGCCAATCACAGCGGACGGGGTCGCTCGGATAGGGACATGATACAATGGGCGCTAAGTCAAGCCGCAGATATCGGGTGTTGATGTCGGCCATTTTTCTTATTTGGTGGATCGGCTTTTTCTCTGTCTCTGCCTCGCTCTTAATATTATCGATATGGTTTACTTGATGAGATCATGGCTTGATAGATAGCGAGATATCGAGCCGCCACGCTGCTAGCTAGTCTCTGTGTGCTTCGCTGTGGACACTCCTCTCCCCCCGGTGTGTTGGTTGATTTCAAACCACATGTATTGTGCGGCAATCGGACCTTGTGTGTGAGAGAGAAGACGCAGTATTGAGCCTCTTAATGGCGCTTTTGGATTTTTAATTAAGTCTTTTTTTTTTTTTATTGTTGCCAATATCGCGCGTGGGGCGTGTTTTTGCAGGGACGGTGAGCGATTACGGCGAGGTGCATTAGTTTTCCCAGATCTCTCTCTCACTCGCATTCTGGCTATAACCTTTTTTGTGGTGTTGATGCCACACTAGTACTACTTACTCTACTCCCCGTTTTCTTGTCTCATCTAAGCAGGCACACACACGCACACACACACCCCCCCGTGAGCGACTTTCGGAGCAAAGAAAGAGAAGAAAAGCTTTAGTGGTAAAGTATCAAGCCATGGCTTCGATCTGCTAGGACGTAACGTCCCATGGGGGTGACGGGGGGGCGTGTGTGGGATGGACGACCCTTCGGACGACCCTTCCGATGGCTTTTTTTTTTTGGTTTTTGGTTTTATTCTTTATCTCTTGTTTCGAGTTTCGCCGAGGGTGGAAAGTTTAGCTTGGGCTTCTTGATGGGCAAACATCCATAAGCAAACGACTATATAGAGCAGCGTCTTTCCCGCCACATCCCTTGATTCCTCCTTCTTTCTTCCTCTTCATCTCTCTCCCCATATCCATCTGTCGTGACTTGATTCATCTAGCTGTCGCTTCAATAGACTTTTGAAGAACCAAGCAGCATATACAACTAGATATCATACCATCACTTTAGACGACAAAAGACACCATTCACAATGTCTAACCTTCCTTCCGAGCCCGAATTCGAGCAGGCCTACAATGGTTAGTCTCTGTTATGAAGAAGTAATTATATATCCTTCATATACTAACTCGATATACCAACAGAGCTGGCCAGCACTCTCAACGACAGCACCCTCTTCCAGGAGCACCCCGAGTACCGCACCGCCCTCGAGGTCGTCTCCATCCCCGAGCGTGTCCTGCAGTTCCGTGTCACCTGGGAGGACGACAAGGGCGTTCTGCACGTGAACCGAGGATACCGAGTCCAGTTCAACTCTGCTCTTGGCCCTTACAAGGGTGGTCTGCGATTCCATCCCACCGTCAACCTGTCCATGTAAGCTCCTGCCGTTGTTGTACCGTCTACAGATGAACCAAGGAAGCTGACAAAAGATTGTAGTCTCAAGTTTCTCGGTTTTGAACAAATCTTCAAGAATGCTCTGACTGGCCGTAAGAAATGACCCCCTATTTTATGCTTCTGCTTGTTGTTTCGTTTATTCGGCAACAAGAAGAAGAAGAAGAAGAAGATTTGTGAGCTCTAAAGCTAATCGTATCAATTATAGTCAGCATGGGTGGTGGCAAGGGAGGTTCCGACTTCGACCCCAAGGGCAAGTCCGACAACGAGATCCGCCGCTTCTGCCAGTCCTTCATGCGCGAGCTGTCCCGCCACATCGGCGCCGACACCGACGTCCCCGCCGGCGACATTGGTGTTTCCGGCCGCGAGATTGGCTACATGTTCGGTGCCTACCGCCAGGCCAGGAACAGGTTCGAGGGTGTCCTGACCGGTAAAGGTCTGGGCTGGGCCGGTAGTTTGATCCGCCCCGAGGCCACTGGTTACGGCCTCGTCTACTACGTCGAGCACATGCTCCAGCACGCCGGCAAGGGCTCCCTCGCCGGCAAGCGTGTCGCCATCTCTGGTTCCGGCAACGTCGCCCAGTACGCCGCCCTCAAGTGCATCGAGCTCGGCGCCACCGTCGTCTCTCTGTCCGACTCCAAGGGCGCTCTCGTCGCCCCCGAGGACGGATCCTTCCAGCCCGAGCACATCAACGCCATTGCCGACCTCAAGGCCCAGCGGAAGCCCCTGACCGACTTCAACTACGCCGACAAGTTCAAGTACTACCACGGCGCCAGACCCTGGGTCCACGTCGGCAAGGTCGACGTCGCTCTCCCCTCCGCGACCCAGAACGAGATCAACAAGGCCGAGGCCGAGGCTCTCGTCGCCAACGGTGTCCTCGTCGTCGCCGAGGGCTCCAACATGGGCTGCACCCAGGAGGCCATCGACCTGTTCGAGGCCCAGCGCAAGGAGAAGGGCAGCGGCTCCGTCTGGTACGCCCCCGGAAAGGCCGCCAACTGCGGTGGCGTCGCCGTGTCTGGTCTCGAGATGGCCCAGAACAGCCAGCGCCTCACCTGGACCGAGAAGGAGGTCGACGACAAGCTCAAGTGCATCATGAAGAGCGCTTTCCTTGCCGGTCTCGAGACCGCCCAGAAGTACGTCTCTTCCAAGGAGGGCGAGCTTCCCAGCTTGGTTGCCGGCAGCAACATTGCCGGCTTCGTCAAGGTCGCTGAGGCCATGCGCGACCAGGGTGACTGGTGGGCTTAAGCCGCTCGTTGCGACCTTTTTTGTTCTTTTGATACCTTTTTTTTTTTTCTTTCTTCTTTTTTTCTCTTTGGTGTCTTTTAAGTTTGGGAGACTAGCAAAGGGACGTTTGGCGTTTTGGGCCGGGAACCGGCACGGAAATAAATGATGATTTGCATAGCATTGCATGATATGGCATTGATATCGGTGGTAGTTGAGATAGATATCCACGATGGGGGGAGAAAAAGTATTAAGTGATAGTGATGGTTATGAAATAATATGACATCCATTGCCAAAAAATTTGCATGATTTCCTAAAACATTGTGAAGAATCAAATCCCATTGCTTCATTAATCATATCAGTTGATTTAGATATGTCTTGTGAATATTTTGCCCGACATTGCAATAGAGGCGTCCATATCAACACTTTTCTTCCTCTTTCAACTAAAGAGTTGTATTATGCTGGGTATCTATATGAGACGTGCACCAAGCCAGCACATCTAGCTACTTCTGTTACTCTCTAATACAAATAAATCACTCTTCATCCGCGGACTCTCCTGCCAAGAGCTGCTCTTTTATCCGCTGGCTCGGCAGCCATCTGTCCTCTGGAATCAACCACCAAGAGATCAATGCAAAGATTGTCACGGCCCCCATAATCACCGGTGCATAGTTAAATGTAGAGCCCGTGACGGGGAATTCGTATGGCGAGTAGAGCACCGCGACCACCCACCCGTTCCACAGGACAGAAATTGCCTGGAAGGGCTTGCTCCAACGACCCAGGCTCCAAGCCGGCTTAGGGAAAGTCTTGGGCGTAAAGAAGAGCCGGCCAATGCAGATGAGTCCGTAGGCGGCGGCAGAGGGAACGCCAGCGGCTGAGACGAGCGACGTAAAGGCCACGGAAGAGGGCAAGATGGTGCAGGTGATGATGGAGGAGACAACCCAGACGACGATGACGGCGTTGCGCGGCTGGCCGTCGACGACTTGGGAGACCCAGGATGAAAAGGGCAAGACACCGTCTCGAGCTACGGCAAAGACGAGACGTGAAGCGGCCAGGATAGCGATAGCAGTGTTCTACACGAGCGTAAGCCGATGAACGAGAAAAGTAGATGGCAAAGTAAGGGCCAAACATACAAACCATAAGGCAACAATGCAAACTATGTTCATCACAATGTGGCCACCCTTGCCTAGGAGGACGGCATATAGAGGCACAAATGGCTGAACGCTGCCGTAGGAGAAGAGAGTATCTGGGTCAGGCTATTGCAGCGATGGTGTCAGATTGGTTTACCATATGATGGCAATACATGCCGACTTACAGTGCAGAAGAGGAAGAGGATAACGACGACGAAACCTCCAATCCCGCTGACCACAGTACTCCAGAAGATGCCTCGAGCCGCAGTTATGCTAGCGTTGCGCGTCTCCTCGGCAACGTGGCCCGACGCATCGAAACCGATGAGGATACCGGCCGTCGCAAGATAAGAGAGGCACCAGTTCCAGCCGGGAGAGGCACC
Source organism: Trichoderma hamatum GD12 (assembly GCA_000331835.2). Lineage (NCBI taxonomy): Eukaryota > Fungi > Ascomycota > Sordariomycetes > Hypocreales > Hypocreaceae > Trichoderma > Trichoderma hamatum. The sequence goes on from KQ479131.1 coordinate 341,996, forward strand.
GGTGCCGTTGTAGGTGGTCATGAAGGCATCGTGGGCAGAGCGGAAACCAATGGTCTGGCTGGTGCCGATGGGGAGCCAAATCATGTTGAGGACAAAGTCGAGGATGACAGAACCGGTTGAGAGATAGAAGATCCATTTAAAGTATTTTGCTGTTGAGAGGCGTTGAGTTGAGAATGGGGTTCACACAGAGGAAAAAGTAAAATGAGATACAATAACATACGAGGAAGAAGATTCCATAACGCTGCTAAGCCGAGCAAGACTTCGGTGCAGATCCATTGCACGGCACGGAATTTGACGTCTGAAGGATCCGAGGGGAAGTCAAGATCGAAAACGACAATTTCCTATCCCACGTTTGTTAGCCAGGTCATGAGGTTTTGGTTGGACCAGAGGCTTTAAGCTCATTGTAAGACGTACAGACAGCATGTAATTGACAGCGCCTTGCGTGTTGCCTGCGCATTTGGTCAGTTTGCTGAATTCACCCTTCCCTCATCCAAGAAACATACTCGCACAGAATGTCGTCCAGGCAGTTGTGCTCCACCATGCTACGACATAGCCAAAGAGCCTTCCGTATTTCGGTCCGCCTGCCTCAGCCGCCCAGAGATAGATTGATCCAGCAAGTGGCAGCGATGAGCAGATTTCGGCAATGACAGCAGCGCTGATGAATGTGAAGACGCAAGTGACTATGAAACTCGTCCTATTGAGAAGAAAAAAAAGCTAGGTAAGCAAAAGAGGCAAGGGTAAACCCATCGTGATGAGTGAGAGATGGAGTCTCACCAGTAGGCGAGATTACCGCCAGCAGCAATGCCGGTTGAAAAGGTAACTCGGACGCCGCCGATGAAGTAGAGAGCGGCTGTTTTATTACATGTCTGTTAGTGTCTTCATCTTGTCAAGTGTTTGCTAGTGCGTAATGAGTGACGATACTCACCAAAGGTCGTGGAAAAGTTGTGGAATAAGTTGAAGGTTCTATGAAGCACCTTCAAGAGGCTGTTAGGATTCCCGTTCTTGCTAGAGGGAGAGCAGATATTCCCTCAACGTACCGGCTTGTATCCGAGTTTTGTCTATCATTGCAGTGTAAGCCAAGATGTATTATGCAAACCGTCTGAATGTTTTTGATCTAGTATCTTACCAACACTCTTGTGTCTGCGGTCTCTTCAACAATGTCCTCGACATCCTGCGATTTGGAGGCGGATGCATCCTGCAGGACAGCAGAGGGTGCTTCTTCTATCATTTTTATGAAGTCGTGCTGAATATGTTTATTTGTCTCTTCTTTATTACAAGTTAAGAGAAAAAAAAATGAAAAAACGGGAATAAGATTTGTCCAAGAGCTTGGACTGCGAGTGAAGAGTGTTGGTTAGCTACTAAAATCCTAATCCTAGTTGAGAAAAAAAAAAAAAAAATAGCTCGCGATTAGCAGGTGACGTGAAATATGAGAAATGAGAAAGAGCTTAGTGTTATCACGCCCTGCCCGTCGCCCGTTTGAGCAACGTATGACAACCGCCAGTTTTGTCAAGGATAATCATCAGCTCGTATGCGTTACGGAGACTCCACAGCGTCAAGGAGATGAATTTTGTGAATATAATATACGGTGCTGGGAGATTCTCTATTTTGTCATGGATGTCTTCCTTCTTTTCGCCGCGGCCCACAATTTTCCTCCATTACATACAACTGACGATTAAACTCTATTTGGCGAGTTCTCTGCGGGCTTAAAGAGGGGGCCTCGCTTTATCACGCAATCACCGGCCTGTTCTGCTGCTTTTCCCCTCGGTTAAGCCACATATTTCGGTGACCAATTTGGCGAAGGTTACTTGAGATTGGCAGCCAAGATAGACTTCGATAGACTTCCCTAGTTGCTGCCACCAGGGCAGGGCGCTGCCAAGGTATAGCGCGTGAGATTTGCTCGGCAGCTTTAGGGTAGCCGCATACTAGGTACTGTACACATATCGGCTAGTCTCGGGGAGATGGACTGTATCTTAGGCAGAGATCCTGTGTACAAAGAGTAGACAAGAAAAAATGAAGAAGAAAAAAAAAAGTATTGTGCTTATTCATTTTTGAAATGTTCATGCTTATGTGTTACTTTCTGGGCTTTAACAAGATGGCTTAAATTTCGTTTATGGTATAGAACTCTTTTGTTATTAAAGACGAAACATTACCCAAGCTGAATTATTTGGTAGTACGTAAACAATTGGTATATATCCCTTTCTTCCCTCTTCCAAAATCCCAACGCCATCACATCATTTCTTTACTTTCGCTTCGCTCAAAGGGGACGGCTGCCCGGGTATCAGCACCAGCCACAGCGTCTGTGTCTTCAACTTCAAAGGTGTCCCCTCATTAATCTCAAGCCCAGCAATAAGCGGCTCCAGAGCTCTCATCTGTCTGTCAGCCTCAATTGCCTTTGTCTCCCACGCCCTGCTTAATAAACTATCCAATGGCTGGCCCAAATGATGAGCCAAGCCCGCTGAATCAAACAAGATAGCGTGCAAGCCGCGCATATGAAGCCACTCCTCGTTTGCAACGGCGGCGTATGTTGCGGCTCTTTCCTGGGGAGTCCTTGGCTTCTTAGTCACGGCGCCTATGGCTGACCCGGGGAGCGACACAGCGGTGCCGACGATGCCCATGGCCGTCGATATGGGCAGCGCGATGGAGCCTCCGATAATGCCCATGGCAGCGCCGATAATGTTTCCCCGTTTGGCGTCCCGCGAAACATTCTTGCCAATGGACTTGGCTTGGGCGATGACGTTTTTGCCCAGATTTTTGGGGTTTTCTCCCAGGTGCGCAGCCATATCGGTGGCATGTGACAAAGCACGGTCTGATACCTTTGCCGTCAAGAAGGCAGAGATGGTGGCCAGAAAGGAGCGCCATGTCTGCTCGGTGATGCCATAGCTAAGCAGGACAGGGGCATAGGCTGGGAGGAAAGGCGAGTCCGGATCGGGGCTGACCTGAGGAAAGGCAATCGGGGGTCGTGAAGCAGCCGTTGAACTGCTGGACGCTCCAATGTTGTCGTACACGGGAGGACCAGCATCCGCTGCGGAGCCGTCTTTGCTGTATTTGGGGAAGTTGAATGGCGAAGTGATGGTTGGCACGAGGGCTGACCCTGCCGGTGCCTGTTGCGTTGACGCTGATGCTGATGCTGACAGTGAATGTGATGCTGCAGCTGAAGTTGACGGTTCTAAATGCGACTCTTGATATGCTGGCGGAGCTGATGCCGAGGCATCAAAAGGAATCACCTCTTGCGGCAGATCTGGTGCGAATGCACTGCCTGACGCATCGGTCTTGCTGCTCCTCTCGGCCTGGTTGTTATCTGAGCCGCTCCCACTGCCTTTCTCCATGGCTGCTGGTGAATCAAAAGGCTTATTTCACAGCAGCAATGAATTTTTTACACTTCAATTGGGGTTTTATGTCGTGATTGACGCTGATTTTATTATCGCAGGAGTCTTTTGTGGTTATATCACGTCATAAAAGCGTCGTGATACAGACAGTATAAATACCTACAACATGTTGTTGCACCACGTTGGGCCCTGGCAACAGCACTTGCGTAGCTCTAGCAGCTGCGCCACGGATGCCTCACGGGAAAATGTCGGCTCATATCGCCTAGCCTAGTTTGTTTCGCTTTCGCTTGGTCTTCAACTCTTCTTGTTGGACAATTCGCTAAACCGAAGGAATGGGATCCTCAAGGCTGAGAGCGTGCAGAGGAGCGCTTCGGATGCGCTATTCTGGTTATGGATAGCGGTTTGTGGCGCGGGAGGAGAGCTGACGTCGAATGGAGTGGCTTTTGTAGAAGCTTGAGTCATGGATTTCGCTTCGAGTGGTTTGTCAATGCAAGGGGTTATTTGGTGGGTGCTATTTGCGAGATGCTAAATGATTATAGGTGCAGATCCGCCGCGATCACTTCGACTTGTTGTATGTGCATCAACTCTGTATTTCGAAGCATCGTTGATAAATGAGGCGCTATCGATACCAAACCTTTGCCTGTCAGCACCCATTCTTAGTGTGTCGTGCTGTACTTTGCGCGACTCGGTAAATGGTGGCCTTTATTCATAGTAAGTATTAATTACATAAACAACAATATGAGTAGCAACACTTGTAGTGGTGGTACCTGCCTGTAGAATAACTTGCATGTCGCGCTGCTATGCTCCTCGCAAGGGGCAGCCTTCGATATATATGCCGAGGTGGGTTGGCCATTACCGGCACTTGTGCCTTTGCCCACCAATATTAGCAGCTTGTACAGCAGTACAACTACTATCGTGCAAATGCCAGCGCTGGCACTCTGCTATCGACTGTTGGTAGATAGCACCATCTATAGGTAGATATAGATGTGTATTGCTATTCCCGATACCTTGTTATACCTGCTCTGGAATTACCCAGTGCCGGTATAGCTGTATATTTATGCAAGTTACCTGTACCTTACTCAGGAGGAGGAAAAGTCCCCACTTAGCACCCACTATCCCCGTATAGGAATTTGCATCTTAGAGTTTGGCCTACCATTGGCTCAACCCCGGATCATCCAACGCCGGGCTATTCCAGCCCATCCCGGCAACTTCAACTCCTTCGCCGCGCACCCCGTGAACGTCTCTTGAGCAATATCCTCGGGAATTATTGCTCTAATATGCATCTTCTCTCCTTTTAATTGGACAGAGTCCACTCTCATGATATAGTACTTTGTACAATCGGCATTGCCCCATCTACCTCGTTATATCCACCCTCTATACACTGGGTCCGAGGTCACTATATTTCCTCTCTCTATTATTAAGATAGATAACGAGTCTAGACATGGCCATGGTCGAGCACATCAACAATGGCGATGACGATGGCCGTTATATTGACAGCGGCCTGTTGCTTCATCCCACCTTCATGTCCAGGCCTCTGACTATTCTGCCATCACATCCACATCCACATCCTCATCGCTCTTCAACCGCCGCCTCTGCCGCCTCCGCCAGAACCACCACCAAGCCGAGAACGCCAGCGGTTAAGCTTCAGTTTATTAATACAGCTCATCCCGGCGAATCCACAACCGCAAAGCGCATCAGCCAGATCCGATCTCATGTAGCCAAGGACTCCCATGCCCGCCGCCGTCAACGCAAGGCTACCCAAGCATGGGCAGGTACCGCCACAGTGGTTACTACCAGCAATGGCAGAAGAAATAGTAATAGCATCGCTTCCTATTCATCGGCATCTTCTTCGCCGCCGTCTTTAGCTGCGGATGATGCCGCCCGAACCGACCAATCATACTCCACTTCCGCGAGTCCAGATGGCCTTCAACATCCAGAGCCCTGGGCGTCATCTACAAATACCGGATTGGGACAGAAGGGGTTTCGGAGAATTGCCCCGAAGAGAGGCGCTATGGTGCGGAGGACACCTTCGCCGGAACCGAGGCAGATGATTGGCGACACTATGAAAGATGCGTGGAACGGCCAGTTCGCCTGGGACCTGTCACTCGACGATTATGACATCTTCAATTACTGTGAGTCAATATATCCTACCCACCTCAGTAAAGGTACACAGGTGCCTTTATCCAGACGCAAAATGTACATAGACTGACCTTGTTCGTACTAATCCCCGCCACCAGATCTGGAATGGGTCCTCGATTATGGCTACGCGGTTTGTTTCCCTCCCGACCAGGCCCCCGCTGTAATGAAGCGTATGAGGTCAACCTGGGTCCCCTTCGCCATCTGCAACCCTGGTCTGCTCAGTCTCATTCTATACGTTTCTTACCACCGGCGTGCCATAAACACGAAAGATCTAGATGAGGCAATCAAATGTAACCGCAAGATGGAGCGCTATCGCATGAATTGTATAGAGTGGACCAGGCATGCCGTTTCAGTGGAGAAAAAACCCACTGTTCAGACTGTCTTCATGGCCATGGTAATGAGCTCAGAGGCGGTAAGTTTTCTTTCCTTTCCTTTTCCTTTTTTTTTTTTTTCATTTTTTTTTTTTTTTTTTTTCATATATATCCAATGCCATCGGCCGCTTTTAGGTGTAGCAGCCGCTAATACTTTCTCCTTTTTTGGTAAATTATAGTACTTTGAAGACGCCTTTGACACATCGCTCACCCATGCCCAAGCTGCGAGAACCATGGTTTCGGCAAGGGGCGGCCTAGGGTCTTTTGGAAAAACTGGCATCGATGGCCTCATCTCCTTTCTGCTGCGGACATCTGTGTATTGTGGCAACTACATTTTCGCTCCAGGCTGCGCTCGAGTTCCTCTCCCTCCGGAATAAGGATTAAAAGTAAAATATGCTTCAATTGAATTTACATAAGATTGAAATATGTGTGTTTGTTTGTATCTAGGCTGTTAGGCGTTATACATGGCGTTTGAATTATATACAGGAATTGCTTCATGTCGCGTCATGCTGTCTCGTAATATGCTCGTTATTATTTATGCGCGAAATGACAGACATTGTTTGCCAGATGCTCTTCTTCTCACATCGGGTATCAAATCATGCTCAAAATCTCCCCCGACTCGTACCCCCATTCTGCTTCCAGGTCTTTTAGCCGCCAAATGGCACCCCATCCCGTCGTCCTATCGATAATCTTGAATATCCTGGCGACTTCCAAATGTTCCCTCGGGTGGGTCAGCAGCCTGCCAGCGATATACAGCGGCTGAATCGCATTGATGAGATTGCCGCGGTGAGGGTTTGTCCACGATATGCCGCAGACTCTCTGGGCGTGCCAGATGGCCGAATACTCCAGTGTATTTGGCAGCGCCTCTCCCGGCGGCCTCATCTCCAGCATCACTATGCACGCCGCGTGGTAGAGCTGGTTGCTCGAAATCGCCGCCCAGTGGGCAAACAGAATCACCGGGAAGATTTGGTTCTCGCTCGGCTCCGTCGTCATGATGGGCAACAGGCACTTTGGCCTCGTGTCCCGCCAGAACTGCAGCTCGGACCAGAGCCGGTGCCAGCGGTCCACAAAGGGCCTGTCGTCGGTCTCGTCCTGCTCACCGAGCTCGACGAGCCTCACCTGGCGGTACATCAGGTCGCAGGCCTTTGCGCAGAGGTACACGGCCCAGTTGGCGTGCATGTCGGGCGTCTCGCGGCCCTTTTGGTAAAAGATGCTCTTGACAAAGTCTTCGGCCTGGGATTTGGTGGTGCCAATGCCTTCGGGCACGGCCGGGACCCATTTGTCGAGACTGAGCACCGTGCTTTCGGCGCCGCCCCCTATGATGGCGCCGCAGAGCTCCATGCGTGCGTAGCACCAGAACACGGCTTGCAGGAGACCTCCCGAGAAGCCGGTGACTTCGTAAAAAGCGAATAGTGAAGCGCAGCCTTCGATGTGCCGCCTCCAGTTGCGGGGGCTGCCGGACATGAGCTCGAGGACGGCGAGGATGCATGCCGTGACAAGCATGTTGGGGTCCTTGGCTTGCAACCCTGGAGCCAGCAGCCTGATGCTCTCTTGGTATAACTCGAGACTGTCGTAGCTCTTTTCCAGGCAGGCTTTTCTCTCCATTTGTCTTGCCGAGAAGGCGAGTACCGCGTAGAACAAGCCAGGCGAGCTCTGTGCTAACAAGGGCACTTGGATTCCAAAGTGCCGAGCCTCATCGAATTTGTCCAGGTACGGTGAGCACTCTATGACCCAATTCTTTAGATATTTGACGAGCCTCATCTTGGGTATTGAGACTCTGGAAAAGTCCAGACTTTTTGAAGACGGCACCGAGACCCGTTCATGGTCATCTGCCTCGTCTGACGCCGGCTCAGGCGTCGCGCTCTTACTTGGGTCGAGGGACACTCCCGCAAAGAGCAGGCCTCGCAGCTCTTCTTGAAGCTCGATGTATCTGGGATTGGCGGCATACTCATCAAAGGGGGAGAGTGACGTCGGGGACATGAAGGCGTCCCCGTCAACCTGGTTAGCAGTGTGATCGTCCATTGTCGTCAGCCATGAGAGTGAGAATCAATAGCTCTCTCTGCTTGCCGAGTCTACCCTGCCAAAAGAAACCTGATCTGATATCGGGTGACCCCTGGTGTTGAACTTTTTGCTAAGAACCAAACTTGGCTTGCAGCTTAGGCGATTTCTTTCTCTTCTTTCTTCCTTTGGCCGAGAGGAAAGGATCCGCCACTAAAGCAGCACGTATGGTAATAGTAATAGTAGTGGTCAGACGAAACTACTGCTAATCCCACTTCGTATCACTTTAATTTGAAAACAATAGATTAAAAGAAAAACTCTGGCTCTCCGCGTGAAGAAAATTTGGGGAAATTCGGGGGGAATCGCCCAAGTGGAACCGACAAGAGTGATCGATCAGCATGGCCCAGATGCAATGCACAGGCATATCGTCTCCGCATCTGCAGCAAAAACCCGGACGCCACCACGAGAGACGGAAGACCAGCATCAACGCGGCCTAGCCCAGTTCCCCGGCCAAACACTAATCACAGGAAAAAAAAAAGTCATACGAAGGGGAGAATGCTCGTATGTTTGCGTCTTAGCCTGTGGCCGGCACATGACAGCCCGAGTCAGTCAAGCCATCCTTGTCAGCACGAGGCAAAGACGCCGTCAATAGAGCGAAGAGACGAAGAGAGCGCGGTGCGTAGGCTACACTGCCGCAAGGGGGATAGGCGGTGCGGGTGGGGAAATGGCATCTTTAGCCGCCTCCTACGAGACGAATCTATACGCGGACAACAGCCGAGGGCGTTGCGCAGCCAATCGGGTTCTTTTTCGGTATTCACAGTGGCGGTGATGCTATCCCCAAAGCAGGGGGCAGAGCCTACGAGCCCCCTCAGATTTCGCCCAGATTTCGCCCGCGAACACGCTCTGCCATCAAGCAAAACCGAGAAAACATGCCAGTCTCCCCAAATTGTCAAGCGGGCAGCGTCCCCACCGAATAAACCGGGACATGATTCGTATGGCTGGGGAGTCTCCAGATTTTTTGTAAACCACGAGGTAGCAGTTTAAATAATGGAAACATGGGGTGAAAACCTGGAGTAAGAACCAGAGGGTTGCATTTAAATGCTAGGGCTCTCCCGCTCTTCTGGGGAAACGAACCACTCCTCGCCTCTCTTCATCAGCTCGACAATCCTCCTCTCTCTTGCCCAACACATTGGCTGTGTGCTGTGTTGCTGCAACTGAAACACAATTCAACATGTCCACTGGAACATCGGATATTGAGGTTGCTGCCAACGGCGGCCTGGCCGTCGAGCCGGCACGACGTGTCAACGATGCCCAGAGAACCATGTGGCAGTCGCTTCGACACAACCCCAAGGTCCTCTTTATTGCCTTTTTTGCTTCGTAAGTATTTTACTTTTGATTTGTTTCATGAAGCAGTCGGCCGGTACAAGCAACATTTACTAACAAGTTTCGTGCTTGTAACATGCAGACTGGGTGGTTTTGAATATGGCTACCAACAAGGTGTCCTGGGTCAATCCCTGGTCATGACTCGCTTCAAGGAAAACTTCCCTGCAGTTGTCAACTCCTCTTCAGCTACCGGCTGGTTGACATCGGTTCTCCAACTCGGCGGCATCGTGGGCTCTCTGTCCGCCGGTGTGCTGGGCGAGATCATCTCCCGCAAGTACACCATGTTCATTGCCTGTCTCTGGGTTATCCTGGGCAGCTACCTCTACGTCGGTGCCCACGAGGGCATGTCCTCCCTTCTATACGCTGGCAGATTCTTTACCGGCCTCGGTGTCGGCCTCTTCAGCGGTGTCGGCCCTCTCTACAACGCCGAGCTTTCTGCTCCCGAGATGCGAGGACTGTTGGTCTCTTTCTACCAGTTCGCCACCATTCTCGGAATCATGCTTTCTTTCTGGGTCGGATACTGCAGCAACTTCATTGGCGGAACCGGCGAATCTCAGACCGACCTTGCTTGGAGACTCCCCTCTATTATCCAGGGAATCCCAGCAGCCCTTCTTGCCGTTGGCATTTGGTTCATGCCCTTCTCTCCCAGATGGCTTGTCAAGGTCGGCCGAGACGAGGAGGCCAAGAAGACTATGGCTTGGATGCGAAAGCTCCCCGAGGACCACGAGCTTGTCCAGATTGAGTTCCTCGAGGTCAAGGCCGAAAGTGTCTTTGAGAGGCGCGTCTTTGCACGAGATTTCCCCAAGTTGGCGGCCAAGGAGAAGAGCGCCTTTATCGAGCAGTTTGCTCAGTATGCCGCCTGCTTCAACTCCAAGGATAACATTAAGCGAGTCTTGACTGGTTTCTTTATCATGTTCTTCCAACAGTGGAGTGGAATTGACGCAAGCAAGTTTTCCCGTATTTACGAATTGAAAGGCGCTTTAGCTAACCATTCTCTAGTTATTTACTATGCGACCAACATCTTCATCACCCTGGGTTTGACTGGAGGCACAACTGCACTGTTGGCAACCGGTGTCACTGGAGTCGTCTTCATCGTCAGCACCGTACCTGCTATGGTAAGTTTCACCCGGTATCACAAATCTCCTATAGCTAGTTACTGACTCTATACTTTGCAGTTGATTATTGACAAGGTCGGACGAAAGCCCATGCTTATTGTGGGCTCCATTGTCATGGCTGTCAGCATGATTATCGTCGGTATAATTGTTGCCAAGTTCCGCAACGATTGGCCTGATCACGCTGTTGCCGGCTGGGTTGCTGTTGCTCTTATCTGGATTTACATTGCTGGTTTCGGCGCAACTTGGGGACCCGTCTCTTGGACTCTAGTCTCTGAGATTTTCCCCCTTTCTATCCGAGCCAAGGGAGCTTCCATCGGTGCCATGAGCAACTGGCTGAACAACTTCGCCATTGCCTTCTTCGTGCCCCCCATGCTTTCGGCTTGGGCTTGGGGTACCTACATTTTCTTTTCCGTCTTCCTCATTGCTGGCATCTTTGCTGTCTGGTTCTTCCTCCCCGAGACCAAGAACGCAACCCTGGAGGACATGGACCGAGTGTTCAAGAGCCGTACTGGCGAGAGAGATGCTCAGCTGTTGAGAGAGGTGCAAGAGGAAGTTGGCCTGGTGGCTCTTGTCGAAGCTCACCAAGCAGCTCAGTACGAGAAGAAGGATATCCATGAGACACAGATTGAGAAGCTGTAAGCGAGACAGCAGATGGGGTGGAGATGTGTTATTACAGTAATGAATGCTACGGAGTACTACCAGCTATGATGATTTTGGACGCAACCACCTTGATTGAGGGTCTGTTTTTGAGAGGAAAAATTGGGTTGCAAAATAGGAGATAAATAGGAGTAAAATATACCCACGACAAATAATTACTTAATAAGTAGCTTGCCAGCCCGTTGTTTTGATAGTTCCAGGCTAGTTGGTCCCAAGGCTAACGCCATACCGGGAATAAGCCCATGCACAATTAACGGGGCACCCCATAGAGTCTGCAGCGCACTAGCGGGGCACTAGAATATTTCACCGGCCGCTGATTCTTGTACGCGGAACACGAGACTCAGGCAGCGCGGCAAACTTCACCTTTGACCCAATCCAGGCCGGTTTGAGATTCCAAGGTTCCCATCGCCTTGCTCTGCGGCTCTCTCCAATTGCTTATTTGCCGGTGGTGAAGTAGGTGAATGGACCCCATGCATCATGCACGTATAGCAGAGTGATCCGGTATATTCGGAATCTGTCCAATGCCTGTCATTCGGAACATCCCAGACACTAAGAGGAGGGTCCGGACTGGGTGCCTCTCGTGTCGAAAACGTAGGCGAAAATGTACGTCATGCTCAGTATCTTGCGATATCCACCTACACCACTCCTTGGTTTCTCATTTTTCTATTCGTGAAGGATGATTCTGTGTAATGGCGTGTGCTGTTGGCCGGGAGGCCATCGATGACTGACGTTTAATCAAATACTAACTGAGCATGTGTGTAGGTGATGAACGCAAGCCGCGATGCAGCAGCTGTGAAGAGAGGAACGTTCCGTGTAACTACCCGGACCTTACATTCATAATGGGCCCCAAACTCGGTGCTACCCAAGGAATGAGCAGTCCCTCTGCAGACCAGCCTGCACGAGCTTACTCAAACGTCCGGGTGAGTTAGCCGTCCCTATATGTCATGACCACCGCTCCAATGCCTTGCAGAGAAGAGAAGGTAACTAACAAGTGATGCTTCAAGTTTGTAAACGGCTCTTCATCAAGGCGTTCGGCGCCATCAGCCGAAGCACAGGCATCTATTCAGCGCCAAGAGCCGCCGCTACACGTTGAAGAACGAGAACCGGAGCCACTTCTCAGGCCTGAAGATGATATCATGGAATCTCTCATGGCCAGCTCAAGTTCTCAGTCCAAGACAGCTTCAGCTTCACCATTCACGGCTTCGCACCTACCGCAGTCCGAATGGAAGCATTATTTCTCTCCCAACCATGCTGCTTCTATTAAAAACGAAACTGCCGCTCTTCTGCATTTTCAGTATAACCTCGCGCCTTGGATCGAAGCAGGCGATTTAGGATCATCTTTTGGAACCGAGGTCATGCTCCTCGCACAGAGAATACGACCCGTATCGTCTGCCATCTCGCTGGCCGCTTCTAGTCAACTGGCCAAGTCTAATTCATCATATGAGGACTCAGTAGTGCTCCGCCAAGAGACGGAGAATGCTCTTGCTCTTGAAGAGCCACGAGTGAGGCGAATTGGACACGCGCTGTTAGCTGTGGGCGAATTATTCAACCTCAGTCCTTCTCGATGGAGAACGTTATCCTTCTTCCAGTCAGATGAATCCACAAGAAACACCAACAACTTTTCGGGATTTGGAGAGCCACTTGAAACGCTACTGCGGTTCCATTCCAGACTTGGTGAGTAGTGCTGAAACAGCCAGGAATACTCAAGTCGAACTACTGATATTAAGAATATTTGACTGACACTCTAATTTTAATAGACCTCGCGGCGTCACTATTAACAGACCAGCCGCCGCTGACGACTTTGGGATTCGCTATGAACCATGACCCAGCAGATCGTACTCTCCCATTGTCAACCAAATCTATTTACAACGCTTGCCTACTTCAACTCGCCAGTTGTCTCCAGCTACTTAATAGCAGCCACGGCAGCGGTACTACGTCTCCCTCACCGCCCTTCTTCATGTCAGCAACTCAGGAGCCATTGCCACCGAGCCCGGGCTCGTATTTTTCATCAAAATGGTCTTCTTTATGGTCAAATTGCCAGCAGTGGTATCACAACCGACCAGTCGAAATGCAGCCTATCCTAGAAATCCGCAGCGTTGAGGCAGGCCAAATTGACGCTGACAACGAGTCTTCATTCCCAATACCAGTCTATACAAGTTCCATTGCTCTACAGTGTAACATTGTGTATCACATCTCATCACGCCTTCTCCTATCTCGCAAACCTCGACTTTTGCGACTATCTAGCCGTCAGCGGCATCTCTCATCGCTGAGCTGGCACGCGCAACAAATCGCGGGAACGGCAACGCGCAACGAGTTTGCAGAGCAATGGGACCCTATTCTCATTGCTGGACTATTGTGGATCGCCAGGGACATGACGCACCCATCGCAGCAAGAGTCGCTTTTGTCGTGCTTCAGTCAGATATCATCCAGCACGGGGATCAACTTGGATGAAGAAATTCACAGGTTGAAGGATAGGTGGAATGTGTCACATGTGAGGGGCCACCAGCTCTCGGGCTGACACGCTTACATTTTTTTTTTTTTTTTTTACTGCTGCGTACGACACACTCCAAATCTTACCTATGGAGGATTAATTCTGCAAAAAGGGCTAGGCATCTATAAGAGACACATCCTCGTGCGATGATGACTCAACGATGGTACCTTACACTCTCTATATGGAGCACCCCAGATCAGGATTGCCACGCGCAATAGCGGCTTCTACCCCACACACTAAACCTCGGTCCGCCGGATCAAGTTTCCCTCTCACCTACCTTGTTTGTCATGAGATACTAAACCGAAGATCCTGTTATAAATGACAATCTACTCCAGATCTAAGATCTCTCACTTATGAAAATTTTATAGAAGCCCCCCTCTCCGCTGCAATAATGGCGGCGACGGCTTCGGGTCCCCCCTTGAAGGGAATCAAAGTCTTGGAGTTTGCTGGTCTTGCCCCCGGTAAGCGCATTTTCCCGTCCGCCTTTCGCCTTCGGCTTAATGCATCTCATTATCATTCATCCTCGGCATTCAATCGCCCATATTCGCTTCTAATAACTAATAACACCTCCTAGGTCCCTATGCAGGCCTTATCCTCGCTGATGCGGGTGCTTCGGTCCTCCGGGTCGATAGGCCTTCGTCGACCGGCGCCAAGGGCGAAATGTCAATTCCCGATGTACTCGCCCGCAATAAGTCTTCCATTGTCGTCGACTTAAAGGACCCTCGTGGCATAGCACTCATCAGACGTCTCGCAAAGCACGTCGACGTCATCATTGACCCATTCCGGCCCGGCGTGCTGGAGAAGCTGGGTCTCGGGCCAGATGAGCTGCTTGCTATCAATCCGCGCCTTATATACGGCCGCATGACTGGATTCCGCCGCGACGGCAAATACGCCGACATGGCCGGCCACGACATCAACTATCTGGCTGCGGCAGGTGTTCTCGCTCTGCTTGGAAGATCAGGCGAGAAGCCTCTTGCCCCATGGAACATTCTCGCTGACTTTGCGGGCGGAGGCGCCACTCTTGCCCAAGGCGTGCTCCTCGCCATCATATCACGGTTCTCCACCGGAAAAGGCCAAGTTGTCGAAGCCAACATGGTAGACGGCAGCTCCCATCTTGCGTCCTTCCCGCGCATGTACCTCAAGACTCCCCTCGGTGACCAACCGCGAGGCAAAAATGTCCTCGACGGCGGTTGTCCCTGGTATGACACTTTCGAGACCTCAGACGGCGAATACATGTCCGTCGGCGCTCTGGAGCCTCAATTCTTTCAAGCTCTCATCAAGGGCCTCGGCCTGGAAGGCCAAGGCTGGGAAACCAAGCGTCACGATCGCGCTTCCTGGCCACAGCTCCACGACCTCTTCACCAAGATATTCAAGAGCAAGACTCGCTCGCAATGGGAGGCCGTTTTTGACGGCACGGACGCGTGCTGCGTCCCCGTGCTGCACTATAGTGAGTTAGAGACACAACCGGACAGAGAAGGCGACCAGAGGCCGGCTGTAACGCTGAGAGATACCCCATTGCTCTCGCCGGCTGATGTAGAGGGTAAGGGATACGTGGCAGAGCCCTTGGTCCTTGGCCATAGGACAGAAGAAGTTTTGCAGGAGTGGACTGGGTGGAAGAATGGAGATCAGTACGAGCTGGAGAAGGGAGTTGCTGTACTGAAAGATAAGGCAGGGAATTCCAAGCTATAATGATAGCCTTGAAATTGTATATTTATGATACACATGAATACTGCTTCACTTAGATAGCCTAATGTTTACGATATTTCGTTGATCCCACGCGCATTTACAAAAAGAAGAAAAGCATGCAAAGTGATCACACAGGTATGCGTAATTTTCACATCATGAAATAAATTGTTATTCTAATCTGGTCATGCTGTAAGCCTAAAAGGAAAAAAAATTGAAGAGAAGAAAGGAGATGTATAAACCCCAATCCCTCAACAAAAAACAAAAAGCAAGCCCCTTCCCGGTCCAACCCGACCACCCAAAAAGAGCAGCTCTACTTCTCCAAATACTCCGCTCATCTGACGAGTTTAAAACCTTTGATATCCCACATTTGCCGACAAAACCCCCCAGGCTCTCGCTCTTGTTTCTCTCTCCGGACTCATTACTCATTTGCTCTAGCCTCCGGAACAGCCGATGGTATCGAAAAAAAGAAGAAAATAAAAGGGAGGAAGGGGTTTAGGAAAAGGGGGAGAGGAGGGAAGATGGAAGAGGGAAGAGGGAGGAGGAGGGGAGCGAGTTTCATCGTGCGTCATTGCATCTCATAAGCCGTAAAGTCGCCTCGTCCACACCATCGTCTAAACATAATCACAATCTAGAAAATAGCGCGTTTCGCCAGTTTTCTCTCTACTGCACTTGGCTGACAATCTCATTGGCCTTGCCAAGAGATTCAACCATCTGCTGACACTCTTTCCGCCTGCGGATGGTGAAGTCGCTCTCCTTGAGCAAATCATCAATGCTGTCGTTCTTGTACATGTTCTCCAGCAGTTCTCGCTGCATGCCATCCTTTGTAAGCCTAAAAGTCAATTAGCATTTTCCTAGTTTCAAATTCTGGTGTGGGCGGCATACTGGACAAGGTTGAACATGATAGCCTTGGGAACCATGTCGGCCATGGTTCGCTTGACGATGTTGTAGTAGGATGAGATGAGCAGTTCTGTTCGTCGTTAGCATATGCAAGTCTTGATTAGTTGTATGGGTTGTGCTTACTGATAACCTCAACTTCAATCACCTCACGTTCTGATAGTGTGCCAGAGGCCTTGAGAGTTGGTGGGGGTGGCTCCATTGCGGCGGCCTTCTTCTTGTTCTTCGCAGCGAAAAAGCTTCCAAAGAATCCTCCGTTTGAGGCTCCGTCAGCCTCAGGAACTGTTGGGCTGGCAGCTCGGGCAGGAGTGCCGGTCAGTGCCTTGCCAGTCTTGGGGTCAACCTGAACAGGCTTTGGGTTGTGACGCTCATTGACAATGGCCATAGCCTAGAGGTGCATCTCATGTTAGATCTCTGTCAAAAGCTAATAGAAGAAGACAGACAAAGAAAAATAAAAAAATAATAAAAGCAGAAAGGAAAATACATACGCGGTGGCCATTCAGGAAGTCAGGGTGAGCCGTGTTAATGTAGCACGCCTCCATGGAGACCAAATCTCTGACGAGCTTGTTGGTTGGCTCCATAGCCTTCTTGAAGAAGGTAACAACGGTGCTGTGCATCTTCTCCTTCAGAGAAGGATACCGGCGGTAGAGCTGCTTGGAGAGCAGCTGTGATAGGATTCGCACCAACTCGTCGTAAACCAGCGATACACACTTCAGACTGGGGTCTTCCATTCGCTTGATCTGCTGCTTGACAATAAGCTCGAAAGCGGTTGTGCCAACAAACAGTGCGGGAGAAGGACCCGATGAATTGTACAGGTAGGTTCGAATATCAAGATCCTTGACAACGTCAAACGGATCAAGGGCCTTGACACCGTTGGAGTAAAGCTCGTGGAAAACGAAGCTGATACGGGCACCACCAGACAGTTCGCTGCTGGAGAGCTCAGTATTGTTGCCGTCCAGGACCGTGCGCCATTCGTTGGTGAACTCGGTAATGATGTTCAGGACAATGTTGGAGCTGTTACCAAGCATCGATGGGCCCAAGCTCTCCAGCTCAGCGCTGTACTTTTGCAGGGAGCTCGAAATTCGCGCCTTGATATCTGGAAGCGTCTGCTTGATATGCATCATCAGAATGAGGTTGAGTTTACGAGCAAGGTAGGGAGTACCGCAGTAGGAGCTCTTGTTGCGGTATGCGGTGTGGTTGTCGAAAAAGTTCTTCTCGGCCTCTAGGGCAGCGCCAATGGCCTTCTTGTTATCAATGTCTCGCTGTCCTCGGTTAACCACAGGGACGTAGCCCAAGCGCAGCGGAATAATGCGGTTGGACAGAATGTCAATGACGTCGGTGCCCTCTTCCATCAAATCGACCTTGGTGAGAACACCAATGGTTCGCTGACCTTCGGGGTCGACTTCACGTGCCAGCTTCAAACCATCGGAGTTGGCCAGATCGATGTTGGCGGCTGTGACAGCCAAGATGATGGCATTTGACTTGGAGATGTACTTGAGGACCATGTCTCGAATTTGGCGCTCAATATCGCGGGGCTGGTCACCAACGGGAACCTTTGTCAGACCTGGCAAGTCAACCAAGGTCAGGGTCAGGACGTTGGGAGAGTAGATGCGCAAGTTGATGGGAGCCGGAGAGATTCCCGCATTTCGTCCGACCTTGGCCTCGGTTTCTCTTGAGATTTCGTCTCTGATTTTTCCAAAGTCGTAAAACTTCTGTCCAGGCAAGTGAAGGAACTCGCCCCATTCGTCCACGTTGGCGGCTTTATCGGCGCCGGCTTCGATTTCATCATGGCTGACGCCGTTCGTCTGAGCGGGGCGGTGGATGAGTTGAAGAACGAGGGGACGACGCGTGACAATGCCAGTACCTCGGGGGAGGCTGCAGCGCAAAGAGTTAGCGTCAGCCTCGTCTCTCAAAAACAAAGAAGAGAAGTGAATGAAAGGGGAGAAGAAGAAGAAGGAGAAGCAGCAGCCACGGTAAGTAAGGGGGCGGAGTGGCTGCTCCATAGCGGTACTCACAAATCACGGCCAACAATGTTCTCCAGCACGGAACTCTTGCCGCTGGACTGACTGCCGACGACGGCGATCTGGGGGAGGTCAATGGGGTTATTGACACCGACGGTTGCGAAAACGTCCTGAAGCTTGTTGACGAGCCTAACGGTGAAGATTCCTAGTCAGTAACAATGGCCACAGCAGCAGAAGCAGCAGAAGCAGCAGCAGCACGAGCTCAGCGGCAGACACTCACTGGATCAGGGCGGGATCGGTAATGCCCCCCGACTGGGAAAGCGAAGAGCCGGGCGTGCTCATGTTCGCGCTGGTGTTTGTATGTTGTTGGAGCGTAGTTGACAAGCTTGAGCCAAGAGTTGCGGTCGAGTTGCTATAGGGGGTTTATCGCGAGGATCGTGGCGGTCGATCAAGTGGCGGGGTGCCCTTGCTGATAAGTGCGGGAGAGACGGTGAGAGCGCAGCGAGGCCGCAGCCGGGTCGATGTTTTGCACAGGGCGACGTGACTCTCCCAAACGGAGCTTGCAGCAGATGGTATCCTGAAATTCGCAGAAATGGCGGAGAGCCGCTACCAAGCAAAAGGCTGGACAAAGATGCGAGTTTATGGGTTTGGATGGAGATTAGGAGGGACTCGCAGACTGAGCCTGAACAAGGGCACGGCGCTAGGCGGCTTTGGGCCGGTGCCCTGGCGCTGGCAGGGCGGTCCAGCCACACGTGGCGATGCGCCGGCGTGCTGAGAGCACCTCTGTGGCCTTTACGTGAGGCTGGTGCGTCCAAAACAATAGTTTGTACCGCACTGCAGCGGCCTGGCTAGCAGGGGTCGACGTCACTGGATGATGTGGACAAACAGCGAGGCGCCACATTGAACTCTGTGACTGCCACGGCTTCCGTTAGCAGGGAAAATTTTTTGATTCCTGCAGACATTCAGTCACCATCGTATTTGGTGTGCCAGGCAGCGGGTATTGGCTCCGTGGCCCGTCACGAGCCAGCCAATCGATGCGACCCGACAGGTGCGTTCCAAGACAGGCCGCGTGGTATCAGGTATCATCTTCACCACCATCGGGGCCTGAAATGTCCACAAGGCTGACAGGCCGCATGAACGCTCCTTGTTTAATTAGGTACTACCACTTGCGGGATAGAGACGATTAGATAATTTCTTGACTAAGCAGCACTGGAGGAAGTTGTCTTCAGGATACAAGGCCTCTTTCGGTCTTGTATCACTGGCTCAGCCTTGACTCATAGCATTTCAATTAGGACAAAATCTAGATAGCCGTCTAGACTCTATTGAAGGCGGCTATGATAGAACAATTTCATCTTCCTCGGGAGTTTTTCCGTCCCCCCGCATTGGAAACTGCTGTCCGTCGAGCTTCTTCATTCCGGGAAGTACATAGGCAATCATCTTTGCGTCCCCCCTCACAACATAACCGCCATCTACATAGCCATTGCTCTCCGCAAGTTTCCGAGACGGGATGTTATCTTCGGTGGTAATAATGCATATCTCTTTCATGCCGAATTCATCTTTCCAATATCGCGAAACCCTAGCACTTCCTTCCGTTCCGTAACCTTTCCTCTGGTAGTCGGGGCTTATCACATAGCCAAAGTCCATTGGGATATCAGGAGTACGGCGACAAAGAGAAATGAGTCCAATTGGGGTGCCTGGTGCGGTTTTAAGGTAAGGGATATACCAGCATGGGGTATCTGGGGAGCCATGGGAGTCGGACGGCTTCATCATCAATGAAAAGATGAGCCGACGAATATCGTTTTTCGTCCAAGCTCCATCTGTTGGGCCGGCCCCAGACATGAAATGATTAAATAAATCGACAGTGAATTGCATGTGCGTCTCGTTTTTCATGTCGAATATATCGTACGTGAGACGATCCGACTCAAGCGTAGTGGCAAAGAGCGGCTTCGCAACTGTCATGGTTGATATGGGGATGTGTAATTCGGAATATAAGGAGAGAATTATAACTAGAAGGCCACAATGATTTGGTATTATAACTAGATGAACACAACGATTTGGTTCATGTTAAAATGCTGTATGCTTCCATTATGTTAGTTTTTATAGAAGCCAGCTCCCATAGCGATACAAGTCATCCTCGCGGCTATTGCGGGCATCTGCGGGTGATGCAGTCCAGCTAATTTCCTCGTGTCATCAATAGATCCGTATTAGAGAGGCGGACCAGATCCTATCTTACTGACTATTTCAAAGGTTAGCGGAGTTTATAATAACAGTCGAGGCGTATCGGCTTTAAAGTGGCAAAATCCTGGCTATTTAGATTGATCTATAAGTAAGCTTACGCTATAGTCGGGGTTATCAAAGTAAGGTTTTCGTTTGTCGTTTTATTTAATCTAAACTATTCGTTTTTCGTTAACGAAACACAAAGCTACTAATTCATTTTCTTCAGTTAAACGAAAATAAAAACTAGGAAACTAGCAACTAATCATTTACAACCCCGGCTATAGATAACACATGCTAAATCACTTCGGGCCAGTCCGCCATCAGCACCCAACGAGGCCTTGACGCTTTTTAGGTACCAACTTTGTGCCCAGCAGTCGCTACCTTATCAAGACAATCTCTCACTTGACCTACTAGTAGTATAAAGGGCATCTGCCCAATCCTCTTATAGTGTAATACTGGTATCTCTCTAGCGGTTATCGCAAGGGTTTCCATTTGCTTTCGTTCTCTTTCCAGCTGCAATTGGTGGAGATTTATGAATATGCTCCAACATGGCTGCAGATCCTGCATGAACACCACTCGGATCAGCGCTTTTCTCAGGGTCCTGAGCAGGGGCTAGATTCGGAGCCGCTGTAAGGCCCCGAAATATCCTGTGTGCAGTTGCATTGTCGCAGCCCAACCAGCGCCGACCTTGTACGGTAGCCTGGGGGCGGGAGGGCCGATGGACATGGACGCCTAAATGGATCCATGCAAATGCGCCCAAGGCGGCCAGGCAAATCAAGAGGGGAAACGTCATCGGAGGCTTCTCAACTGAAGTCTCGCGTGAGAATCATGAACTGGCTCAAAATACCACATCTAGGTACTGCATTCATTGCCCAGCGAATTAGAAGCAAAACAGAAACTCTTCACTACGATACCTGCATGGGAAAATAAATTCGATTCGTAGAGAATAACTGCAGAAGTTGATCCAGAGATAGCTAATTTTTTTTTTTTTTTTTTTTTTTTTTAAAATCCCAGTTAAAAGCTCATGTAATACCTAGCACTTGCTTTGCCTTGCAACCGCCTCAATTTCCATTATCTAGCAAATTTGAAACGTCCCAGCTCCATTCTCGAAAACCTGAGGATCCAAATGACATAGGCAATAATCCTTTCGTCTGGATCTATTTCTTTAATTTCTTTAATAAACCAGCTCCAGCATAATAGAGAAATGCAACCCAAGTATCGAGAGACCCGATGGCAAATCGTGAATGAGTAGAAAAGGAAATAAGAAGAGCTCAGTAGGTCATGTCGTCAAAGTCATCAACATTAATGTTTAACCAATTAATGGCCAAGCCCATCGTCGTGCCTTGGTGGAAATTCCTGCGGTTGCACTGCTCCTCAACGTGTTTTCCCAGCTCATCGATCGCTGTCAAGGCCCTGTTGGTCATTTTCTGCATCCGAAACTGCATAACCTTGTCCCTTTCGTCGAGTGCTCCTTGATGCGCTCTTCCTTGACGGATCGTATTGAGATATCTTTCACAGCGTCTGTCCACGGTAAGACGAACCGAACCGTCTTCGCTCAAGGTAATAGCCGAGTTGGAAGACTGTTGGCTCATGAACTTGGTGAGTATCTCGACGTGCAGCATTTGGCAGTCGAGGTTTTTGATGGCCTTGATAACAGGCGCATCGGCCTCAAAGAAATCAATAAAAGTGAAGCGCCCTGCTCCAGGCTCATCTCCCTCTTCGTTCCAAAGAGGCGATACGCGAACGGTCAGCGTATGGATGTTGCAAGCGTCGTCTGTGGGCGTGCCATCGCTTCGTTTGTCAAAGAATCCAATTGCTGTGGCCATACTCTGTTGAGTTGCTTTCGAGTAGCGATTGTGTTCTGCTTCAACAACAATTTTCCGAAACAGAGGCGCATACTTGGCGATATCGATGCATCTCTCTGCGCCATCATTGCAAAAAAGGGACTCTTCCTCATCCTCTTCGTACTCTGAGCCACTGTCGCTTTCATCCTCGGAGAATACTTCGTCATCATCTGTCGCCAGATTGAGAATGGCCTGCTGAGAGTAGACTGGATCGCGAAGAAGGTATACGAATACATTTGCACCGTATAGCACAACGCAGGCCTCGGCATGCACAATCTTGCATGTACCAAGGATGCTCGTGGACAAGCTCAACTTGTTGCTCCTGTGAACTTGTTTCCATCCTCCGTGAACAGTGATGGGTTTCTCGTTGACAAGTAGGTGACGATATATCTTCATCCTCATTTCTCTTGGGATACCCATAAAATTGGGCGGCGTCTTTCTTATAATGTGCTCTTCGTCGTCGGATTCGTCTTCTGGGAGAACAAACTCTTTAGATCTAGGGGAGGACTGCTTGCGGTAACGCCTTGGTGGCAGATTCGATCTCCTGCACACCCTCTTCCTCGGCCTTCCATCATTGTAATCGGAGCGAGAATCGTGACTGCTACAATCACCTTCTTCGCCTTCTTCGCCCTCGCCCCAGTAGGGGTGAGCTGGGATACTGTCATCAGTTGGATCTGGGACCCGAGGCGGAGGAGCTCTAAGTGACTCCGGCAAAACTTGTTTGTCTGCGCCGTTTACTTGCTCCCGTAGCTGGCGGATTCGCATGTAGCTTGCTTTACGCGGAAGTGCATGAAAGCCGGTAAAGTCGCCATCAAGAGGAAGTTCCATTTCTTGCCCATTAGGCAGGCATGCATAGTTGAGGACAAGCTCTTTGCGCCACTGAGCTTCGGTTTCAGCTTTCTTGGAAGCTGCATCGCTGGTAGATGTGTCGTCAGGATCGGAGCGATTCTTATTCCTATCCCTATTCCTATTCCTGTTCCTTCTGGGCGCGGGGGCCTCAACTGTTTGTTCTGGAACTGGGGTGGCCATTGTAGAGCTTGTTGGTAGTAGAAGGCCAATAGATATTAGTTATGGAGATATGAAAAGAGTTGAGAAAGGTTGAAGAAGAAAAGAGAAAAGAGAAAAGAGAAAGAATTTGTTGAATGAATATATAGCTATACATCTCGCCTCCTTTGCCTAAGGCATTCGATTGACGGTGTGCAGAGTGGGTGTGTAGCTGGAGAGCAGCTGGACACAGCTCTACGTTGAAGTGTCCAGAAATAAGACATGAGATGGCAGGTAGTGAAGACATCGTGTACAAATGATGATGGTGGTGACAGGGCAGTAGAATAAAAATAAATCTCATCGCTTTCGGTTATCAAAATCTACACAGCCTTGTATAGTAATTCTATTATCCAGTTTCCCTGCCAAGTTTAAGAGATAGCACGATACCATAAATCAACGTGATAATAGAAGATATATTCACTAAAGACAGACTGTCTGCTTTCATTTCTACCTGCGAAATCAGGATTGATAAGGCTGATGAGACCAGTCGAGGTTAAGTCGTGTGCACATATTATACTTGGCTACCTTGTAGTATATCAATGATATCATCCGCACAAGCTTGCTTCGGATACTACTCTGATTTCAATCTTATAAAAGAAATACTACATTGTGTTTTATCATCATACTACGATACTCCATAATTTATTAATCAGCTTTCCAATACGATAATCTCTGGTGGCGGCTGGGATAGCGTTCGTAAAGTTTTGGCCTCCCTTCAGCTAGACGTGTTAATCTCTCAAGTGTTATCACGGCAGCTAGAGATTGCTGCCATCAATATCTAAGATACCTCAGCTGCCGCTGGCGCTAGCCGCCACCTTGTGAGTCGCTGTAGCTGCACTGACACAGCGCAGCTTACAGCCACTACAGGCGCCACTGGGCAGCCGGAGCCCATAATAGGTGCCATTCCCAGCGGAACCTTAATCTTACGGGCCTTCTACACATGTTGAACCGCAACCCCTCTGACGACATTACTCATCCCGCACACGCAACGACTGCAACGACAGCTGCTTCCGTCTGCTCGTTACCGCGGCCATCTTCCCTTCTGCAGCGCCTCGCATCAGCATTTCGGCTCCGTATTTGCTGGACAAGCGAGCCCCTAGACGCTTCGGCCAAGCTAGTCCCGCCTGGTCTCGTCACTGGCTGAGCCTCACGATCTGGACCGTCCAGGCCCAAACCTCGACTCCCGTGGATTCCTACATCATCTGGCCCGGGGCCAGCCGTCTGTCAGGTTTCTTGCCATCGCACCGCGGCCATCTGCCGCGGAGAGGTCGACGTGGACCAACTCTCCAACTCTCGTGCCCTCTCGGTTGACGCCTCCGACGGCCCAAGCCCTCCGCCAGCCTCTCGGAGCTCCTCTGATACGTCTTCAGCACTCGACACTCGTCCTGCTCCCCGGCCCGCCGATACTGCCTCACGAGTGCCGGCTAGCGCTGCGAATATAGAGTCTTCGACAGCATACCGATCCTCACCCATCTCTCATCAGCCTCCCCCGCAGATCTTAGGCCGACGACAACGACGACCATCTGCAGAGCCCCAGTCAGACGACGAGGCCCGTATTGCCGTTCCTGCTGTGGACGCTGTGTCTGCCGCTGCAGACACAACTACCGGAAGGCAATTAAAACGAAGGCGGCGCGGCGGCGCAATCATGTCATCAGACGGGGACATGGCCGGGGCGTTTAATGGATCCGGGGCGACGCATTCAAACGGCTCTTTTGCCGCATCTACAGCGCATCGAGATGTAGCGTCTTCTATTGCCGCCAACGGCAATCGTAAGGCGGGTGTTGTAACGAATGGGTCGTCGAATGGCGAGAAACGCTCGGCTTCACACCCTCTTACGTACTTCGGACACAATCGAGAGGAAGTCACGCGGATATTGATTCAGGCTCTAACAGATATGGGCTACCAAACAGCAGCCGACAGCGTTGGACAAGAGAGCGGTTACAGCTTAGAGAATCCTACTGTTGCAGCGTTTCGGTCGGCTGTGCTTGCTGGCTCCTGGGCAGAGGCCGAAGACCTATTAAACGGTGCAACAGCGCCGGATGAAGAAGGCGAGGGAGGCAACGGCCTTGTTCTCGCAGCTGGCTCAGATAAGGATATCATGAGATTCTGGCTGCGGCAGCAGAAATTCCTAGAGCTACTCGAACGTGGTGAAACATCTCGAGCCTTAACGATACTTCGCATGGACTTGACGCCCCTCTACCAAGATCCGGCCAAACTTCGACTCCTATCGAGCTTGCTGATGTGTAGTTCTCCGGAGGAAGTTATGCAAAAGGCTAACTGGGATGGCGCCAATGGGCAGTCTCGAAGAAAACTGCTATCAGAATTATCTAGTATAGTCTTCCCAATAGTCCCCCAAGGAATGGCGTTCTTTGTCTGCTAACCTATTCATTCATAGAACGCATATCACCGTCGGTTATGCTGCCGGAGAACCGCCTAGCTGTGCTCCTTCAGCACGTTAAGCAAAGCCAGATCGATACATGCCTCTACCACACTGCAGCATCATCTCCTTCATTGTATTCTGACCACCTGTGTGACCGACGAAATTTTCCTTCTGAAGTAGCCCTAGAGCTAGGCGACTTTGGGGGGGAAATCTGGTCTGTCCGATTTTCTCATGACGGTACGCGCTTAGCAGCCTGTGGGAGCCGGGAGCACGTCAAGATATGGGACACACACACATTCTCCATCGTGAGTGTTCTCGCAGTTGAACCTACTACAGAAGAGAGAGGTAAAGGTATTTGTGACATTTCTTGGAGTCCCGACGACTCTATGATTATGGTCTGCTCTTTCGATAAACATGCTCGGTTATGGGATCCCAATGTAAGAAGAGAAACTCCATCTATCCATAGATTGAATCTGCATTCCTCGTCCTTGCGACTGCTGCTAACATCTGAGGCCTAGACCAGCACCCTAATCAAAGATTTCAAAAGGTTCGACGAGCCGGTAAGCGGCTGTGTGTGGGCGCCAGACGGTAGATCGTTTGTCTTGGGTACCTTGGATAAATTTCACGGCCTGTGTACCTTCAACGTCTACGATGAGGAGATTATTGAATGGGACAAAAAACACAGAGTTCAGGATCTTTGTGGATCTCCCGATGGGCGCCTGCTAGTAGTAGTAGATGACTTACAACACATACATGTCTACGACGCCATTACGCGGGAGTTGGAATACGATTTGGAACTAAAAGCCAGGCCAACGTCGGTCAGCATCAGCCAGGACTCTCGGCATTTGCTTGTCAATAAGAAGGACGGCGAGGCTCAACTCATCGACCTTACTACAAGGAATTCCGTTCAAAAGTTTTTGGGACACACGGGAGGCGATTTCCTCATCCGTGCCGCATTTGGCGGCGCAAGCGAGAGCTTTGTCATTAGTGGAAGCGAAGATGGAAACATTCTCATCTGGCATAAGAACATTGGGGCCGCCGTCGAGAGGCTGCCCGGCCACCAGCCGCGATGCAATGCAGTGGTTTGGAATCCAACGGATCCATGCATGCTAGCATCGTGTGGAGATGACGGCCGTATCAAAATGTAAGTACCACTCGGGAATCACCGATACTTGGGAGCCGCATTTTTGCTAACAATAAGTTTACAGCTGGACCAGCAAAGCACGGAGCGTGGAGCTTCGGGCAAGACACCCTAGGGGGGGATCTAACGGATGGAGGAATGCGATTGACGAGTCGTAGGCCGAGAGGCAAACGCTGCGCCCTCTACGCCAGCCCAGAAATCCCAAGCCTGGACCTCCACAAACACCACCGCCCGCAACGGCGTCTTCAGAGCTGGAAGTATGGTCAAGGCTTCCAGCATTACGATCACCACGACCACCGCGACCATCAACTCAGAACATCGGGCGAACAGATCTGGAAAGAGCAGCAAGTGCTCTTTTTCTCTTGAATCTTGTTTTACGCTCCCCCTCAGCTGCATCCAGACTCGTCTGAAGTGCACCTATATCGACGGTAGAAGTGGTGGGCCCCTGGCGCGAACTGCCTTGGCGTATCCTGATTCAAAGGGAACAATCGATGAGTGGAAAATAGGGAGCGATACACTGCTATCATTGAAGCGTCATGCCACTTTTCAACGTTAAGGGATTCAGCCTCCAGTTGCCTCAGGCTCTTGTGTCTTTACCATACGCTTCGTATGGGTGTTTATTTATTTGTTCATCCCTCTTCCCCTCTCTTTTCTATCTCTATTAACCCACCGGAGTGTCTAATGGGAGGCGTTCAAAGAGGTAGCGGTTGATGTATAGTGGCCTTTGATTCATGCCATGAGCGGATACTCTTATGTGTAGAAGAATGGCTTTTGTTTCTTTTACGCACGCTCAATAAACAGGTCTACACTCTAGGTGTAATTTGTACCATCGTTACATGGTTGCTCCTACCAGTGACGGAGATGACATTTAAGCGCGTAGTAGTTCATTGGCAGTACCTAATACGGGGTAGAAAGGGATGGTAGGATTTGTGTGGCTGGCTGGCTAATACGGATTGGACTTTGTAGAATATCCCCTTACATGCCTCTGCATATGTAGGATTGAGACATGCCGTGCTACCTGTGAGGTAGGATGGTCATCGTCGTATGCAGATTTCTTTTTATATCTTTCTTCTTTCCGGATAAAGAAAGGCTCGGTGTAACTCGTTCTGCAGCCTCAGGCGGATGCAGCTAACAGCAGACGCACCGGAATCCCAAACACAAAAGCAAAGAAAGGCTAAAAGGCTAAAGCATAGCCGATTCAAGGGTGGACGAAGAGCAACAACGCCTGCAGGTTCATCAAACAACGGCATATATGAAGGACTGTTGCCATTACTACTGCTGCTAACAAAGAAACCCCGCAAAGTGGCGCGGTGTCGCGTGAGCACAAGTCGCCAGAGCGTACGAACTAGATATCGTGGTCATAGCGAGAGGGACATTCGGTGTTCAGTTGGGATTAGCATTAGACGGGGTCCCCTGGGACGGGCTGCCATGGTACACACGCAGGCACATTCACATGCCTGTACCAGTCGATGATATGCTGCAACAAAAAAAAAAGTAGAGTTGGCATAAGGGCTGCCGGGTATATGCTGGCCGCATCCCTTCTTCATGCTAGCGCTAGTGCCTGCGAGAAGTCCATCTTTCAGCTGTAGATCTGGGGATGTGGTGGTAATAGATGGATGAGAGGCTAGTAATGCACTTATGTACAGGATGAAGCTAGTACGTGGCAGCAGCAGCAGTCATACTTGCAAGCACTCCATGCCTCGTATTGGCAGTAGTTGGTGGCGATGGCAATGCGCCAAGAAGGTTTAAACGCATGCGTGTACAGAGTAGGCATTGCTTGCGACCTTTGCACTGCATAGATCCCCAGCCATTGATTAGGAGAGAGAGCGGGATATAGGATATCTTTGTCACCCTGCGGCACTGAGATGTCATAGCACTCGTATTGGTTATGATTAGAGCCGTCTGACGCTGCCAGCATGTGCGATCTGATGGTACCCAGGCCGTTGGCCGTGCTCGATGTCAGTTTTCAGATAGATTAAGCGATGCTACGCAGCGATTCCCGATGCGTCGAGAAAACATACCATATGCAATATGTATAGCCACGCTGGTGTTGGACGACGTCGGCTATAAGCAGCTGTTGACGGCCGCAACGGATCTGTAATAATCGTCTCCCGTCCCTCGTCTCTAATTCTTCGACTGCTCTTTGGGCATATCTGCATGTTAAAGGCCCAATGACAACAGCAGCAGTATTAAGGATGCTGGTAGTACCTATTACGGAGTCCTCGATCGCATATCCTGGCATAAAATTCGGAGCACCACTGTAATACTACTAGGACCAGCAGTAATATTCGGTAGGTGCCGGAAAGCTCACGCTATATACCAAGTGGGATGCTTATGGAATACTACTGCTATTAAAAGCACCAGCAGATATAATATCCAGGGCAGTTTGTACGGACCAGCTTCTCCAAGTTCCCTTTGAGAAGGCTCCTTTACCCTGCTTGCTGTGTGCAAGTAAAACCTGCAGGGACTTTGAGGCCTAGGCTCTGGCATCCTCCAGCATGCTACCCCTTTCTTTTTAACAGGCCTAAGCATTAGCCTGCTGATGGCTCTGACGCTTGTGGTGAGACTTATACAGAGTTTGTTCCTATATGCAGGGCGAGAAAAGCCTAAAACTGAGCCATGCACATTTGCGCTTGTCTTGTTTCCGCTCTCTTTCTGTTTTTCTTTCGAAGACTTGGTTAGAGCTTGAGCAACTTAACGAAATTGGACAAGGATTATTGGGATGCCACGAATAGTGAGTGCCCCACAAATCCGGGGCATTTATGAGGGGCGAGCGTCGTTGATGCTCCTGTTCGACGCTAAATATTGCCGGTACGGACTCTTGGGAGTGAGTATAGGTAATCGAATATATATATTCTCCATACAAAGGATACAAAGTATAATCGAGATTATAAGTGGAATACCGCGCAGTAGTATACTGTAATTATGATTACGTTTAGGCAATAGGGGGGACAGAAGTGGCTGCCATCTGCTTCTTAACTGCCGATGACCCTACCCGCCTGATACGGCTTAGAAGAACTAATGACAAGTAAGCCTTGAAAGAAAAAAAACGCGTGAAAGAAAATGATATACCTACTCCGTAGAGAGAATCTCGGCTATATTGCAATCACCGAGCTGTTATAGACGAGATCTGTTAGAAGGAATAATGAATGATAGACGACTACGTAGACGAGACGAATGTCATCTGAATAAGCCGACTTGACGGCGTATCGGTTCCCCTTTTGTCCCTGAGTGGAGGATTGAGCAGCATGCATCGTGGCCAAGTTCTCTCCCTGGCAGTATGACATGATCGTTTGCGGGAAATGGAACCGGGACTGTTTAGATCGGTCGCTGCCCTTAGTCATCCCTTCAGAGAATATTGTGCTTATCCAGAGCAACGCTTCTATGCAGGGTTGGCGCTGCAGATGCGTCTTCTTTGAGGCTGATATCCCTGACAAGTAATCCAGCAAAGCCGCCTTGACCTGTATACTGGTAAGAGTCCGTGTTGCTGACATACATAGGTACATGCGCAGGCAAGCTTACCTTCCACTCAGGAGATATCGACCTTGAAACGATCAACGGGCTCCCGCTATGGTTGCAAGATCGCGCCGTTTGGGTTGACGCCACCTCCTAAAGATGATCTCGCGGATCCTTTCCATTCGCTTCACATAGGCTGCAGCATACTTCTACGTATGACCAGTAGTACAGTAGTATACTTTGTGTATTCTAGGGACATGAACTGCTTCGGCGAATCCGTCTGCAGCAATACTATGCCCATACTGACTGCTGAGCTTGCATTAGGAACAGAAAGTGAGCAAGAAACAAAGGAATCGAAAGTTTCACTAGTAACTCAATTTTCTAATAAAGGTTGGCTAGTCTTACCTGCCACATTATCCCATCATCTTACTCTGTTATCAATGCTGACTGTTGCTACACAACAAGTCCTTCATAAGCCGATGGAAGAAACCTAGGTATTAGTACGGCAGCCGGAAAGGTACAAGAGAATCGTATGCGGGATTCAAGCCCTAGAGGGGAAAAAAAATTGTACTCGTACTCCTTGACACTGCAGTAGTACAACTGACTGATGAGTGCTCTGTGCAACCCCATCAATCGTCATTCTATCATCCATGACAGCATATATGTGGATGTAAGCGAGTAGACCCAGGATGCCACAGAACAGAACTTGCACTTCTAAGTTACGATCATTGGTACGCCGCATTGTCTATTCCTTTGTTTCATACTAGTTCTGGCATAGAGAAAACGGGTCTTACCTCGGTAATGCCGTATGATTGATCTCACGAGGAGCGTCCTTAGCTCTTCGTTGCATAAAAGCGACTTATAGAGGTTTGCGATGACGCTGGCACATCCGCCCCTCCATGTTCATGCCCGACTGAGGAACAAGCCGGTAGTGCAGCTAGCCTTCATGCTGGATATACTGTAGCGTATATATGTCAAGGGGCGAAGAAGAAAAAAAAAAAAAAACAGCCCTTGTATAACATGAAGCAACGATGTAACCAGCGCCCGTTTGTTTCTTTCTTTTAGTTTTGCGCAGCCCTGGACACCCTAGTACAAACAAGAGGATGGCGTGGGCGTAAGGTAGTATTGGAGCTCCAGCACTGGCCATCTAAGCATCTGCGCCCGGCCAATAGACTAGAGATTAAAATTGATCGTAGATCAAGATGGAGGCTAACGATCACTGTTCCTTTCATCGGTGAAGTTTTATTGGCCTGGACGAGAGAAGAACCACGACTCCAATACCACCGTGGAAATATTGCAGCGAAGATCAGCAACTGGTAGCAATGCAGGGGAACTTTGGATAGACGGCTAAAAGCATGCCAAGCAACATTAGTATGGTGTTGTGTTTGTAGGTACTAACTCCCCGAACCGCTCCGTAGCAGCGGGCTGGGGCCGAATGTCATATCGTCTGATATCGTCGCCAACTGCGTAGTATTCTGCGCTCCGTGCCAGCATTTGAAAAGGATGCGATGAGTCGCCACCGTGATTATCACCGTCGTGAGATGCAGCCATGCATTAGCCAGACGGCCTTTTTTGGCCAATGAGCAGATCTGTGCCTGACATGCAGGTACCACAAGAGCACTAGCTCTACCAAAGAATGTAGCACCAACACCCCGGCTTCCCCGAGCTTTTTTGTTCTTTGATCTTCCTTTTAATTTCTTGTTTGCTTCTTCGTTGGGGCGATCCAAAGTGCTGGTATTTGTACATCCGAATGTATCACAAAGATGGCATCTATCCCTAGAGGAATGACAAATAAGCAAGAGGACCTTGCTTGAATCGTGGACATAGTGATAATACTCCGTAGGCGACATTCGTTTCCGCCCAGTGCTGTCGAAAATGAACGATGATCTCTGTGGAGTAGTAGGCCTCTGTAGTACGCCCTTCAAATTCCTTGCCCTACCCACAACTTTGGGGGCAAGTTTCTTTACCTAGCTTAAGTAGCGGAGTAGAGTTCCATACCATCTTTCTCGAAATAAAGCGGTAGAGAACAGATTGAATGGAGTGTGCGCCGGTGTACTTCCTTCTAAGAGTATACAGACACATGTACTACAGGTAAAGCTCGAGCACTCTGTAGGTGGAGGCCGGTATCCATAATTGCCATCTTGCAATAGCCGCCCCTGCATGCAGCTAGCCTCGATTTTTTTTTCTTTGGCGGAGTCTGAGCAACGACACGGCTCTTCGAAGAAGTTGTACTGCTATTCGTGCATGACAGCGTTCTGTACTAATACGCCATGGCTGCAATTGGACCTATGCTTTGCCCACTTGGGCGTATGCCTGACATTAACATCGTTCGGAATGCTCGGTATCTTGCTTGTGATTTCCTATTTTGCTTTACTTGAGGAAACTAACAAGCCACAACGACAGGTGGACGGCCTTGTTGGTGTACCTGTACGGCTAGCTGCCAGGAATGATGGCTAACACGGCTAATGGCGGACACTGCCATGGCAATGCCGATCAAGACCCGGATGAATGGACTTTCAAGTGCGTTTCCATTCGGCGCCGGGCGGACAGGAGGGCGAAATTAGTGGTGTCCAGGCGTTCTTGGTGTGTTGCTATGATGATACCATGGTTGGTGGCTTTTCAGAGACTTTGCGCCGTTCCTGGCCCCTGGCCGAGGCTGGCCCATTCTGGCGGCCAAGCGTCACGACGCTATTCCATAGACTTTGCTAGAACAGAATTAAGGAGCCACTTTGCGCTCCCGTGGTCACACTCTTAGCCTGGCAACCCTGGTCCTTGGGCTGGGCTCTACCTGTTCTCGTACTTCGTACTTCGTTCGTACTTCGGTTGGCAGAATCGACTGCAGCGCAGTTGTCAAGTGGCTAGTCGCACACGCGGATGCAGCCCTGCATTGGAGGCGCACGCTGTGCCTCCTTCGTTCGTGCCCGGCTCTCCTGATCCGTAGGCAGAGTTACTCAAACTGACACTAGCAGCAGCATGGCAGCAGCACCATACGATTCCCAGGCAGGGTCTCGTCTCTGGCTTGGATGGCCGAGTGCAGCTGGCTGGGTGGATGTGATTTCGTATGTGCCTGTATCAGGTCCAGCGATGCTAGTAGTCTGTAATATTGACCCCATTTCGCAGAGGACTACTCTGATTGAGGGCGGTCCTCCGCGGTCCTCGCTGTATTTGTCAACAGCGTCGCCGATGGCCTGGCTCGGAGAGAGTGATATACATAATACTAGGTATTAGTAGGGAGCTGAAGGAGGTTTTGCGGGAGAGAAGCCATCAAAGCTGATATAAAATATGGAGTAGGATTACAAGTGTTATTACCGCTGGAGACCCGAGTGGGGATAGGGAGCAGCAGCGCTCCGCTCTCTGACGCAGGTTTGCCAAT
Organism: Trichoderma hamatum GD12; assembly: GCA_000331835.2. Lineage (NCBI taxonomy): Eukaryota > Fungi > Ascomycota > Sordariomycetes > Hypocreales > Hypocreaceae > Trichoderma > Trichoderma hamatum. The sequence continues at coordinate 375,472 of KQ479131.1, forward strand.
AACTCGATGGCTCTTTCCCGGACGGGACGCCAAACGGGCGAGCGCTGGCATCGTCAGTGAAATGAAGCTGCGGCCGTAGTATCGTGGAGTACCCGACGCCCGCTCTGACACGAGGCGGTACCCCAAAGTACTCTGCACGCTACTTCACCAGCGGGTGGCGAACTGTTCCAACTTCGAAGGCGCTATTGCTGCATCGTTTCTGCTTTAGTAGGCACATGGAAGGATCTGATTCTTCTACTGGATTTAATGGTGCCTCGTGTGTGCCCAAAGCGCTGGATACCAATCAATATCTTAGGTAATGTTATTGATGGGTTCTTGTTCTTTGCTTCAACGTGAACCGACAGCAGCAGCATCTACTACTAGGTACCTGTAGTAGTAGGTATCTGCCTGGTACCTACCTATGCATGCCTACAGGTATCTGAAAAAGTACCGTGCACTTCCGCTATTGTAATGCTAGCAATTTAGTGCTTGCATCTATTTCGTACCAGCGTTTGACTTTTTCATTTTTTCTTTTTCCTTCATTCTGGTCGTGCCTCCAGAGCCTTGCTAATAGATTCTGGGCGGTGGGGATGCAATTTATCAGGAACCCTTGGAATGTCCAAGGGGAGGCGGCGTGGTCCACTGGCTGTTCTTTAGGGGACAGCAAGGGCCTTAGTGCGCCGGCGAGCTCCATGTACCTGGACTCTTCTGCGGCCATGACGAGACATGCTTTGAGGCCGGATTTAGCGCTGATTTCGACGTCGACCCACTCATTCTGGAAGTATCTTGCATCGCAGACCTTGAGCCTGGTACATGGATACGGCGCCTCGGATTTGACTTCGATTGCGCCTCCCAGCGCTGGGTCCGGTGGCGGCCCTCCGTCACAGCAGCAAGTACAGCGCCCAGCCAGCGTCTCTGCTGCCCCCGCCGGCGCCTGAACACCGGATCGTCATCTGTAAACTCGGGTTTGGCAACTAAACCATCGTCCCCAGCCGCATCCACCATCTCCGGACAGAACTAGGCCGGGTCCTGAGTTGCTAAATTACTGCCCGTTGCTAGTATTTCAGCTCGCGTTCCCTCTTCTCTATGGCTCCATCCCGGTGAATCCCTCATTTCGCCGTTTTCTCTTCTTTTTTGCTTGCTGTGATACCCCGTTGCCATCTCCCGACCCACCAAAGACTCGCTGCTTTTGCCTTACTGAGCCTCGTTTTGTGCGGACATCCAGACGAGGTAAAAAAAAAAAGAGGAGACGACAAGATAGGAGGCATTCCCATTATCGATTTCTACAGCTCTGCTCTTACACCTGAGAAGCGCAAACCTCTCGACTACGCACATGAACTCAGTCGAAAGAGGCGATTTCGTCTTTGCTTTCCCCCCTCAGCATGTGCTTTTAACCCGAACGACTGACAACCCCATTTCCCTTCCTCCCGGTTTGTTTGCGACTGCAACTGCATCTTTCAGGAGCAACAGCCTCACAACCACTCGCCATGGATTACCTTGATGGGTATCTCCTTGTCCCCCCCGACCGAAACCACATTCTTGCGAAAGCGCAATGGAAGGTATGTTTGCTTCTTGCCTCGTTTGTCTCGTCTGATAATCCGGTTTTCATACTTGTTTTGTTTCTAATTGAATCTCAACTAATCAATTTGCACTCTTTGCAGTCTCGATACGTCTTCGTTGGCAGACGGACGACGATCAACAAGCAGAAAGACCGACAGAGTGGTAACAGCGTATGGCCTACCAGCTCTGGCCCTAAGCCTCTTGTCAAAACGTATACCGACGAATACTGCATCTCCGTTTTCAAGTCCAAAGTAAGCGCTGATACGCTGGCTACTGTTATTCTTGGCAAGCCACACAGCAATATCTAACACCTTTTTTTCTCAGGAAGATGCGGAACCGGCTTACCAGTGGCCTACGAGCTGCGTTCTCGACTGCCAAGTCCAAATGCTTGCCTATCGCAAGCAAGGGCCTATCCAACCTACGCTCGTTGTCACCATATCTGACAAGGACCGGAAACGCCGCTCTAGTCGATCTGTGGGCTTGATAGCAAGCAAGGAAGCCGGTACTAGTACTCTTTGGTTTCGAACGCCTCAGGACGATCACCACAACAGCCTTCATGAGTGGGCTCAATTTATCCTGGAGAAGAAGAACCCTACAGCATCAGATGGAAGCAGCACGCCGGTGTTTTCGAGCCCCTTCAGCCCCAGGAGCCGTGAGACAGAGTACTTTCCCAGACCCGACAGCGGGAATCAAGCGAGCCGCCCCGATCCGAGGCCTCTACAGCACAAGAGCTCCGGCGCTACGTATTCAACGGGACCTCGCGAGCGCCCTGCCACGTTTAGCTCTGATTCACCGAGCCTGCGATCCAAACGAAGCGACATTTCCTCGCCCTCCAGCGTCAGTCAGCACCCAATTCAGAAGTCGTTTGCTGCTCCAGGCCAAATCTATACTGGACCGATGCACAACGATGCGGGGTTGCCTTCGATCAGAGACTCGATTTACCAGGGAGAACTGATCGAGGGGTGGACTGCGGCTCAAGGGCGGTCCTCGACCTTGAGCTCACCCACGCGTGGTCATGAAACATTAGGCTCACCAATGGAGGCGTCTATGTCGTTTGACGTCAGCGCGCCTCCTGCCCCTGGAGAGACGATCCTCGACAGGGCCTTTCAGCTAGGGCACATTCCATGGGCTGATACAGGCGTCCCCGGTCAGGAGAACTTCAATTCCATTGCTCGATTTGATGCTCTCATGCGTGAAGTAGACCATAAGCGGAAACAGCGAGAGGCTGCCCAGCGCCTAGAGCGAGCAGCGGTACGCAATACGTACAACCCTGAAGCTGGGGCACACCTTGACTATAACGAGGAGGCCGACTCCGATGACAACGCGCACTCGGCGGATGAACAAGACAGCGGCTATGATAGGAGCCCGATTATTTCCCCTTCGGCTCAGCGAGCATTAGCCTTTATCGCAGATCGACACGGCGAGTCGCCAAGAGAACGCGGATCACGACGTCCCACGATATCCAGGGCCCACCTGAGCTTCCATGTCGATACGATGGCATCGGCGGCGACATCTCAATCCCCGCCTTCGCGTCCTCACACAGCTCATGCCAAGAGTCGCCTCAATCCGACGCAGAGGACCCAGAGCACACCTCATTTGAACCCAATTTCTGCGGGCACGGTCGCTGATGATAATGCTTCACGGAGCGGAGACTCAGATAATCGCCGATCTGGCGCGAGCTCCAAAAGGTTGAGTTTCTCTGAATTTACCAGAAGGCTCTCGAGCACCAGCAGCTTACTGGTAGTCCAGACCAACAGCAGCGGAGATAGCCGCCGAGGGAGTGTTGGGGCAGAACCCCTTCCCTCCAGCGTACGGCGACCCAATATGAGCCATAGGGACACCGTTCCCCCGCCCAGAAGCCAAGAATGGCAGACGCAAGATCGACGCTGCCCTTGGCGCAACAGCGTTGTCGGCGTCGGCCCCGAGGGCGGATTTCTTTAAGCTGGCCTGGTGGTTTATTGGCTGCCTCTTTCACGTTATCATTCTTTGCCGACTAATATCTCCAACGACTTTCACTCATCAGCGTTTGTTTTTTTCGTGAAACTGAGCGGCACATTTCCTAGAGGAAAACCCAAATCCAAGGAGCAGATTTCGAAATGCAGGCATACCTGGCTCACTTCGCCTGGGCGAGATTCTCCTGTTTTACTCTACTTTTATTAATATCGCCTCTACATAACGACATACATCATTTTACTATTAGCATCACTACGACGCATTACGACGAGGACTGTTTAGCCTTAGCATGACTCCGGCGCTGGTTTTATCTTGGGAGAGTGTACAAATTCCTTTTTTTATCCCCCATTTTTACTCTTCTCTTTTCTTTTCTCTTTTTTCTTTCCCTTATTTATGGGAGGAGACGGTTCCATTTCTTTTTTTTTTTTTTAGAAAAAAGAAGATCTTACGGTGTTTATTAGATATTCTCATATTTTTTTTTTTTTTAGTCTTTTCTGCGCCCTGGCGCCGGAGAGGGGGGGAAACGTATTTAAAGTGACCATGATGGGCAAGCATATAGTTTTCAAGTACATGGTTTTGAATTCATGAGATGAGACGAAAGAGATGACGCAGTGACTATCAGTAGTCTCTTGTACGTTGTTGAATTCTTTTGATAAAGAGTTGTCATTAAAAGAAAATACAATCAATCAATACTATATAACATATTTCATCTGCTCACCACGTTGTCTGCTTCTTTTCTTCTCGTGATGTGCTCTGAATACTGATTATTCTTTTCTCGCATCGACATATTTCGGTGCGGATATCAATTACTATCTACTAGACTACATACCTATGTAATTTCATTGTGTCTATCTACTAGCTTTTCTCATTTTGCCTCGTCAATATTTAATGTCGCTTATCACTTTCCCCTTGCCTGCCGCTCCATCCCCATGTCCTGGTTCCCGATATGGCCTTATTCTTCTCTTTTTTTTTTTTTTTTTTTTTTTTTTTTCATAAATTTCATAATGTTTCGCCAATTATAGAACAATAAGGTCCTTTCTTTGGTATACTTGTCTTCTAAATTGTTGATTTTATCGGATGTACTGAGCAATGGCCTCCTGCAGCTCCGGCGTAAGACGCTGCGAGATGAAGCCTTCAATGGCACCACCATGTCTCTGGTTAGCCCCAATCATGTACTGCTTGACCCAGGTCGTCACATCCTGCACTTCGGGAAAGTCATCTCGCGCAGCAAGTTTGCAGGTGTTAAGAGCTGTGAATGTCAATCCGAATCCGATATCATCAGGAGAGTTTTCGGTAATGATTTCGTCTCCGACGCCAGCGGCAGCGCTTGGGGGGTTCGCTAGCAGAGTGAGGAGAATCCTGCAAGTATTTCCCCAGCCCTTGGCGAACTTGGTAGCGAACACCTGAGAGTCGCATAGCGTTTTAGTCAGAGAGACCACAGCAGCCTTCCGATCAACGGGTCGTGCCAATTTGTCTGTTTCCTGCAGGATAAATGGAGGATAAACTTGAGCAAACACCTTCTCGTCTACCTTATCAGAATGTTTGACGAAGAAATCTGTTCCGTAGCCAGCTTCCAGCTTCGCCGCAACGAGATGGAAAAATCGAACGAAGCGGATCTTGAAGGAATCAGCCGGGGATCCTTGTAGCTTTGTAAAAACTAGCCTGAGAATGGTGTCAAAGTAAGGGTCAAGGGCCGATCTTAGAAGAGAAAGAGAAGTTAGCATTGGAACACTCAATATTCATTCATGATCAACTCACGACTCAAAAGAATTGACAATGGCTTCGAGAATATCGAAAGCATGGAGTTCTGATTTCTTTCCGCTAAGTAGTCTTTGGAAAATTCCAAGGACAGCCTCAGTCTGGTTCTCAGTAACAATTGCCTTGGCTACTCTGGGGATAAGGGCGGCCAGCAGTCGTGTGCAGGCGGGGATGTTGCCCCTGGTTTCCCACAAAGGAGGCTGCAAAAGAGGGCCAAGAAGCGCTTTGTAATTGTCAGAGACGGAATCCACTGGACTTGACTCGAGGAGCTGCGCCAAGATCTGGAAAATGTACGGGATGAACTCTATCGGTACATTATTAGCTCTAGAAACTTCAATCACCAAGGGTATCTAGAAGAGAAGGACCTACCTGTAACATCTTCCACCAGGATTTGGTGTGCTGGTTCCCATAGCTTCTGATTAATAGCAGCGGCATGCGTCGCGGCACAGTATCGTACCAGAGCGCCGAGAGCCTCAAAATGGTAGTAGTAAAAGCGAGGGTTGCTAGGGTTAGACTTCATCACATTTGTGATGAGAATGAGGTGTGTCAGGATAGTATCGAGCCAAGGGCCCGCTCCATCCTTGATGACAATGAGAATTCTCATCACGCATCGCATCAAGAATTCGTTTTCTTGCAGCTTCGGTGCGCTGGTCTCCCTCTCTATCAGCTTGAAAAGATGAGTGAGCAGATCCTTTGCGAATGGCTCAATGTCGGCGCGAGGGAACATCGCACTACCCGCATCGTCTGCCAAGAACAGTACGCGCTCCACGGCAATAGCCGCATAGGTATATACAACATAGTTGGATGAGTTAAGGTTCTGGATCAACGGGCCAATAGCCACTTTCCACTGCTCCTTAGACAACTGACTGCGGAACGTGTACAGGAATTTGATTGCGTCAACTTTAGAGATTGGCTCAATACCCTCTCCATTCACCAGATCAGATGCAATGTGCTGCTCAAAGAAGTCGACGACGTTGACAAGTGGGTTGACGGTCTTGACGCCTTGAGCCTGTGTGACGGCTCCCTTGGCGGCAATTGAAATGAACAGGTAGACAGCAGTGTCTTTGGACTTCCAATCGGATTTCCCTTGAGTGAGGTAATGGTTGATGTATCTGGAAACAGAGCCAGTGACAGGGGCCTCGAATTTCTCTTGCAGACTCCGGAGGAAGTCGGTAGCTGATCTGCGTCGAGAGCCTGTATCAGAGCCCTCCAAGTCGCGTCGGATATATTCAATCGGCTCATCCTCAAACAGTTCGATGTCAGACTCTCGCAAGCTAACGTTGGGCAAAATAACCTTTTCAATAATCTGGGTGAGGACTTCTTCGTTGTTGAAGAGCTCGGAATGCTCTCGAGTTGCCGCGACTGCTGCCAAAAAGTGCAACGACTTGCTAACAAGGGTATCGTATTTTGTCTCTGATCCAATGGATGACACCAGATTCCAAGTGCTTGTGATGAATGGCTTGCAGTATTGAGAGAAGTCTGCGTCATATTTGAAGGTATAGAGCTCAAGGAAGTCGCAAATATCGGCCTTGGCGGTATCGACAACGCTGACTTCGTCATCGCCGTCGGTATTCAGGATGGGGTTGGAATAATTGAGATACTTGTGAAGTAGCTCGGAGATGCTGGCGAGGTTATCTTCGAAAACAGGAGGTAGATCGTGGGAGGACATGTCGAACATGATCTTCAGCTGCAAGCTTAGAACCTCAAACCAGCCTTGTAGAGCCGCCTTATCTTGCGAATGCTCGGCGATTTTACCATCGGTAGTCTATATCATTCACACAAGCTGGCATTAGTATCAGATCTTAAAAGGAGTAACAAGATTGGAAAAAGAAAGCAAAGTTGACTGGAACTGCTCTTACCGCTAACAACTGAAAGAATGGAGCGCCAAATGTGTTGATCACATGGTTAATTTCTGTATACAGAGCAGTCGTTGCCATAAGTGGCCTCCATCGAACGAAAATGGAATGGGCTACCTCCAGCACACCAATATTCACCTTGGGGTCGGTGGCGGAGAAGCGGCTGACAAGGTCCTATTTACCACGCCATCAGTATATAACGGGCTTATGAAGCTCGCATGGGAAGATAGCTACCTGAGTTAGAGTATCCCATCGCTCCCAGAAGTCCGAATCGGCAATGATACTGACAGCCTCACCCAGTTGGCTCTGAATGTTGGCAGGAGAAGCGATCATCAGGCCAATGAGGCGCTCCTTGATTGTCTGGACCTCGTCCTGAGGGATCTTGTAGTTTCCATCCGCGTCCTACACGTACTAGTCTTAGCATCTCGAAGGTCATGTGTCGGAGACGAGTTGGTGTAGATCGCGTCGGTGGCGTGGCATCGTGACTTACCACATAGTTGATTCGGATGAAGTTCTTGAAGGCCAAAGCAGCGCCTAGGCGAGTGTTGATGGGTAGAGAATCGTTGCTGACAATGGTGAGCAGAGTCAGTGAGTACTGAGGCTTGGCCGCCTCCTGCTTGAGAGCAGCCTCGGCTAAAGTTATTCGACACTCGTTAGTATATGGTGGCCGCTATAGGCGTGTTTTGGGCTCTTCTTGTGCTTCGCGTCTGCACCGAAGGCGGGGCAATGGAGAGAAGCGCAACATACCTGTGCGGTGCTGAGCAGGATCGAGTGTTGCCTGCAGCAGCTGTGCAATGTGGCCAACGTCGGCCGCCATCGTGAGTTCTGTTCGCGTCGGATAGCAGGTGTCGATGGGTTGGCTATGTAGACGAGACAAAGAGAAACGAAGGGTGTTGGGGCGCAAGTCAATGTGGTGTTTGTATTGGCGGTAGGTATGTTTGGTTCGCGTTGACTTTTTTTGGAGGTTGCCTCGTTGCTGCTGTAGCAAGGCTCTAGTGGGGTTGGAGCTTTGTCACAGCCTGTTAGCTCTGGGACGGCGGGGCGGCTGCGGCTGCGGGCATGGATTAAGCTGCGATGAAGCTCTTTTGGCGCTGTAAATGGGATTCCAATCCATGCTGGAAAGGACAGCTACAGTTGTCTGTAGGGGTTTTTTTTTTTTTTTTTTTT
>KQ479131.1:383754-396473 GCA_000331835.2 Trichoderma hamatum GD12
GGGGTTTTTTTTTTTTTTTTTTAATTATTTCTTCTGTTCGAGCATGGGAAAGCTCTGTATAACTGTCATTTAGCTCTAGGCGAAGATAATCATGCCGAGACTGATTGCTGTGTAGTGCATCATCAGCTATTGGCGCTATTGAAGCTAATAGCTAATGGGTAAAACAAGACTACAGGCACCTATATAAGTGGAAAGGCTCTTTTTAAAATGTCATACATATTCTCGTCGTAGCTTTATTAATATTTCTTATATGTCGAGATATACAGATATATATCTCATGACTTTGAATCCATCACACGTTTCATCTTGATGCAATCTTTACTCTTGTCACTTCCAAGGTTTCCGTATCCATCAACACAAATTCCTTCGTTTCCGAAAACGACGGCACAGCAATCAGTCTAACGCTCTGGCCTTCAGGGCCGTGAATGACTTTGGTTGCAAACTCGGGCTGGCAGCCGACAAAGTAGACGTGAGGGCAGGTCTTGAGGACGAAAGGGTCATCTTCTTGGAATGGATAACTCCCTAGCGAATTCATCAGTATTTAACCATTACTAGAAAAGAAGGACAGAGACATAGAAAGGAGAAGGGGGTGAGGGGAGAGAAAACATACACAATGTATCGGGTGCGGTGGGAGCACAGCACCTCCACCTACACATTGCCTCCATCATGCCTAATCGGTCGTCACTCTCGACATACTTGAACACGTCGTCCACGTTTTGGCCGCCTGTGCCTAATATCCTCCAGCCTTCTACTTCTGCTTCCCAGGGATTCGTCACGGGGTCGAACCATCCAGGTTGTGATGCGGCTTTTGCACTGGGTTCCGATGCATAGGCCCGGGAAAGGGGAAACATGGCGCTGTGAACGGGCTGCTGAGGATAGCTTGCGTTGGCGGGGTCTTGGGCACCGGGGAGGAGAGTGACAGGGATGGAAGGCAACAGCTCCGAAACAAATTGGTCGAAGAGCTGGGATGGCACGGGGTTATAAGCGCTGGCATCGTAACCGTATTTCTTCTGCACCGTCTTCTTTTCGTCTTCTTCTTCGCCGCCTTCGTCGTCGTCCTTTTCTTTGACGGAGGAAATAGAATTGCCAGCAATGATGAGCCTGCTGATTTGTGAAACATTGGCCTGCTCATCGGGGCCGAGAGCCTCTCCAAGCAGATATTCCAACAGGAGGTCCAGCTCAAGATCATATGAGGCATCAGTGCCGGAGAAGGATAATCCCGATACGATGGCAATCTTCTTGCCGCCGCTCTGAGAAGGGCTGTCTGTCATTTCTGTATCCTCGCCTTTGGGTTGGCCACTCGCAGAAGATGGTTTGGAGAGAGCCCAACGCTCTGGCTGAGGGGCCAAATCGGGGACCTTGAGGTCAATGACCTCGAACTCGCCGTTTGTATTCTCGGTGCCCATAACGGCAATGATGCAACCAGTGACAAGTGGGGTATTATTGAGCAGGTCCCCGACTAAGCGGACACGACCTGAGTCGTCTTCCAACATGATCTGATCGGAGCCGTCGTCGGAGTAGTACTTTTGCGAGGAGATGGGCGCAGATAGCCAGCGCTGGCAATTTGACAGATTGATAGTTAGTATTGCATTGTTACAAACAGAGCCAGTGCGCCGACCCCTTTGCCATGGCGAATATATGCACATGTTGAAAAGAGAAGACACTCACATCTTTAGACACATCCTCAAGGATATTGGGTTTCAGCCTCATGTCCATATAAACCGTTCCTGCAACCCAGCACAATTCGCCTTGCCGAACATCAAGCACTCTCTCAACCCTCGTAGCTCGCTCGCCGCCAATCTCTGTGCCATCCCACGCCTTTGCAGTCACCTCTTCCACCGCGGGCTTGATCTTGGTGAGCCGCAAGAAGTACATATCGCCAAACTGCTGCTTGTACGATCGCTGCTTCTCTAGGGCGAAGGAGTGGAGCGGTTTGTATGTTGACTCTGCTCGGATGGGCGCTTTCTGGGAGAGATCGCTTGTATCAGCGTTAGAATTGAGGCGTACAGACTGGAGGGTGAGGACATACGCAGGCGTCTGCAAGAGACCGGAGACATCTTCGAGCTTGACCATGATGGCGGCCGTCAGCAGCTACGGCTGGAGCTTTCGTGGATTGGGATTTTGTATTCGACGGTTATGCTAAGTTAGGCCGCGGTCGTGCTTTTTCGAATACGTATTGTGCGGTTCGGTCGCGGATTGGTGATTGGGATAAATGACATCCAGTGCCTATCGTGAGCAGGCTTCAGGCAGAGCACTTTAGCTCTAATGGTGGTGGAAGCTCGACGCGCTTTTGCCTGTACTTTTTTTGCGCTGCCCCGCGTCGGACACGCGAAGTCACACACCAAGTAGCTAGCTGGTGCCTTGGTGACCACTTCCACTATAATGAGCGACCGAAGCTGGATTAAGGGTACACTTAGTGGCCAAAAGTGTACAAATACACCACTTTTTCTTCACAGATTTATATACATATATATTATAAACTCATATATAAAAGCAAATTTATAGATGTTTATATGCTTTTTTTTTCTTTACTTAAAATAGATTAAAGTGATGTATACTTGGAAAAAGAAGGGCTGTTGCAACTTTGCAATGCGGTTTGGCGGTGCATTCGTGGTGGGGCACTTACGAACTTTTTGCCGCCCACTGTATTTAAATGCCCGCCCGTACTAATGGCTGTCTCGTCCATTAAAGTTGTCCACTATAATAGGTACTCTATTTGGTCGCTAAGCCAGCGTCTTATAGGCCTAGACCCCTGCTATCTCTTAACTGCGGCGTGCTCCGGGCCGGCTTTTTCGATTCGGGCATGAATTGAATGCTGTACGGAGCGCTCCGTAAAAGATGAACCCCTCCCCCACCACAGATGAGAAGTGCGATCCCACTCCAAGAAGCCGAGAAAAGACGACGCTGGCGCTAGAAAACTTCGCCAGTGGGGTTTGTGATTACTGAGCCTGGCCTTGATGTTTCTGGGTATATGAAGCGGGAGCAAATCTATTACTCACTCCGCTCTCTTTGTTACTCTTACATACACACATATCATACACCACATCTTCCATTACCCCATTCATTCCAGGCCACCCGGTAAACCGCCAAGATGTCGTCTCAGCAGAGTCCCCCTCAAATCGTGACCCGGAGCCTTTCCTACACCTTTCCAGACTTTTCCACAGGCGTACAGAACATCAGTCTTGATCTGCCTCCACGCTCACGAACTCTTCTGATTGGTGCCAACGGTGCTGGTAAGACGACCCTTTTGCGTCTTCTGGCTGGAAAACGCCTGGCCCCGGGAGATGCCATTTCCATCTGTGGCGTCGATCCCTTCAAAGACACCCTCGAAGGTGTCACCTATCTCGGTCTCGAGTGGGTGCTGAACCCCATCGTGCGCAACGACATTGGCGTCTTGGAGCTCCTTCGATCTGTTGGCGGTGATGCTTACCCTGAGCGCCGTGACGAGCTGGTTAATATGCTTGATATCGACATCAACTGGCGTATGCATGCCGTATCCGACGGTGAGCGTCGCAGAGTCCAGCTGGCTATGGGTCTTCTGCGTCCCTGGACCGTGCTCTTCTTGGATGAGATCACCGTCGACCTTGATGTCTTGACTCGCTATGAGTTCCTTGACTGGCTGAAGCGGGAGACGGAGAACCGGGAGTGTACCATTGTTTATGCTACCCACATCTTGGATAACTTGGCTGGCTGGCCTACCCACCTCGTCCACATGCATCTCGGCACTGTCAAGGAGTGGGACACTGCTGAAAACATGCTGCAGGCCGTTGATTCAACCGTTGGACCCACTGGCAATAGCCGTCTCGGAGACTTGGTCATGGGTTGGTTGAGGGATGATCTAAAGGAGAGAGGACCGAGAAGCCAGGTCAATCGGGGTCCTGAAGGCAAGACTTATGGATTTGGTGCCATCAAGATTGGAGGATATGGCGATGAGTCTAAGCAAAGGGAGAACTAAGAAAACAGTGCCTAAAGCACGAGTTTTCTCAATCCAAGGAGAAAACATTTCTTTGGAGGTGATGCCTTCAACGGCTTATCGGATGATGCATGAGGTGGATATTTTCTTTGTTGTCATAAACGGTCAGTGAGCACAGCATTCAACGGTGCATGGCGTTGGCTATTTGGCGGAGGGGCAGGCCTCAACTCTGCCTTCACAGCCGGATTTCAGTTTCATTCTGTTTTCAACACTCTGGGATGGGATAGCTAATGGATAAATCGCATTTACTTCTTTTTTTTTTTCTTTTGATGATACCCTGAATTTCAACCGATGGGATATAGGCAGCTGGTCTGTTTCAACTAGACCTAATCAATATATAGCTACCATAAGAAGTTGCAATTTTTTTTTCTTTCTCTCTAGCTTCGTCTTCACCTAAATGGACATTTTTGCTCGTGCTCGCGGTGTTGCATCCATTGAATTCTTCAGCACTGTCATTGTGTTTTTCAATAGCTCAGCGATGCCACCGAGATTCTTTTCCGCAAGTGATCTCAAAACTTCGATACGATAGTCTTGCCACGAAAGCTGTATACCTCCCGCAACAGCTAATTTCGAAAGACTGTTTTGTGTCACAGGCCCAGCGTGCCTTGTCCTGATAGCGCTACTGCTGCTTCCGATGGCGGCGTCCTCAAGATCTCGTACCGAGCGAATGCTTTGGAAACAGATTACAGGCGAATATGATAAAGTAAGAAGTGAAGGCAGAGAGAACGTCTTGTCCACTGAAGATACATATGCCGTGAGGTTGGATACGGTAGCCCGTGGCATCAAGCAGCCATGGGAATTGGTATCCGCATCACTAAAGGCCCTGCTTCGCCAGAAACAATTACAGATATCCATGAGATACCCGTTGTATAGATTTACGTAGGCTCGGTCATAGGACAGGGCGTCGATTCGATTAGAGCCATCATTTCTTGCTTTTGTCGACATGGCCATTTCGAAACCTTTTTTATAGCACGCCAAGATGCCGCATAAGCGGGACATGGTGGCCACAGAACTGCTAAATAATAATGTATAGATCAGCTCGGATGGTGGCAATTCAATCCGTATATAGTACTTGAGAGAATCGTCATTGACGAGGTGGATCGCCTGTTCATAGAACTCTATGATGGCAAGATTCACCGACTCTATGGGAGAGGTTTGTAGAAGAGTGAGGCTAAGTCGCCCGGTATGGCGTATTAACGCCGTGACACTCATGTTTGCGTGGGCCGGAACTGGATCGCTCGATTGTAATATGGCAGTCCAGTGACGGAGTATGTTGGTATATAGACCTAAAATTTCAACCTGGGAGCCCGGCGTATTATCCAAGATAGCTAGCTCTAATGGTCGCAAGATACGTTTATACAGTTCTAAATGGAAGAGTTAGCTGATATACGTTGATAGCTAGAAACATATTTCCGAGAGGAGCGGATACTTGCCTTGGAACTCTACAAGAGGAATAAACGACAGAATCTGTATAATGGAACCATGCTGACCAGACCCATTCCATTGCTGAAAAAATATAGCAAAAAAGCTAAGGATAACGGGAGGTATAGACTATAATCATGTATCAGCACCGGTCTTGAGATAGACAAACGGCCCATATGTCTGCAAGAGCTTCAACTTACTTTACTTTGGACAACAAAGTCTTTCACAACGTCCAAAACTTCCCAGAGCACAGCTTCATCAGCATCGCCATCAATAACATTCTGTAGAACAGAGTTAAGCCAGTTCGCTACCCGTTGATAAGCCTCTGCATTTGGACGCAGAAGCAGTAGCTTTTGCAGCAAGGGGTCGGCGAGGACGGCTACAAGTTGGTTAGGTAGCTCTATCCTGTCAATATTCTGTACAAAGCTTGTGATATTTTCGACTTCTTCCAAAGTAACAGAATTCTAGAGTAATGTTAGTATATGAAGGGGTCTTGGAGGTCATGGCCATATTACCTCTGTGGCATGAGACGTGTGGACGGCTGGCACAAATCTACTTCCTTGGCCGCGGCCAGTGGGGCGATTAACCCGAAAGCCATCGAGAACGGCTTGTGAGTTTTTCTCTGCTTGCAGAGCATAAGCCTCTTGTACTTCTTGAAGCCTTTCTTTCCACGATATATCTGGGTGCTGAGGCAATGTTATTCTATGTCCACTAGTGACTTTGCTGTTGCCATTAACCAACCTTGAAGGCTGAAGCCCTGCCACGAACCAACTCCCCCAAGATGATTTCAGGATAATAATCTTTGTAGACTCTAAGAAGGCCGATTAAATAAGGATCATTGGCTGTCTGGCGTGATAAGTTCAAGCTAAAACCTAGTTAGTTTTTGAGCCTTTCTGAGATATACCGCTCTCTCCTTTTGATAAGATACTCACAGAGCCTGGATCCTAAAAGGTCTAACATGTTTTCTTCGTGTGATGAGTGCCAATATGTGACAGAGATTCGGTCGAATCGCTGCTGTGTTGAGTAAATTGAAGAGAACACCATAAGCTTGAGCGAGCACGGCTGGAGTTTCCAGCACGTGGTGGATCATGATGAGCCATTTCAGAAGCGCTACCTGGATATTGAGTGAAGGCTTAAGTGCTCCATGGCCAAGAGCACCAATAACACGAATGGCAATATCGCGGGATACTCTAGAGACGGGATATAGATTTCTGACTACAGCAGCTCGACTGGCCTGATCGAGGTGACTGGGTGTAACAACCAGATCAATAAGCTGATCCAGTGCTTCTGGCAATATGCCATTTTCATATACCAAAGATGTCAGGTTTGCTACTGTAGCCCTGACATCGCCCATCCGGGACTTGGCTGGTAACTTGGAAGCTAACAGACGGTAAGTAAATGCTACACCAAAGGGGGCATGTTGGCCCACTCACCCGCAGCCACATCGCGAATGAGTGCGTCAATCTCCTTGGCTGCAGAAGACGACATAGCCTCGTCATTTAGTGATAGGAAGAGAAAGGGGGAAAGTGAGCACTATGGCGGTGATTGGAGAACGCAAGAACCCAAATTGGTTCAAAACACGCTGTGGCGCGTCGGTCGCCAAAACGAATCAGAAAACAAGGCGACGCAATTGCCAATTTTCCATCCTGCAGCTGTTGCAGCTAGTGGAGAGGCTTTCATATAAACGAGGCAAAATAAGAATGCCACGTTTTGATTTGGCCCGCTGCCCGGCGTCTTGTTGAGTCGTGCCCAGTGAGGATGGCGATATCGTCGGCTGGATGAATTTCTTGTTGGGTGCTTAGCTTAGCTGTATGGCCTGTGGAGAAGCTATCTAATAGCGCGTGCAGGTCTGCGCCGGCCAAAGGCTTATTGGACACCTGCGACTTAGATGCAGTTGAATAGGAGAGCAGAAATAGCAATTGTGTGTGTGGGTAAGACGCAGTGTGTGTAAGGGATTGATTGAGGCCTGGATGGGCCAACAGACCATTATGGAGCGTGAAGCAGCGAGTTGTCTTGCGTCAAGCTAGCGGCAGCATTGCATATCTGTCGTGTCACAGTGCTCCGCACTGTAAGTGTATGTGGAAGGGGCCTGGGACCGGAGCAAAATTCAAATGCTCACAGTCCACATTAAATATATTTTCGCACGGTGCTGCATAGCTGCAAAGTCTGGCTCCTTCATGCAGCTTGCATTCCGGCTTCAATCCCCGAGATGTCATAGCAGGATGTGGGATATGCGAGGCATGAGAAATTTGGTCAAGATTGGCTCTCCTCCATTTTAGCCGCTGTACGAGTATGCAGGAAATAATCATTTCGCTCCATTGTCAGCGTCGTAGGCCTCGGTGATCACGACGTGGCAGGCGTTGGTGCTGTGCCATTGGGCTACTGCAGGTACAGCTTCTGTTGTCCGCACATGAGAGGCATCAGGTCGCGTGCTAGTGCCCATCAATTAGGATTTACCCGCCTATATCAATAAATACCGCCCCTGTCTGCTATATGTATCTACTATAATTGTATTTGGCTTGGCAACTCGGGTAATACTGGGTGGTCTTTGTGGAAGCCTCAGTCCGTGATTGCCTGGCAAGTAAATGGGTTAATGGGGAATATTTCGGCGGGTTCGTATGAGTAACATCGTTAAATCGTAGTAAGCTGCAGGCTCCTGCAAGCCCAGGCGCCTTCAAGCTGCTGTGGGAGGCAGAAGATAGATGACAGTTGGCAAATACTATGCAGTAGCCAGTAGATATGGAAACAACTGGCTCACTTGGACTGTCTCATATACTCTAAGCTACCCCGTATTGGCTACATACTACTGAATACTTACCTACCTAGGTAGGTACTAGGTAATTGCTACCAGTGTTATCCTCATGCTATAGAGTAGGTGTTTACATGAATATTCATTTAGCGCTCCGTCCTAGATTAGTACTATCAAATAGCGAGTCTTTCCTGATGCTAGGAAACCACTCCCGGAGGGCACCTCCCTGCGTGCCTACCCTATCTCTGCACCTGCCTCTTTTTCCGTTCCTACGCTCTATGTAAACCTGAATATGAATCGATAATCTCTCTAGCCGGCCAAGCAGATATTCTTCTCCCTTCATCTTTCTTTGCCCTTCGTATCACGATGCTTTTTATCTCACTCCGCCGGCTGGTATTGGCCCAGGTTGGATGCATTACGAAATATGGCTGACACAAGCGGCACTACTCGCCGATCCTTGAAGCTCTCCCGCCGCCCTTCCCGGCGACCGGCCCCATCAACCCGGCGTGGTAAACCAGCGCTAGGCCGAATATATACCCGCCAAAGCTCCGTCTACGACTCAGGCTTGTACATATATCAGACGCACAAGCAAATGAATATGCGTTGCATTGCATGATACAGCTCAGAAACAGTCTGTTCCTTGGCCATACACCTATCAGAGGGCACTTATTCTTGGCTGGCTAGTGTATGCCCAACGCAATAAGGCTCTTGTCCGATTGGGCCGGGGAGCATCATACGAGAGCCCCTTGCCTATTTTCCTGCTTGCCGCGTTGTAGGTATCTTATTGGCAATTATACGCATGTGGGTGAAGCCACCTAAAGGTGAAATATTCTTTTCAACACACATTGTTTCACCGCATGAAGCTGCTGTGACGGTGGCACAACAAAGGCGGGATGGGTATTCAATGGCAATTGGGCAGTTCTCAGGCCTATAGAAGCTCAGTCCAAGTGGATGCTCAGTCTCTGGCAATGGATGGCTTCCTAGAAGAGTCTGGGCCCCATGCTCTCTATCCAGTCAAGATTGATTACCAGCCTTACTTACACTGCACTTTGTGTACTTGACATCTTTGATAATATCGCGTGCTTCACAAAACGGCAATATGCCGGCTTAACCATGTTCAGGCTAGGGTACAGCTCCTTTGGTGCACTGGAATTTCGAGCCATCTTTCAACACTCATATGAGTGCCATCTGTGGTTTACTGGGTCGAGTGGCTCCCTGCTCCCTGCTCCCTGTCTCTGTTTGCTCGGGGACAACCTTGTGGCCCTAGTGTCCTCCATATTTTCCTGTTTGCTTCGATTTATTGGCTAATTCTTACGATGCATCTCCTCCCTTTGCCACTTTTAGCCCAAGTTCTCTCCCCCCTTTCCTATTTCGATAGACCAATGTTCTTTGTGCCAGGGTCAGGGCCAGCGAAGCAAGATTCAAAAAAGTTGAGGGATTTCACACGGTGATGGCCGCCTCTCACCCCCATCTCGTCTGATGGCCGCAAATGGCCACATCCTGTAGTTAATGGTGGACTAGATGTGCAGTTTTTGCCACATCTTATGCTGGGTGTGCTTGAGGCTTAACTGTATCCATGGTCAATCCTACTAATAAACCCCCACGCAGAGTCGATCCCTACATTTTCTCCCCCCGGTCTTCCCTGGTCGTGAGAATCTTTTGTATCCATCGAATCGTCCTGGCCCCCTTGTCCAGCCCAACCATTGAACACTAGGCAAGACTAGGGTTATATTTCTACTGCATGCTGAACCCATTGGAATTATGGAGCCTGGCAGTGCGGGCCCTGTTCTTATTCATTGTAATCGCTGCGGTACGAGAAGCAGCTCTAGCCATGAAAGACCAATCAGGGTATTTTGTTTTCTCGCAAGAAACTGTGTCCTTCGAAGCGATTCTTCCTCTAGTTGATTGTATCTTTCTCTATATTACTACCAGATCATAAGTCTTGTTTGTTACATTATTTGTAACCACAGAAGCAAACATTACGAGCTGCTGGAGTGCTTTTACATCTCAAGAGCGGAGGTCTTCTGTCCACATTTTGTTTCAATAACTTAAATTGCGGCATCGGTCAATTAAGTCGCCATACAAGCCAAAAATCTACTTGCTCGCTTCGTGTGATGCTCATAAGTCATCCACAGAGCTCAAAGTTTTCTGTTTTTTTCTAGTCGACTATCTCAAGGAGGCAACATGTCCACCGGAACATTCTGGCCTGGCGGAAATACTTCCAGCTTTTACCCGTCTGAAGTCTCAGAGAGGCCCATTGCCACAGTCGTATGGGACTACCAGAATTGCATCCCGCTCCTTCGAATTCCCAGCTGGGACAGACCTGTTGCTCTTATAACCCCTGTCGTGGTGCCACCGGCTGGGAATGATCCAGCTGATAATAGGGATCCTTTTGAAATATTCGGCCAGTCGCTTTCTAGTCGAGATATCCCGATACGACATGTTCCATACACCAAAAACCAGGGTATTACTGGTGTACATGTGGCATTCATTAGAAGAGCAAAGGCTGTCATCTTTGTGATTACACATTTGGATGGCCCTGGGTTCCCCCTCCAGCTGGGATTTGCTGAGCTTGTGGCACAGATATGTGAGTCACGGCCGCTCATAATTTTTGCTTGCTGTAACATTGCTGGCCACGGCATCCCCAATACATATTTCCGAACTCTAGTACATGTCCCTGGGTATGCCAACCCTGATCTGCTGGTCGCAGCCTCTTTGTTTCTTGACGGCGGGGTGGGCTTCACAGCGCCATATGCACACGACGACACAAGTGCGCCTGTACACAATCAATTATTAGATGCCGACTCTGCGTGGGCAGTACGGCCCTGGGTTGCCGAAAGAGATTTATTAGATATATGCGCGCTCTGGCAAGAATGCCTCCCCTACGCGTTTCATCTCAATCCAGCAACTCTGGGATCTCTCTTGAAGAGAGACGGCTATGCATTGCACTACGTTGTGCGAGACCCAGTTCATGGATCACTGGTCGGATTTTGTGCAGCATATGCTACTTTCGCAGACAGCTTCGATGTTGCTCTGGTAGGCTCCATCGCGACGGTCATCGTGCAAGCAGCCTACAGAGGGCGAGGAATTGGCTCATCGCTCTACCATGCTGCCATGAGCCGGCTTCAGAGAGTCAGGGGCGTGCAAAGAATACGCCTGGGGACGACATTTCCACGACTGCTCTGCGGTGTGCCGGTCGAGATGAGTTATGTGGATCAGTGGTTCGAAAGAAAAGGTTGGCCTGTCAGCGCGCAAGGGCAAGGAGGCCAGGGTGGCCTTGTCGCAGACTGGATTCTTCGATTCACAGACTTACCAAGCATGACGCTTTATTCCGTTGGCCTAGGGTTTAGGCAGTGCGTCGATTCCGATGCCGAGCAAGTGTTGAGCGTCGAGGATCGCCAGCCTGCAACAAGTACCCACAGCCATGGCTGGTATGATCTATATGCGGAGACATTGAAACAAGGGTATATAGGCGATATCATCGTTGCATATGAGAACGATACAATAGTGGCTACTGCTATTATTTACATACCTGGCGACCAGAGTCCAGCGGCAGTGGATATACCCTGGCCGGCAACGTTGAGCAGTATGATGGGAGGAGTGACTTGTATATGCATCAAAGGTGAGTCTAGGCTTTTTTTCCTCTCCATCTTTTCCTTTATGTGTAGTGTTGAAACCGGATATTACGCGCATTTGACAATTTATTTCGTTACTAATGATTGATGCGTTAGACGCGAACAATTCACGAGAGATAATCCTCACTGAACTCATATTTGCATGCTCTCGGGCACTGAGTCAACGAGGCATGACAGGCATGTTCCTAGACGGAGTGTCCTGTGGAGAACGAGAGATTGTCCCGCTAGGTAAGTTTTGCACTGCTGGGCAATTATGAATATCTTTCTGATTTGATATCGGTATTCCTGACTATGCTACTCTAGGATTTCAGAAGTGGATGCAGTATAAGGATGTATGGATCGAGATGTGATATACTCGATTGGCGACATCACTCGCCGGCTACTTATTTATAGCTGAGACGATTTGTTACGTATTGCAATGAAGCTATATTGTATGGGCTGGTAGAGTGGTTATGAAGAGATATTCTTTTGTATGTCGTCATCTCGTTGAAGAGTAGGGATAGAATGGTTTGTTAGCCCGCATCTTATGACGTCGTACCTAGAAGTAGGAGCAGAGGGAATATCTGAGTGAGCATACAGATATACGAAGCAGCTATTTTACTAAATAAATGACGCCACAGTGAATGAAAAAGTATTCGAGATGAAATACGTCCTTGTAAATTGGTATAAACACTTGCACCTATATATAGATATAGTAGAAAAGACAGCAAATAACACTCGATCAAAAGACACACAAGACCAACTTAGAGAAACAGGAGATATAGGTAAAAGAATTGAGCAAGAGAAACAAAACTTTTAGACCCAGATAGATTCCCCACCCTCCTAATAGTATAAACGCCCACCGCTTCCCAAATCAGAGTTTCTCTGATATCAAATCGTCATCGTGAAAAAAGAGAGACCAATAAAGTGAGGGAAAAAAAAAAAAAAAAAAAAAAAAAAC